>JAEIFT010000074.1:600000-970603 GCA_018904225.1 Lordiphosa mommai
TTAACCGAAATAAACCGTTTCAATCCACGTACCGGTATCGAAAACGGAACCGATATTTAAATTTTTTGAGAACCGAAAACCGTTAACCGTTATAATAGGAACCGAAAAAACCGGAACCATACCGAAACGCTTATACCGGTACTGTTTCGATTTCTTATTATGTATTTGATTGATTTATGATTATTTCAAATAAATATTTCAACTGGTAAAATTACAATTTATACACGCAGAAAAAAGTCTTAAGAATCACCAGAAACAAATTGTTTTTTTTTTTTAAATATATAAGATATAGAAAAAAATTTCTAAAAAGCGAAAAAACGTTTCTTTGGTAAATATAAGCTCTCTAGATGTAAGGGATTTAGTCTTTAAACTCTCGCTTAAATATAGAAATGTTAAAAAAAATAATAATAAAATTTTTAGAAATGAAGTTTCTGGATTTAATATCTAATAACGCCCCAAAAAAAATTCTGTTTAAATATTTCGAAAAATGAAATGTAAGGAAAAGCTGAGGCAGACTTTTCAGATGTTTCCAACTGTTTTTGGACATCGAGGCGTCTGCAAAGCAGGCAAACTCCTGATGGGCAGAACGCAGCTATGCTTATAGCAACGTATAGGCTCGTTTTACGAAACATCTTCGAGCTCAAAGAAAACCAGAAATGGCAAGACATAGTCAATTCGGTATACAAAGCGCTCAACAATCCTATGGAATCTAAGGGCCATAATAGGGTTCTGGCTGGACGAAAGAGAGTCCGTCTCCCACTTCGTCCGATTCTGCCTCAATTCAACGGAGAAAAAAACATCTCGAATCTTCTAATCGACGTCACTGATCTAATAGAATCAATCTCAAGATATATATAACTGGTTTCATCCAAGCCTCCAAAATATAGTTAATATCACTTTTCAGACACATTTTAGACACATCACAAGGGGTCAAATGCCTTAGTGTGCTGGGTGAAACGCTAGCAACCGCTCTAATCTAACCTACTTATAGTTCAAGATGGGGACTATAGCCATTTTATCTTTCTGATGATGTTTGTCTAGCTCTTAGATTACAAGCAACAAACTTAAGTGTTGAAAATGCTCGTTGATCTGGTACCTAGGTTGCTAAAATAGGAAGTATAGTAATAACATTATTTGTAAGGCTTAGTTTTTAAGAGCTATTCAAAAGTTTTAAAATATTTGTCGACGAATGTTACCTTGGACAATTTTCGAAGAAATTTATAAAAAGAAGTAGAGTTATTTAACGTTTTTTTTAAGAATTTCATTCGGTGGAAAATTACTTAATATTGTGAACCGAACCTTTTTTGTTAAATAAATGGTCCGGTTCGGGTTCCGGCTCGAAGGGTCAAAAATGTTGGAGGTTCGGTTTATGGTCCGGTTCTGCCAATTTATAAAACCGAACCGGTTCTCTGGGATTCGGTTCCGGACCGGCTTGCAGCCTTGATTTTTTTGGATATCTTGAAATAATTAAAAATTTTGAATATTAAAAAAAATATATACTAGAACCGGTACGTACCGGTATACCGAAAGGAAAATCTGGGTACCGTATCGGAATCGAAAACCGAAATAAACTGAAAGCCGAAATAGAACCTTTAACCGAAATTCTCATTTTGGTACGTACCGGAACCGTATTCGATTCAGAATTAATCCCTGATTATAAGCGAGCCTTGAGTCTTGAGCAGCCGTCTTTGAGCCCAGATCTCGAGTATTTTGTTTTAGTTACCGTCTGCTTGTTGCAATGTGGCGCCAAGAAATGCATGCACTTTGTTTTTGTTATTCTTTCTGAAGCGACGCAATTGCTTACGCAACAAAATGGCGGCAATTCGCAAATAAAATGAGTTAACTTAACAAAGCTCATGCTGGAGTAAAAATATCTTACACATGCATTCAAAGCCATTGGGGTAAGGGCTAAGTAATACTTCGGACTTGTACTGAACCACAGCAGCGGAGCTGAAATATTGTTTATTCTTTTTCATTTTCCTAAGTTAATTTAACAAATGTGTTGTTGCATATGTAAGCTTATTAAATTTGACTTTAATCCGTGTCAGAAGCAATTCAAACGTGGTTGTAAGTCAAAGGCAAATGAGTTTACCTAAGTTAACACACATCTGAAATTCAAAAACAAATTTTCAACAAATTTTACTTCAACCCTAATAGGAGTTAAAACCATCTTAAATACATTTTGCTATTTAAAGCATAAATTATTCAATCTGTCTGCCACACAAACTCTAATGCTCTGACCAAAGCCTGAAGTTGTTTTGCTGCTGTTGTTGTTGTGTGGGTTTAACTTGTACTAAATGCCACACCTTTGCTTTGGCACCATAGACAACAAAAGGCAAAGCAAATATACATATACATATGAGTCTTTGTGTGTGTATGTGTGTCTGAGTTATGATTATGCAAATTACAATTGCCAGGGCATATAAGATGGCGAACAGTTCGTGTTGGCGCATAATTGCTGCACTTTGTGCTAACAAGCTTAAATACTTGAGTCAACAAGTTACTTCACATTTTCAATACAGACTTGAACGTGACCATGAATAGACTGATAAATGCACCACTGACCTTTTATCCTCCTCTCTCTCTCTCTCTCTTTCTATCTTTCCTTCGCAGGATGCCGCCATTTGTGTCAAGTTTCATTTGGAGCGCGAGAAAAATCCGCATAAATTCAACAGCCGCATGAAGAATAAACTTTGGTATTTCGAATATGCCACATCCGAGACATTTGCGGCTTCCTGTAAGAATTTGCATGAGAACATTGAGATTGTGGTGAGTGGCTGGACAAGTTATTAGTTGTTATAATGAGTTCAGACAGACAAGTCGATGTAGTCATGTCCGTCTGTTAGAGCTAGCAAGCTCTAGATAACTCAAATGTGGAATGTAGATTCATTATATAATGCCTCTCCCGCAATTAAGAAAAATCCTCATATCTGCCACAATTTTGAGGGTAGATTGTTTGGATTTTAGATAATGACTTAATAATTCAACAGATGAACTATAATAGAGTTAAAAAAAAATTAATTAATGAGTTATCATACACAGTGTGTATTAGCTGCCTGGGCAGATCTTCATTTAGTTCGTGTGGCGCCACATTTAAAAGTTTTTAGTTATATACCAACTTTTGCAGAAAGAGGATATCTTACAGTCGGGCTGGACCGACTTTCTTACTCGTTTATTTTGGTTTATATATATTTCTAAATGCAGTGCGATGGTATGGCCTTGGATCTGGCTAATGGACCACATCTACAAGGCGTAGCCTTGCTGAATATACCATATACTCATGGCGGTTCGAATTTGTGGGGCGAACACTTGTCCCAGAAGCGTATACGAAAGAGTGCCGGACCCTTTGGCAAGAGCAAAAAATTAAAGGCCAGCGATAAGGAACTTTCAACAACAAGTT
Source organism: Lordiphosa mommai (assembly GCA_018904225.1). Lineage (NCBI taxonomy): Eukaryota > Metazoa > Arthropoda > Insecta > Diptera > Drosophilidae > Lordiphosa > Lordiphosa mommai. Next base: position 603,401 of record JAEIFT010000074.1, read on the forward strand.
TCACTTCAGTGGATCTATCAGTGGCCATACAAGGTAAGTAGATGGGGAAACACACTGCAGCATATATAAGAAAATTCTGAATAAAAGTAACTTAAAGTAAAAGTTAAAAGTTGAGTTCGGCTTAAGGTTCAACCAACGTAAACAAATATCAACATTTTACAGCAATCAGTTTGTCTGTACACAGAAAATAAAAATGGGGAGCTATATTCAAGTTTTAAAAAATTGATTTGATCCCGACCTTCGGATTGAAGTTTCAAGTACGAAAGACTTGAAACTTCAAGTTCGGATCCTACTTAAAAATCAAGTAAATTCGTACTCAAGTCAATTCCTTCGTACTTAGTTTAACAAATTCACGGATCAACCTACATTGATTTTCTTCAATTTATCTCAGATTTTGTTTTCTGTGTATAGGCTATTTTAAGCACCCAAAGAAAAACCCCATTATCATCAGACTTTGTTATACACTCCAAGTTCTTTGCAATTTTCATAGAATAAAGACTTGAAAATGCACATATTTCTAAAAGATGGGCGCGGTACGGGATTACCGTGGAAATTCCGAGGAATTACTTGAAAATTCTTTAACTTCGTATATATAAATTCCACTCGTAACGTCAAGAGGATTTTAAAATATATTCCCAACTGCCTGTGAAAGCATTTCAGTTCGATTCCCGAACTCCCGAATATTGTGTTCGTTGATTTAAAAAGCAAATCGGACCTTAAACTGAACAATAGATTCAAAATGGGTGCAAACCGCGTTTTTATCGTAGCCCAAAAGCACTCGCGCTTCTGTGTCAAAATGCAATTTGGACGCGTTCAATTTAACCTACACGAGATAAACACGCATAATTTGTTTGTACTCATAAAATCCCACAGGAAATTTGTATACTATTTGGTTTTTCAGTATACATTTTTTTGACACCTCACCAAACAAATGCTCAGTAAGGTTTTTCACCATCTATAGACTAAGGGTGTGCTCACACTCTTCGACGCATGAGACATGATAATCTAGAAGGCCCTTGTGTTGTCTTGTTTTCATTGTGAATAACTTGTCATTTAGCATTTAAAACAATACAACTTGAAGGCTAAGGCTGAGTTCACATTGTTCGACGCATGAAACATGATAATCTAGAAAGCCCCTATGTTGTATTGTTTTGAATGTCAAATGACAAGCTATTCACAATGAAAACAAGACAACATAAGTGCCTACTTGATTGTCATGTCTCATGAGTCGAAGAGAGTGAACTCAGCCTAACAAACAAACAGCGCTTGCAAATCATTAAATTTTATTATCACAATTCATGCTCTGTGAGAGATGTTAAGCAATGCACGACGATTTTATGGTCGTCATAATCAACCCACTGAACAGGCTATTTAAGCTTTTGTGACCAAATTTCGCACCAGTTATACTTTATTGGACATTAATCCACCAACGCGTGCTTACAGAGAAGAATATTGCTACTCTATCTGCCAGTGTTTCGCTTGTTTTATTTGACCACCTGAAATATTTCACTTAAGTACCTCGGAATAAAACCATACAAAATACAGCTGGTGCAACAACTGAAGCCGTGTGACCTTCTACAACGTCGTTTGTTTGCTGAGTGGGTCTTTGAAAAGTTAAATGAAAATCCACTTTTTATTGAAAAATTGTCTTCAGATCATTTTTGGCTCAATGGGTACATCAACAAACAGAATTGTCGAATTTGGTCTGAAGATCTACACCCTGAAAAATGCAATATTTGTTGCGGCTTGTGGGCCGCCGGCATCATTGGACCGTACTTTATACAAAAGGAGTGAAAATCTTCTGATATCGGAGATGGATAAAAGCCTTTACTAACGAAATATATTATAATATATTTCTTTCTTTCCTTTATATACAGTTGTTCTCAAACAATTTTTAACAATATAAAATGTTTTTTTTTACAATATGACATTTATTTTAAGTCTTCTGATAAGTAAAATGATATTTGATCTCATGTGATATACTAATTGCTTCCGAACCAAAAACGACCCAATTCCCTTACGATTTGTGTCGATTTTAAGACGGAATAATTTAAACAAACTAAGCTATGATAACTTTTCCGTATGATGACGTGCTTCTCACGTTGTTCGCAAAATTTTTCCCCGCCTTCATCTTCTTGTCTATTTAATATCGCAATTATTTTATCTTGAGAACTGAGTACTGATATTCCGAAGTATTTAGCAATGTTTCTGAGAACCAGATATCTGCCTTACAATTGTTCTAAGTCCTTGCATTCGTTTACTTTGCATTAGGTACATTCCTCAAATGCTTCTTTAAGATTATCAGTTAACATATCGCTTTAAAAATTAACATTATCTTGGCCCATTTGTGCGACTTTTCAAAGATGCTCGGCCATTTTGTTAATATCTATAGAACCAATTTGCGCTTTTCATGGATCTGTCTTGTATCAGGTTATTAAATCCTTGTGCTTTATTCGGCCATTTCAACCAAGTCAACGATACGCTCCACTTTAAGTTAAAATGTACACTAAATAATCAGGATGAATATCCTTTTTCTTAAAAGCATATTTGAAAATCGGCTCGAAAAGCGTTCTTCTGTTTAAGCGTAGGTGTAGATCTAGCGGGAATATGTGAGCTTGATGATTAATCAACTTCTTTGAACTTGGGTAATCTTCACACTTGTACTTTACAGCTTTCTATCGATCGGATTACGTCCTGTAACAGATTCTATTTGGTGTCCAGTCCCACTTCATTATTCCTAGCTTTGGCTAAAGTTGTGTTTTTTAAGGGATAGCTTTGGCGTGAAAATGGTTCTTAGGTACACCGAGAAAATAATACATTTCTTTGCACTTCCAAAACCAGTTTTGGTTAATTTATTTCTTTATGGAATACAATGTCAGCTAAGCTTTCTTTGGTAAATCGAATTTGGAACCTTGCGCTGAATACGAATGGAAATATATCTCAGCGCAATGCATAGTCGCACATACTATGATCCGGCTTATATTTATTGTACGGTGGTTAAATGGAGTTCATGTTTTAAGATCGAAAAAAATCATAAAATCATGAACATATTGTCATGATTTTAGGGCGTTCAATTTTATTCTGTGTGCCTTAATTCGCTAACCACCTTTATAGTCTACTAATTAAATTCTGCAATTAGTTTTAAAGGTCTATCTTTCAATATCTTATCTTATCTGTTTCTACGCGATCTAGTTCCTTAGTTTTAAAGCTATCGACAAGGCGGTACCACATGCCACACGGCACGCGAAACCATGAACCTATTGTGTGGCGAGTTTAGTGAGCAATAAATCTCACGTCATATGATTTGAACCCACTAGACTATTTTTTGTGGGGCTACGTGAAGTCTAGCTAGCCATAATTGCAACCCTGGAAGACAACATTGCAGCTGCCATTGGTGAGCTGGAAATAGTAAGCTAGACGTAGCCGCGGGCAACGTTTAAATGAAATAATCTTTAAAAATTTAAATAGCAGGCATTAATGTATCGCTTCAAAAATCACCCGTTATATGAGAGAAATTGATTACCAATTGGTTAAGTAGGCTTTGACATTTTATTTTCAATGTTAGCTACAGCTTGACACAATGTGTTAGTTTCATTCCTACACTGGCTGGGCTAGCGAGCAGTTCTGCCCAGCCTTTAGATTTTCTTCTTTTTTTTTCTATAATTATTTGGCTATAGTTTTGTTGTTTGGCAAAATCACCTGCCCCCTTTTTTTTCTTTTTTAGTTCCAGAAATTCTTGGAATATAATAATAATATGATTTATTAGGTGATTTTCCAATGGAAGTATATTTTTATGAACTGATTTCATTTTTGATTTATTTTCTTCAACACTTCCAGATGCATTTTATATTAACTGCTGCTTGTTCTCCACTAGAAATAAAATTGTATGGGGGATCTTCCTAAAAATTTAATCAATAAACATTAAATTTATTCTAAATTAAAGTTTAGTCCTCTGCGTTGCATTTGGATTGCGAATTATCAAGTTTTCTAAAACCAACAAAATTTAAATGGATTTTTAATAAGAAGATTCACTTATTCATATTTCAAGCCCAGAATTTTGGACTTAACAAATTGCCATCCTTTACATTTTTAGACATTGGTGATCGTCTGATTGAGGTAATTGGCTTAGAGAATTGTCTACATATGGGCCAGGTGCGTACTGGCTTGCGTGCCTCTGGACGTCGTTTGGCCCAATGCAGTGAGGTGATTATCAAAACAAAGAAAACGTTTCCCATGCAAATCGATGGCGAACCCTGGATGCAAATGCCCTGCACTGTAAGTCACATATATATATCCGACTATTAACAAAATGTTATATACATTCCTTGCTTTTTTTTTTGGCTAGATCAAGGTGACGCACAAGAATCAGGTGCCCATGTTAATGGCGCCACGCTCGGAGAAAGGACGCGGCTTTTTCAACATGCTCTGCAGCTGATTCCGGCGCAGCGCATCGACCGACTTTATAGGCAGCAGACAGCCGGATGAGTCCGCCGATGAGCTGGAAGATGATTTTCGTATAGTAACCAGAAGCACCACCGTCCATAATATAGCCTAGCTTGTTGCTTTAGAGATTTATTTTTTTGTCGAGTGAGTTGCCGAGCTTTATTAGTCAGATTAACTAAAAAAAAAAAATTATTTATATATACACAAAGCATTCCAAATGGAAGTGGACTAGGTGTTAACCATGTGAAAGCTTTAGGTGTACCATATATATATATAGAGTATATTTATTTAGATATATATATGTGTGAACCGTACAATTTGTCCAATAATGCAACTAAAATGAGACCAAACATTGTAGTGCGAATTTTATGCCAAATGAAACAAAAACCAAAAACCAAACTTAACAGATATTCGAAACCGTCGTTATTATTATTATTATTATTAGTGCTTGATCTGTGTTGGGTTGTGTTCAAACCGAACAAAGTAAACATATCCTTGCCCTTATGCCGTTTAGCACACACACAACACGACAAAGGCCTAGTTTTTTTTTTTTTTTTGTTAAAATTATAAACATGTAACTTGATATACAACAAAATATCAATTATAAATGGTGCAGCTTTAAATGAACTTTTATATATAGAAAATACATATATTGAAATAATAGAACAAACCAAAAATTGTATGATAAAATAATGAAATTGTATATTTGCTAGAGTCATATATGTATAGTAGGGTAATTGCTTAGCCCACATAATACTCAAAGTAATATTTAACTAAATATATTTATATAGCGAATACACACATATTCCTAAAATGAAGGAAAGTTCCTGTTTGGGAATTTTATGTAGGTAAAGTCCAGACTTAGGTTAAGCTTATTAGACGCATCTAACCGAAAAAACATATTGAGGAAGCGGAGCTAAATGTAATTTAGAATTTAAAATAAAGTCATTGTTTCGAAATTAGAATTACTAAACGTTTCAGCTGATTTGAATTATGATATTGTTCGTTTTTTGACTCACGCTTAACTAAGAATGGTTTAATCATAACGTGATGTGATAATTGTAAATCCTAAGGTTCGTTTCTTACATATGACATCCTTTAAATTTGTCTATGAATGCTTCTTAAACTTGAGTAGATGTTGATGTGTTGACATGTGATGTCCTTTGTGTTCTACAAATCGCTTTCGATCCAAATCGTATGGGATAAAGAATTTTAAATTTACCTAGAAAGGACATCTTAAACAATCAAAGAAAACCCGCCAGCAATTGTTATTAAGCTCACAAGCCGACACAGAAAAATTAAAGATTGAGCAGTTACGAAGCATCACACATGCTAAAAATTGAATCAGGAAGTTAAACTATTTTAAGCCGTCCCCCGACATTATGAAAAATTAAGGCGAGATTCAATAAATTTTGTATAAGGTGTCGCTTCTAGGTTTTGTAAATTCTTTGGTAGAACACGTGGCTATATTCCTCTTTTGTGTTGATTCACTTTTAAACCTTAACAAAATTTTACTTTATAATGTCCCAAAATAGGCTTCATTCTCGAATATAACCAAATCGTTTGAGCTGAGCCCATTTATACATGTCTGCTGGGTGCGGCAGAAGAACGTTATCTTGGTGGTCCCGGTTCCCTATTAATTTCGCATTGAATTTTTCCAATACCTGAATTGCAAGACAACAACAATAATGACATCTCTGTTTGACTTATTTGTAAAAATTTATTTTTGGTTATAATAAATAAAATAAAAGAGGAGAGTACTTACACCTTACTTAAAAAAGAATTCCTGAACTACCCAACAAATAAATTTAAAAGTAAAACAGAGATAACATTATTGTTGTTGTTGTCTTACATTTCTTTTGAGCTATATTTGATACTCTTTCACTCTATATATACACTTTTTCGCTAGTCCGTTTATTACAGACACTGGGAAAAATGGGAGTGATAACAGCTGAGATTAAAACCGAAACGAATAACGGTTATGCTATCTGTAATTGCTGGAATAGTAATAGCTTTATTTAATCATTAGGTATACCGTTATGCAACCGCTATTCTATAACTCTATAGCATACCCGTTATTCGTTTCGGTTATAGTCTCTGGTTAACAGTTATGAGCTTAACAGGAGTACAGTTAAACTTCGTTTAAGTTTTGTTCCGTCCAAAAAATAAAATAAGTATTAAAGACCGATATTGCGCTTTTTCAAAAACCTCCTATCGACAAACTCGGATACTTAATGATCCAATAAAAAGGGAGGATTAAGGCCTTTCAAAAAGAATAGCCAGAAATATCTAAATTAATAAATTGTACAATGGTAAATCTACCATACCTCTTTTCTAGAGCAATCCTTCAAATTATGGAGTATAACGCAGTTCCGGGCGTAAACCAAAACTTTCTGATAGGATTGGCTGTCGAATTTTTTGAGAAAACGTACCATTAAACAAAGTCTTGCAGCCTACACAAATCTTAAAACAATCTTTAAAAATCTCTTAACACGTAGTCAGAGGAAAAGTAAAGCAGGTACCATCACAGATTAGCCCGCTTTAAGGGGGTCTTCTACCTTTGACGAGTGTTTTATGATTGATTTTTTTTTCTTCTGTGTTATTTATTAATTAAATTAAAAATTCAAAAAAAAATGTTGGAGTTCGAGGTCAATTCAAAAAGTTATCGGCCTGCCAATTATGGTTTAAAAAAAAGGTGTTGAGGTGGTAGTCATGATTCCGGGACTCCAGGTTATCAGAAATTAAAACGGTATATAAGGTAATGATCAGAATTTATGTAATTCTGGCCCGTACCCCAATCATATTTTTCAATATTTTTTTTTTAATATTTGCTGCAATTTAAAAAAAAAATCGATTTTTTAAGTTTTTTTTGTAGTTAAGTAAAAAAAATGGTAAAAAAAATAGTTTCCTTTTGATTTTTCCTCTTGTTAGTACTTACAATTTTATTCGTCAGTTACCCGCCAGCATTTTGAAAACTTCAAAGATTAGTATTGGTCGCATGGTAGATTTAAAGATCCTGTGATCTATTCATAAATCACTTTTCTCTAGATACCCCGAACTTTCAATAATGCCATACTTATTTAAACTTAACGCTGCATTTTCAAGACACACCCCTTTGAAAACAAGAAATGGGTGAGTAAAGTTGCTTGCATACTCCGAGTAAGAGTATGAGAGTAAACTCTCATATGACAAAGTAAGCAGACACAAATAAAATATGAGAATGTAAGTCCTCAGTCCTAGACAATTGGCAAAATGTCCGTCTCTGTGGCAAAATTTTTAAAACGAAATGAGTTCACACTGTTACACAGATTATCTTGTCTCATGCGTCGAACAATGTGAACTCAGTCTTATAAACGCTCAAGTCTGTAGTTGTATAGACATCACATTTTATTCAGAAATCTTTAGACACCAGAAAAAAAGTACCCCAAAATAGGATTAACATTCTTGTACATATTTCGGCCTTTTCTTTTCTGTCTTCAAGTTTAATTTATCCTTAAACACAATCAATAAAAAAATCAGCTGAAACTTTCCCAAGATAATAATTTGTTGTTCCATATATAAGCCATGTATTTTATTCATTCCTTTCCCTTGACATCCTTAAATTATCATCTAATAATAAGACATATGATTTATTCAGTTTTATTTATAATTAACTTGTAATTTAATTTTACAATAATTCGTATCTAAGTAGTTGTTGTTCAATATAAAAAGTGGGGAAATTATGATGTCCCAGTTGTGGTAGCTTCAGAAAAGTTAATTTTCTTTGTTATTTTTGTTACTTAAATTTGCACCTGTTGAATATATGTTCAACACTTAATCTAAACTCACCCATAAACATAACCAATGTGAAATATACTCTCTAAATGTATGTAAAATTTTGAATCAATATTAATTTTATGCAAAATGAAACATTTTTCAATGCGATGTCTCGCTCAATCGCGAAGCGCAAATGCCACACAGTAGCCAGTTAACATTAATTATAAATGAACAACTTAAGGAAAACTTAACTTAGAGATATAGGCCAAGGCTTGTGTACAGTACAATTTAGGGCTAAGTAGTGAATAGTAGAACTAATAAACATTAACTGAATATATATATTTACATATATACAATATATAGATGTAGCTATATATAAAAAAACTGACTCTCAAGAGTTCCTGGGTTTCGCTTGTACTTCGCCTAAGTTTGCTGCACTCTAATAATACAATTTATAGAGGTCAAACCATATATAAACTTACAATATATATAATATTAACCACTTATGTAACCCGAATAAATACCTATCTATAACTTTAAATTGTTTGTATTTTTACCATAAGCATTGGGTAGTTCCAATTTGACATAAGGGCCATATAAACTTATAAAGGTTAGGACTAGATTGTCACTTTTTTCTCCAAATTGATTCAAAACTTCTGTAGTGCGACAAGGATGTAGAGCCATAAAGGGACGAAATAAAACCGGATGCTCCAGTTGGGTAAGTATTTGATACAGCTCTTGACGTGGGGTGGCGGGCATAAACACACGCCAAGTGTCTTCCAGATCTAAGAGACTGCCGTCTGGAAAAAAATAGTTGCTCTATAAACAAACACCCAGGTAAAATTTTGTTGACAAACCTGCTCGATGAGCCTGAAAGAACAGCAAGGGCACTTGATAGGACACACTGTATACTATGTGATACTCCACCTGTATGAGGCTGCCATTATCAGTTTTAATTTTTTGCTTAAACTGCAGAAATGTGTTTGGTTCTTCAGCATTCTGTAAGTACAACCTTATTTATGACAAAGGATTACGACGTATAAGAGAAGGGAAGGCGGCCTACCGACGGGGATTTTAAAATTTTCTTTTTAATTCGAAAGAGTTGCTTAAATAAAACTGTTAGGCTCACATTTTGGGTTACTTTGCTGCAATCGCTGAAATCTCATTTTTGATACGCATTTTTTGAAGTTGCTGTATCTCGGGCCCCAGAGCAGCTAGAGACATGAAATAAAAAGCCACTGACAGAAAATTAAACAAGGTTTTTGAAAATGGAACAAAGTGGCGACATACACTGAACAAATTTTAAATTTAAATTATTAAAATTTTTACTGCAATAACGTCCAAGCCTAATGCCAACTATGAAATATAAAAATTTTTATAATAGATCGAAAAAAATTAAAATTTTAGTCAAAAAGTAAAAAGTTGAATTTTTTATTTTAATTTTATGTTTTTTGTATTTTAACCGCGGCTGCAAACCCAAAAACATTTTTTCGGAAGTCCGGTTCGCGGGTTCTAACCAAAATTTACCTATGGTTAAGGTTCAGAAATTAAAGGTTCAAGGTTTTTGGTTCGAGCCTTGGTTCGTCCGTAGTTTTACAAATTTGTAAGGAAAAGCAATTTGTAAAGTTCAAATTGTTTTACGAGATTAAAAAATCTAAAATTCTTTCTAAAGATTAAACTTATAAATGCAATATGAAAAATCGGCAGCGAGCCAGAGCAAAAACAGATAATTTTTTTATACTATATCCAGGGAATAAAACCGAATCGAATTTCGGTTTCGCTTCTGGTACGTACCAAAACTAAAGTTTCGGTAAAAGGTACTGTTCAGGTTCTAGTTTATTTTGGTATTCGGTTCCGTATCGGTACCTTGGTTTTTATTTCGGTATACCGGTACGTACCGGTATGTACCAGTATAATTTAAAAATCCTTTAAACCGAAGATATAATAGAACGGGTAGCAACTTTACAACATAAAGTAGTTATATAGATGGAAAATTAAACATAATCAACTTTACCCCAGAAATCAAATGTCCTAATAATACTTGTGTAACTGGAAGAGCAATAAGAACTTTAGATATCTGATGGAATGTTAAATAATCCGTTTTTATCAGAAAAGTTACCGATCACAATTTAACCCTGCTGTTAGGTTAAGCCCATATGGTCCAATTATTAATTCATTTCCTTTGTAAATGCAAAAATAAAGGACAAATTAATAATATTTGAAATTTATTGAACCAAAATAGATCCAAAGAAATAAGATGAAATGGTTATTTTTATTGAAAATTTCAGTATATACAAGATGGTCCCTTAACCATAAATTTCTAAGTTTTTTCTAACGTTTACCCTGCGTTATACACTGAGGAAATTAAAGCAATAAAATTGAAAAACCAAAAAAAAAAAACTCAGAATTGAAACGGTACTGAATCGGTCATTTCGGTTCCAAAAATAAAGGTTACGAAATACCGGTTCTCAAAAAATACATAATAACGGTTCCGGTTACGGTTCTGAGTTTTAATCTTTTCGGTATACGGTTCCGGTTCGGGTTCCCTGCTACCATCATATCCTATAAAATTTTTTGGTCTCGACACGATCAACTCTTTTCTGTTGCACTTATTTGTATATAGGTGTACATTTTTAAATTTTTCTAAATGAAGAGTATCTTCGATTTTTTTAAACTTTCTGGTAAATTGCGTTAGGCTTGGATGTTATTGCAGTAAAAGTTTTAAGGTGTTAAGGCCTATAACGGGAAATACCAAAATCGACCAATTTTATTTTTCTTTTGTTGATACCCGAAAATTTTGTTACATTTTTAAAAACCTTGTTTAATTTTCTGTCAGTGGCTTTTTATTGCATGTCTCTAGCTGCTCTGGGTCCCGAAATATAGCAATTTAAAAAAATGCTTATCAAAAATGGGTTTTCAGCGATTGCATAAAAGTAACCCAAAATGAGGGCCTAACAGTTTTATATGAACAACTCTTTCGAATTAAAAAGGAAATTTCAAAATCCCCGTCAGTAGGCCGCACTCCTTCCCTTATACGAAATTTCTAGCTTACCTTCTCATATAACAGCCAATTGTCGTCTAATTGCTGGGATATCTGCATAAATTGCCTAGCTTGAGTGAGAAACTCCTGCCATGTTAAGGAAGCCATTTAGCTAAAAACAGAACAAAAACAAAAAATAATAAAATAATAAACTTTCCATCTAAATAGTTGGCCTTAATTAAAAGTATACCAAATAAAACGGCATCAATGTTTGCTTTTAATTTAACAAGCCTTCAATATATTTGTTTTCAACTTAGGTTAATCTTTAAGAGCAGCTGCTGCAGCCACTTGTATATTTTCATTGCGTCGCACTTGCACCACCATTACCGCGGCGGCCTTGTCATCAAATTTACAGGTCACAGTGACCTCGCTCAATTGGAAAGTAAAGATTTGGGAACCGTATTTGGTGCGCAAATACACCGAACGTGGATCGGCCTCCAGAATATCCACAATGCATTGCTTTTGCACTTGTAGCTCCTTTAGCTGGGCCTCGGCATGCTCGTTGAAGCTGACGCTTAGACGATGGCTGGCCACCACCCAGTTGGGTACACGCACCGCACTGGGTAGGGGCATCAGCGGAGGGCCATCTAAATTGTGGGCTGTATAGCCAGCAGCGCCATATAATTCCAAATCTGATTCCTCGCCATCGGGTTCTTGACGTGAGTCATAAAAGTCCAAACTGGTTTCATGGGTAGCCGTCACCGAGGAGCGTTCTGTGTAAGGGAAAGAAGAAGTAGTCTGTACACTTCCATTCTAGAAGGTCCAAAAACTTACCTGTGTCCACGCTCAGAGCGGGAGCATCATAGTAGGGTATATAGGGCTTAATATCCCACACTGGCGTGCCATCTACCATATCAGTGCCATAGAAACTGATGCTGGAACCCTCAATCTTTTCAATTTCCACCAGGCTTAGGCCCAGGGGGCAGGGTCGATGGGGCGAACGTGTAGAGAACACACCCACACGCTCGCCGCCCAGACGTGGTGGTGCCACCTTGGCCTTGGCATGCGACTGATTGCGATGGAAATGATAGATGAGCCACAAATGCGAATAATCCTCCAGTCCCTCCAACGAATGCTCGGGATTGGTGAAAACATTGTCATTTAGATGCAAAACACTGCGCAGACGAGCGCCCACACTCGATTGGCGAGGCACCGCTCGCTTCTCCGGGAATGAGGAGCGTATGATGCCTATGGGACGAAAGGGACTGACCTCGGCTTCCGCACCTCCTCCATTGGCATGCTAAAAATAGGAACATACAAAATCTGGAGAGAGCTGAGAGTCAAGCCTACTTACCGCCTGCTGGTTGTCCTTCTGCTTAAGGTTCTGAGCGCATCCTTCGCAGCGAAAGTCCTGCAGCAAGGTCCTGATGGTCTCAATGTCCTTGCGCTGTACATGCTGCAGGTTGCGCACTTGCTGCCTGCATATTGAACTTGAACTTATCAACAACCACCCATTTTTCAAGGATAAATAAGGATCAAGGACCCCAACGGCCTCACGCACCTTAAATTGTTAATTTCATTCCGCGCAATCGTCAATTGATTTTTCAAATCATCCTCATGCATGTCCGCCATGCAAGCCAAAAAGGCGCGTCCTAAACAACTAACGGTACGACGTGAGTTAGCTTAAGCATTTACCTTCTTCAATAAATTAATAACAAAATTAAAGAACAATTATTTTGTACAATCAACTTTTTCACACAATTAATATACACGCATCTCTAATGGATTACTTTAGTATTTGTACCCACAAACGGTCACACTAGACGCAACTGGTCACTCTGTTGTTCAATCCACAAGTTCAATCTGTACTGGTTCAGTCCACTAGTTCATTTCACAAAACTGGTTCAGTCCACTAGTTCATTTCACAAAACTGGTTCAATCCACTAGTTCAATACACTGTACTGGTTCATTCCACTAGTTTAATTCACTAGTTCAATCCACTAGTTCAATCCAAATCTAGTTCAGAACTAGTAAAGTGACTAGTATCGATTCCGATAAAAAAAAATCAAATAAGACTCCACTAATATCAAAATTCCATAAATATCCACTTCCAAAGTACGGGCTCACTAAATAACTGACTCACTTATGCCAGTTCCAAAGTACGGGCTCACTACCAGAGATGCGACTTTGCCTGCGCGTGAGTTAAACCGTTACTTAACCGTTACTAAAAATGTGACTGTACCACGACAACTGTGACTGCTCAATAATCATAACTTTGACGTAGGTTATTTATTTTATTACGTATATTAACCGCCACTATTTCTAGCTTTTTCTTATTTGACGTGCACTTTTTTTCTTCTCCATATTAGAAAATAATAAAATACACGAACTTTTTTATTTAATTTAGAATACACGAAAACTCACTTTAAGCTCATTAGCAGATAGATTCAAATTGAATCATTCAATAGATAAAATTCAGTACCTGATGATTTGGAAAAATGTAACTTAACGGCCTTTAAATCAAGGAATGGGCGAATACCGGTCACTAATTTTCGTAACCCCTAAAACCAAATTCGGTTCGTGATTTTTTATAACAGCTAAACGTTATAATGAAAATATAACATCGTAGTCTGATCTCGAACCGAACCACTTATTAAAAAAAAACAATGTTCGGCTCTCAATATTAAGTAATTTTACATAGAAAATAAATTCTTGATATGATTCTTAAAAACTAATCTTTAAATGACTCTACGACTGACTGTAAAGAAGGGAAGTTTATAAGATCAATTGGAAGCGACGAACTTATGTCAAATATAAAATCTATCAATGATGTTCGAAAATTGTCCAAGCGAAAAGTCTTTAAAAAATATTCTACCAACTTAATTGTACGAGCATATTCAACACTAATGTGTGTGTCTTCTAATCTAAGAGCTAGTAGAAATAAACAATTCCAGAAAGATATAATGCCTACACAGACAAAAAAGATATCCTAACTGAAATCAATCCCAGTAAATGTCAGGTGAAGGTGGGTCCCAGTTTTTTTTTAAACCAAGTACAAAAGTATCGACTTAAGTACGGAGTTCCCAAATCCGAAATTGATTTTTTCAACAACACACGGGATTGATTTAAGTTTGTCTTAACATTGTATAAAAAAATTTCGATCTCTATCGCTATGACATTGCTATTCCGTACTTACTTTAATCTTGGTGCTGGATTTTTTGATTTTAAATTTTGATCCGAACTCGAAATTATTCTTTTGGGACTAATACAAGAAATTGAGGATTGTTTCAATCTTAACATTTGTTTAAAGTACAGTCAGGCTCGACTCCTACTTGAAATTTTAACCCGAAGGTCGGGGTTTAATTTAACTTAAACAAGGCACTTCTTAAAAATGAGTTACGTCGCCTAAATTATATTATGATATCATATTAATCAAACCAACTGAATCAAAATTTATCGTAAAAACAAGCTTAATTTTTTTGTTTAAAATAATCGAGGTTCGAACCAGAACCTGGGGTTCAGTCCAGGAACCGGTCCGCGAACCGAACCCAAAGATTCCACACTTGTTCGAAACTCCGAATCGAACCTTTTAAAAAATTTGGAAGGTTTGCAGCCTTGCTTTAAATATATGTTAAAAAAGGAATATAAATTGAAAAGAATATAATTATAAAGAATTTTTTTTGTATTATTCAATAGATTTTGTTCTTAAATCGTGCATTATATTTCTAGTAGATCTGTCTTTTATACATATATATTTTTTAAATTTTAATTTTGACAAATATTACACTTAAAATCAGGTATTTGAAAAAAATTTGATAAATGTGAACGAGAAGGTAAAGAAAATCCAAATATATTTATAAGATACAAGAAACCAAAACTGAAGATATAAAAATTAATCAAAAACGGTCCCACTAAAATGTTTACATGATTTTCGGAATAAGCTGACGGTCTTACATAGGGAATGACTGTCAAATGTTCGGTATCGAAAACCTTTAAAGGGGGGACGACAAAATTCCGATAATGAGGCTTGTAAAAAAATTGTTTCAGCAAGGTCCCTTGCCAGAAGTCGAAACCATCGAAACTGCAGTTAGGACGGAGGAACTTTCGCTGCTTTAGCTCATTCCATACAAAACAATCCTTAAGTTTCGACATGGAAATAAACAGACATTATTGCAGACATTTATGCCCAAAGATTTGAACTTATTCCTGTATAAAATGCACATGGCTAACAAACTATTCACAAAAATATCTCCGATTCCTGTAATAACATATGTCCATATATTTTTATATGACAAATTGATCTTAGTTATACTTGAAAAGGATGTGAAATTTGAAACGATGCATTAGCCATAAAAGTAAAACAAATGTGGAAGTGGCCAAATATTGTCTTTCCTCTAGCATTAAAAAAACTTTATGACTTTACCAACCAAAGGTACGCTCGTTTTTAATTCAACATTGCCACACCAGTAAAAAAAAAGGTTTATGATTAAATTGGACTTTAAGCCAAGCTTTCAAGCTTCAACATTACAAAGCTCTTTGGAACCTGGCCAAAGTCTTGGCCAGCGCTGCGGGCCCGCAACTCAGTTTCGTTTGAGTCGTGCTACAGTTCAGACGTGTGTGTGTGGCAGAGTGCGCTTCCAACTGGCAGTTGACTTAAGTTTATGCTTTGTGTTGGTGTTGGTGTCGCTGGTTCTGGCTGACGAAGCGTGGATTTGAATTGTGCAAGTGCAAGGCACGTACCAGCCGTTGCCGTAAATCAAAACAACAACAAAATATTTATTACAAAAATATTCAAACAAAAAAAAATGCACTTTCAATGCTTGCGAATTGCTGATTGATTAACACATCATTTATACACACAAAACACACACACACACTGCAAGCGAGTGTGGGTGCTTGAAGTGAGTGCATCCTAACGTTCAAAGTGCCGCCGCCCTTACCCAAAAATCCTACTCCTCTTCTGCACCTCCATTCGCGTCGTCATCGCCGTCGTCGTCGTTAAGCGCGTGCGTGTCGTAACTTTTGATTAGCTGCGCGGATTCGAGGCTTCTTCAACAACAACTCTTTGGAACATTGCGCTTGCGAATTGTTTTTTTTTTCGTATAGTAACTTATCGCCGCCTACATCGCATAATTTTTGTATTTTTTTTTTGCTTGCAGTTGGATTTTTTCCTAAGGTAAGTTTCGACAGGAATGCCCATACATTTAAAGCGGAAGACACCGCTAAAAAAAAGTGAAATTTATGAGCTCAGAATATTTTGTAATTATTGCCCAACAGATGTTAATGGTTCTTGTGCTAGACATCAACCATGTGGGCTGCTGCTGTGTGACGGCAGATGAGATCATTTCTTAAAATCAAAGAACAAAAAAAAAACAGAAATAAAATAACAAAAGGCAAAAATGCGCTTGTAAATTCATTAATCAAGCAAAAGAAATGGTAAACTCCGGTGAAGAAATCTGAGTCATTACACTAGGAGAAAAAAGTTTGGACTTCAAACGATGTCTTGATTGAAAGCGGATTACTTAAATTAAATAGAAAAGACATTAAGTAGAAGCGTTTTGTATTGTAACTATTGTTAACAATAACAAGATCTGCCTTACAAATTGGTGTTTGAAGGTTTTGTTTATTTTCTTTTTCAATCACGCTACTATTAATTAGCTTTATTGTAGCATGTGGTGAGTTTATTCACAAGCTCTTTAACATTTTGCAGCCTTTTGTAAGCCCTAACCAATGCGAAATATAAAAATAATATTGTCTTTTTCATTTCTCCTCCGAATTCTTTGCAGCATCAGTGATCTTGAACATAGATTTTAGTGAAGTGAGACTGATAATTTCGTGCATTAAGAAGCACTTGAGGAAAATATTTTCTTTACATTTATTGGTGCTCGCACTGCCATATGAAACGCTTGGGCGCTTCAGAGCCCTCACTTGAACCGATGTGCAATGGCCAAGCCTTCCAAAAAAAACTGGGTTTATGACCTAGCTGTGGTAATTTTTTTTGCTGTAATATTTTCCATAATTTTTCTTTGCTTGGTTCCGATTGATTTGTTGGTTATTTGCTTATCGATAACTCATGTTGTCAGAAAAATTGAGTTAGAACATGTCGTAGCAAACTACATCATGTTAATGCTCATGGAGTTTTAAAGAAGCCTCAAAACAAAATGGAAGAGACCTACATATAGCAAACTTCATCGTGTAAACACCGACTTAGGGCCGATGCCTCATCTTCTACATAGAGCTATCTTTCACAATAACTTACGAAACACAGAGCAAATTGTAAGTTTATCTGACACATTGCAGCTATCTAGAAGACGAGAAACTTAGACTTGAATAGTTATCAACATTATTTATTGATCCTTCAAGCTTGGTATCGATCAGATATTTTAAATTTTTGTCCATAACATATTTCGCCATAACTTTCGTATTTCTTTACAAATTTTACTTATAAATAAGCCTACAGAAACTCTTTATATCCAAAGCTAATCATTTTTAAGTTACTTATGCTTGTATGACACTTGCTTAAAATATTATTGACTGACTGGCTGACTGGAAGCACTGCTTGTACAAACGCTTTTTATAGCGAAATCCATTTTACAGCACTTTAAAAATTTTACCTAAGCAAGCCGAGCATGCATCTATAAAATAAGCCGTTTGTAGTCTGTCAAGTTGAAAAATTGGATTAAAACAATGAAATTTATCCCAAAATTTACAAGCGGTTTTAGGCAGTTCTCAGTTAATCCAAGTTCACTGCTTGAAGTAAATTTTTGACAGTTTTGATCTCTCTTTTCAACTGTTTGAATTTTTCTATGTGTGTACTCTTCTAACTTCCAGTCAGTGAAATAAATAAGTAAGTGTCATATGGGCATTAGCTGAAAGCTTTGAAAAAAAATTATTTTTTTACTTTTTAGAAAATTTTAAATTCCAATACTCATTAAAAATAAAAATAAAACTCAAATGTTTAATTTTCTAAACAAAATCTGTATTTTAATTTTTTAAAATATTCCAAGTTTTTGAAGACAGAAAATTGGAACAAAATTAAAATAAAAAAAGAATTGGTTGGTTTATATACCCTTTCAGTTTCTATAATTTATATAAGCAAAGGGTGGCCTTAGAACAAGGCTAGTTAAATGACTTCCAACAGATAACGCGACTTTCTGCAACCATTTGTACCATTTCTGTATGGAAGTTAGACATAGATATTTATCTGTTTTTTTTAAACACGCCAAAAGTATGTTGGAGCAGATTATATTCGCGATAAACAAATATAAAGACGCTACCATTCAAAATAAAAAAGTTTTCTCACTTAGACCTATTTTAAGACCGATTAGTTGTATGGCAGCTATATGATATATTAATTATATGAATGCATACTAAATTACTTACTTAATGCCAAGTTTGTAGACGCTACCACGCTTGAAAACCAAATAGTTTTTCTCTCTAAAACTAGTATTTGGTCCGATCGTTTCTTGCGCAGCTTTATTCTATAGTAATCCGATCCGGCCAGTTTCAACAAATGTACACAGAAAAAAAATCCAAGATATTTTGATGAAAATCAATCCTAATCCATGTCAGAAGTAGGTCGATCCCTAAATTTCCCAAATCAAGTACAAAAGAATTGACTTGAGTACGAATTAACTAACACCAAAAATCTGGTACTTGTTCACATAGTTGTGTATCGAGAATCTCGTGGGAGTTATAATGCTATAATGTTATAATAATGTTATTGAAAAGCGCTAAAGATTTACTTCTAAAATGGAAAGCGAGCGAAATAAATTGATTGAAGATATTCTAGCAGCTGCACGTTTTAATTTTGCTGACATTGGCAGATGTATGTCCATCAGATCAAGTTGATTTAGCAATTGTTAAATTATTGGATAATTTTTTAGAAAATGTCATATATTTGGGCTATTGAGGCATATATCTTTAACGAGCCCAAAACTATTAGTTGGCAGATAGTTCGACTCATAAGACATGATAATCTAGTAGGCCTTAATGTTGCCTTATTTTCAATGCCAAATGACAAGCTATTCATATTGAAAACATGACACCATAAGGATCCATTAGATTATCGTGTCTCATTCATCGAACAGTGTGAACCCAGCCTAACATTCGCATTTATATAAATGTATAAATAATCGGAATATTTGTTTTTAGTATTTTTTCTCATTTATGTCTGACATTCCTAACTTTTTTTTCAACTTCCCAGAGTATTTAAATAAAAAAGAAAACTCTTTTTGGTGTATAACTTTATCTGCGCCGAATCTCTGGTCTCGCTTGTCTAATTAATTCTCTTTTTGTCTCAGTTGAGCTGTTATTTTATTTTTTTTTTTTATAGCGGCTTAACAAAGTGTTAATGGGTTGTCAGTGATCGTATCCATATACACTTAGAATTTTAGAGCTATTCTTTTTTTAATCGATTTCTTTCCCACTACCAACCCCTCTCCGCTGCCTAGAAGAAAAACGAGCAATCCGCAAGTCATGCCTAGAATGAAATGACCTTGAGGGTAATAACTCAACTTCGCTTGTCTTCAGAGTTAGTCATAGAGCTTGGAATGCAACCGAACAGCATTGGCTTTGGCAGCAGCTGCCAAACCAAAAACCGGATGGCATCTCCTCTCTAACCAAGTGGGCAACCCACACAGAAGAAGTATGCTTCCACATGCTAATTATTAAATTTATTAACAGCCGCTTATATAAAGTTTTATTAACATACTTATACATACAAACAATACGAAAAATTCCAATAAACCGCAGAGCCTCAAAAAAAACAACAACAAAAAAGTGAGAATGCGCAATGGCGTACACAAAACCAGAATCAGAATCTAATGGTGTGTGGCAAAGGCAAGGTAAGGGCAGGGGAAGGGGGTTCCCATTTGACTAAACAAACTGGTTAGAAATACAGTCTCGTTGACTGTTGAAACCTTGGTGCGCATCTTGACTCTTTAAAAATCATTTGGCATCCATTTGTAATTTATGCAGTTGCTTTTCAGCTCAAGTCAAGTGCCAAAAATTATTGATAATTGTTTTTAAAATACAAATAATATTATTTTAATGATTTTGTTTACTCCAAAAACATTTCACTGCGGAATTTTGAATCAAGTTCGTTGCCTAAGTCTTTTGATTTCAATGCCAACAATTTGTAAGCAATTCATGTAAATTGCCATAATCACACGCAAAATGGCAAAATCAATCAAATGCGTAAGACTAGGTGACCTCAAGCCATGGCACATGGTTCGCATTAATTTGTGTTTAAGGCATTGCAAGCGAATTGCTTAAACGGTAAAAATTATGGATTTTGAGATATATTTGAAAATAAGTCTTTTGAGCAGGGCTGCCAAGATGATCAAAAGCCAAACCAAGGTTTGGGGTTTTCAACCTAATTTCTTTAGTTGAAAATATGTTTTTTCTGTTTCATTAACCATTTAATTCCACATAGTTTATTTGAATTTCAAAACGAGAACGGTCAACATTTCTTTGAATAATTCAATTCCTTTGGATCTTTGCTGCTTTATTTGATTTAATACAGAAATCTCGAGTAAGAAACAAATTTTAAATGGATTAAGAATTTAATAAGCCTAATCCAAGAACATTTGGTACTTATTTTATGTACTCTAATTTTGTTTCAAGAATATATTAGACTTTATCATTAGACTTTTTTACCTATTTTAAGTATATTAATACTTCTTTTAAGAGTTAATCCAGATTAAATTAAGACTATTGCGACCTAAACGTGTTATTTAAATCCAGAGCTGCCTAAGAAACGGTCCGGTTCGGGTTTTTTGGATTCCCCGAACCGGATCATGATCTGAACCACTTTTCAAACAAAAAAATGGTTCGGTTCACAATAATAAGTAATTTTACAATCGAAAGAAATGCTTAATAAGATTATTCAAAATTTAATTTTAAAGAGTCACTACGTCTAATTTTAAAGAAGAAACGTTTATAAGAGCAATAGGCAATGGTAAATATAAAATCTATCTATAATGTTATAGATTCTTTCGAAAATCGTCGAAGAGAGCCTACATTAAAATTTTTTCTGAAATTTTGGGACATGATCTAGAAACGAAGACCAAAAACATATTGGGTTAACTTAGTTTGCGTCTAGATGAACTTCTCGAAGAAGAAATAGTACCAACACAAAAACAAAATCAGAGATATTTTGACTAAAATGACTCCCAATCGATGTCGAATGCAAAAGGATTGAGTATGGATTTTCTAATTCAGAAATTCTTATCCCAACCCTTTGATCCTTTAATCCAATTGAAACGTGTAAATAAATCGAAAAAAATCAAGCTATATATATAAACTGTGGTTAAGAGGATCCAGAAACTGGTCCACGAACCGATCCCAAAGATACCTCCGAACCGAACCTCCTTCAAAATTTTGAAGGTTTGCAGCCTTGTTTAAAACAGAGTTGTCCAATGCCTATACTTGCAGGTATAGTCTATGATGTTATATAGAGCCACAAGCAAAAACAAAAATGTAATTTGTGTTTCTTGTCTTTCGCCTTTGGCTGTGGCAGCTCATACACAAGCAACAGTTTGTTGGGAGTGCAAGTCAACATAGATTTTGCTGTTATTTTCGTTTGAAAAAACTATGAGTTACTTCATATGTATGGCTAGCCTGCTCTTTCTTATGCTTTCAGTGGGCACCACTGACTTTAAAGATATTAAACTAGTTCGAAATGGTCTTAATGTATCTCGAAAGGGTATTAAATCATGTATTTCTGGATTATAAAAATTGTTTTTCTTAAAATCAAGTTTTTACTGAATTTTAAAAATCGTTTTTAAAATGAGAAATTTTACTTGAATCAAGTATTTTCGTATTTGATGTACTTTTGACACCGTTTGTACCCCTGACTTAAAAGATATTAGTTCGAATAATAGATAATAGTTCGAAACGGTATAAAATCAAGTATTTCTGAATTATAAAAATTATTTTTCTTAAAATCTATTTTTTTCTAAATTATAAAAATCATACTTAAAATGCGAGTTTTTACCTGAATCAACTATTTTCGTACTTAACGTACTATTGATACCGTTTGCACCCCTGACTTCAAAGATATTTAAATACATAGTTCGAAATGACCTCAAAACGGTATAAAATCAAGTATTTCTGGACTATAAAAATTGTTCTTCTTAAAATCAATTTTTTACTAGATTATAAAAATCGTTCTTAAAATAAGAATTGTTACTTCAATCAAGTATTTTTGCACTTAACGTACTTTTGACACCGTTTGTACCCCTGACTTAAAAGATATTAGTTCGAATAATATATATTAGTTTGAAACGGTATAAAATCAAGTATGTTTGAATTTTAAAAAATATTTTTCTTAAAATCTAGTTTTTTTCTGGATTATAAAAATCCTTCTTAAAATGCGAATTTTTACCTGAATCAAGTATTTTCGTATTTAATGTACTTTTGACACCGTTTGTAACCCTGACCTAAAAGATATTAAAATAGTTCGAAAAGGCCTCGAAATTGCCTAAAATCAAGTATTTCTGCATTATAAAAATTATTTTTCTTATAATGAATTTTTTGTTGGATTATAAAAATCGTTCTTAAAATGAGAATTTTTACTTGAATCAAGTATTTTTGTATTTAACCTACTTTTTGACACTGGTTGTACCCCTGACTTAAAAGATATTAAAATAGTTCGAAATGGCATAAAATTAAGTTTTTCTGGATTATACAAATTATTTTTCTTAAAACCAATTTTTTACTAGATTATAAAAATCGTTCTTAAAATGATCATTTTTACTTGAATCAAATATTTTCGTACTTAAAGTACTTTTTACACCTTTTGTGCTTGAAATTGTTGCTTTTTACTGAGTGTATTTTTTTATTTTACTTAAATATATTTTTTTAATTAATTTCTTATCTTTTTCTTTAACTTCATGGCTGTATTATTTAAAAAAAATTTTACAATTTGATTATACAAAAAATTGTCCATCATTAGTTAGTATTAGAAACAGATGGACAGACAGTTGGAAGAACAAAGCTTAAATAACTCAGCTCGTCATACAAATTAAGATATTATAAATCTGGTTGAAAAAAAATATAAAATTAATTTAAAGGCCTGTTACAATTTTCTCTTTCAAAACAAAATCGATTGTATTTGGTTGGGGTACATGTTGTGGCTGTGTAAAATTGATTGGGCTAAGCATTTTTCGTAGTTTGATTTTGAGTCCATGGAATTAAAAGTAAAAAGCAATTTAAGGTTTGATGCCGATTACCTTAATCGTTTATTAGAAAACGGAAAATGAACCACAATCGAGTTCACTTAATGTGAGTAGGCCTGATACACTTTGCAAGGAAAAAGTTGCATTAGCTGGACATATTTAATTTGGTGTTCGAGGGAATATCTTTGCCATATGCATTCTAAGTGAAGCTCTACTACACAAAAAAAGAAATACTCAGGGTGAACCAAAAATTATTTATTAAATGTGCAAAAAGAGTTTAAATTTTATTTTTTACAATTTTAAAAATATATTTAATATATTTTGGTATTCTATTTCAATTTTGTCTGACGATAAAAAAAATTGTCAAAAACTGTTCTATGTAAATGCTTGAAACAGGTTTTGACGAGTCATTAACAGCATACCCCTCAAGTGTATGTCCAGTGACTTACAGAGTAAACGTTTTCAAAGATGAGTTTTGCCTGTCACTTAAATGAAGGGAAATATTTTTTTAATAAATGATTGAATGTTTATAAATACTTAAGTATTTACGTTAACATTACAACATGAACTTGAGTTCAAATTGAGCTATTACAAACAGTCTAAGCCCCCAAACCACTCAGCCAAAACGGCCATCATTTAATATTGTTGTTGTTGTTGTTGATATGGCTATGAAATTTGATCTTATAGGCCATGTTTACGCTTAACAAAACATTAGATGCCTTAAGCAAGTTTACAGTTTGAAGATCAAGTGTACAAAATTTTTTGGGTGCAATTTGAACCCTGACCTCGGCTTTGGCTTTGGAAGAAAACTTGTTTTTGGGCTTCATTCTTGTGAAAGTTGTATAGGAAAGACAAAACTGGCTGCACCAGTTCAGCCAGCTCAATTTATGCTACTAATTTCATATTCTACAAAAATTGTTTGATAATTTTCATAATTAATCGTGTGTTTTTGTGACATTCCACAAAAGTGAAATAGAAAACATATCAATGGAAAACCAAACAAACTTTCACTTGTAGGCATTGACATGTGTCTCCGTGTGTGTGTGTGTTTATTTTACTAATTAAATTGATTAACCAGCATTAACACACTTGAAGACGTTGCAACTTTTTGGCAGCCGGTTAATCAGTTGGACCAACACAACAACAACAGGTTTGGCTTTTTTTGCAAGTTGTCCCATTTATGTCGGAGTATAATTATAATGAGCCCACTTGGCCGGCCAGTTTGTCAATCAACAATTGTCGTGAGTAGTTCGATATTTGTGCGTGACATTAAATGTTGAGAAATTTCGCACACAAATAGAAATCAAAATACGCAACACAAACCAATCAGCATCTAACACTCACATAACCACGTTGACTTTCGCAGGTCCCAGCAACAGCTACAGCAGCAGCAGCAGCTCTCAAGTAGTCGGCGCACCGTTAATAGCCGCTGGTCAAATGCTTATAGCGTATACGTCACGTTAGCCATGGACTGGCTCATCAATAAGGCGTGATTAGAAAGTTTGTGTGCAAAAAGGGGCGCTGGGCGCTGAGCACAGTTAAATTATATTTTTATTAACTAATAAAAAATCTATAATTATTTATATGGGTGAGCCAGGGTCAGGTAAATATTTTTTAATTGTGAAGCGCTTACAAATTATCATTTAAAAGTGAGAAAAAAGATTGCCTTGAAGAAGAATTGAATCGAATTTATTTTCCTGCCTATTTACTCATCGTTAAGTTTTTTTTTATATTTTGCAATAAAAGTTAAAAGACGCTTGTCTTAATTCTTAGAAAACTTGTTTTTAGTGATGATTTTTAGAGATTTAATAAAAATTAATTTATAAAGAGGTTTGAGTGTGATTTTCCCTCAAGAGAATTTGATGTACATCGAAGATTTTTTATTATTAGCTAAAACTTTCTTTAGTTTGACAGTAAATACAAAATGAAGTCTGGAAAAATATTAAAAAAAGCTAATAAACTTAATAGCTTTATAGCCATTCCTTGACTGGCAGCATTAGAACTCTTCGCTGGGGTTCAGCTGCCGTTAGCATTGGCGCATCGTTCAAAAATATGCCCAGTTCATACCAATTTTCACAATTGAGTAAAGCTGAATTTTCATCTGCTGTGAGCGTAGATTTTGCACAGTGAAGTCATCTTGCTTCCTTCAATAATTACTATGTACTTTTTTTTTTAAAGGAAATATTTACGCTCTGCAAAAAATTACATCCTAAATTTCATGTATGAACGAAATTGAATTAAGATCATTCTGTTCTAAACATTTAGTGGATTTTGTTTCATGATGTTCTAATCAATTAATCAAACAAAAAATAACAATTATATAGAGATTTCGAACTAAGTCTGCCTTTGAGACCTTTTTTACTTCAATTTCCACTGCTTAAACTTTAAACAATAAATTTCTGATATTTTTTCTGAGTGTATGGTATAAATTATAAAAGTTTTCTTAACTATTCGGAAGTTATTTAAATTTGATTACACACGCTTGACACTTTATGGAATTTTTGTGAGTTTCCTGAGAAATATTTAGGGGGACTAAAATAGAGGAAAACTCGGTTGTCAAGCGTGTGAAAAGGACCAAAAAAGTTTGTAAGTTGAATTTTTTAAATATTTAACATAACAGTTTATATTTTACGTAACCTTTTTTATACACTTAAAAAGTGTATATTAATTTTGCCCAGAAGTTTGTAACGCATAGAAATATTCATTTCCGACCCCATAGACTATATATATTCTTGATCAGGACGACGAGCTGAGTTCATTTCCGCCTGTCCGTCCGTCCGTCTGTCTGTCTGTCTGTTTCTACGCGAACTAGTCTCTCAGTTTTAAAGCTATCGAGAGTCTTCTTTGTACTGCACGCAACTAATATGTCGAAACCGGCCGGATCGGATGACTATATCATATAACTGCCATAGGAACGATCGGTCTAAGAACTAGTTCTAGTTAGAAAACATTTTTTATTTTCCATTGTAGCGTCACTAATCTTGGTATATGTTATTTTTTTATGCTTCCACATCATTCTGGAAAAATGTATCAAAATCGGATCACTATAGCATATAGCTGCCATAGGAACGATCGGTCGAAAAATAAGTCTTTGTGGGAAAAACTTTTTTGATTTCCATCGTAGCGACTCCAATCGTAGTATATATTTGTTTTATATGTTTCCACACAATTCTAAAAAAATTTATCAAAATCGGATGACTATAGCATATAGCTGCCATATAAAGGGTCGATCAAAAAACTACTTCTAGTGAGAAAAATTTTTTTGTTTTCAATCGTAGCGTCCCCAATCTTGGTTTTTCAAGTGTATTAAAACTTCGGCACAGTTGAAGTTAGCTTATTTTGTCAGATGGACTTAACGTTTTAAGAGTTTTGCAGCCCTTATTCATGTTATTGATGTTTCAGATTTGGTATTTTTGATATTTTTTTGATATTTTTTAGTTTTAGTATTAAATAAAGTTTTGCTCTAAAAAACTACAAATTTTTCTTTTAGCTATCAAAAATTTGTTTGATACTCGAGACATGCTTTGGTATTTTAAGGTAGTTATTTAATAATTTAGTCTTTGCTTGATATTCTATGAAATGAATTTTAAATTTTTTAGTCTTTGCTTAAATGTGTCTGGATTTTATAATATTTACCTGGCAAGTCCTAGAGCCGATTGAACTCCTTATCTACGCAATTGAAAGATCGCTAAAACAGTTTAACAATATTTTCAGGCATACTTGAAGTTTATTTTGGTCTTGTATATGGGCATTTCCACCAAAGAGTCCATCGAGATCAAAAATTTTAAAGTTTTTCAAAACCCGTGGCTTTATAATATTTTTCTAGGAAAACAGCCAAATTTTACTAATATAAAGCAATTTTACATTTATTTATAACCCGCTACAAGCAAGCTTTACTTTTCTCATTTTGATATTTCCCTTCCACTTTTTGTTTTGATAAAAGTTCTTAAATGCCTAAAGAGATGATTTAGCTTTTGCATTCTTAAATCTTTCCCAGGGTTCAAAGAGTCTCAAAAAAATGCATAAGAGACTATCTGAAAAAAACACAATTTTTTGATTTGCATCATCGCATATTTTGATGACCCGTGTGACATTGAAAAACAAAATTTGTTATCTGTTTAATATTATTATATTTGTTATCTTATTTAATATTGAGTACAAATATAGATCTAAAAAAACAATTTAAATTTAAAAAATCATGCTGAATATGAGAATATTTGTGATTTTGGTACCTATATAAAGTGATTTGGTACCGTGAGACATCGTAAGTGCGAAATTTAAATATTTTTTCTTACACGAATGTTTTTTTTTTATTTTTTATATCTAAATAAGCTGCATACAGTGTAGAGAAAAGTTAAAGTACGATTCAATATTTTTAAAAAATTTCTTGATTTATTTGTTATAATGCGAAAATAAATACATTGAAATCTTCTTTTGACTTAAAAATATTTTTACTACGCTTATTTATATATAATTTCGTCAAAAGAGTAACAAAAATAATATGATGGAAAAAAATGTCCCATGCGACATGTCCCGTGCGAAAGTGCTTAAAATTAAATTTAAAAAAAAGTTTAAGTTTTTTTTGGTAAAATCTAAACCGTTTTTAAGTGACATCAATGTACAACATTCCAAAATTTAGCAGATTGAAATACTGCCTCAGGATTCGCTGAAATCGGCTTGTCAACAGTTGATCGCTAAAATCACTTCTATTTTTGTCCCGTGCGAATGCCTTGGTTTTTAGTAATTATCTTGACAAGTAAACATTGCCTAAAATCAACCTTAGCACCAATTATAAGGCCAACTAAGAGCTATAAGTTAAGCCTTTTGTCAAAACAAAAATACGTTTTATTTTTACTTTTTTTCCACTTCAAAAATGTCCCGTTCGACATAATGGAAATGCACATATTAAGCAGATAGTCATATTTTACGTAAGCCAGTTCTTGGTTTAAAACCAACTTGTTTTGATAATAAGTCAGAAGCGTTTTGTCGGTTTCAAATGATTTGGAAACTGTAAACCTTACTTGAAATGAAAATTTCGTACTAAATACAAGTTTTTCCCAAATAAAGCCTACAATTGACATAGTGTTTATTTCATTTGTGTGCTAAATACTTATTTTCTAACAGATTCAAATAAAATCAATTTATTTAGAATTTCTTGGAAAAGCAAAAATTACCTCCTTTCTTGCCTCATTTATTACACAATTTGCATTGATCGCATTTAAAAATCAATCAATTTGCTCTCCTTTTTACTAAAACAATTTTCAACTCTTTAATTTAATTTGTTTGGTGCCCTGCTATTTTCCAATTTAGCCCCGTTTCTGCTTTCAAATGGAGCAGTGTTTTGGTCAAGAGTTTGTTTTTATTTTTTTTTATTGTAGGAGCGGCTCCAGCTCTACACTTGCCGCCCGAGACCAAGATAGCATCGTTGGGTTGTATTTGTATCGTAAAACCATTAATACTTGACTATTTTGTTTTGGGCCAGCAACCGGTTTGAATTTCTTCTCTTTCGTTTTATTTTGAAAATTGTACGAGTATCTCAAGCTCAACATGAATGAGCTTTTCGAAATATTTCGTAACCAGTTGGACTGCATTTTTGTATATGGCGGCTGCTGCTGCGGCTGCTGCTGCTCCGGCTGCTGCTGTGAATCGAATGAACATGAGCAGCGTGGCCAAATGTTTATGTCCGCAGCTTGGCCATAATCGATATACCCAAAGAGACAGGGACGGGACAAGTGTTTTTTTTTCCCAAAGAACTGGAGCTGTCAGTGTTTGGACGCGGTCTTTCGCCTAGAAAATTGTAATTTAATTGCGTGTGAATTGCATTTTAATTTGAGTTTTCTGTGTTAATGATGGATGAACCACTCGCAGTTCTAATTAGTGGAAATGCAAATTCAATTAAATTAATTGCCTTTAGGGTTCAACTTTGCCGGTAGCTGCTACTTCTGGCTTTTGTGATATTCTTTTTGGCCAACTCATTGTGGGGACCGCAAAGAAAGACTTTGTAGATACTTGAAGATCGGGCTTTAAGAGGTCAAAGAAACTTTATGAATGTACTTTAATTTTGCAAACATTTTGGCTTAAGCCTTTTATTTTTATTTTTAGACATACACTTGGAAAGCGGAATGCTTGCAATTTTGAATCATTTTTAAATTAAAGAAAATAACATTGAGTATTTAGTTTAGGGTTATGATTGAAGCGACTTGACTATGATCCATCGGAGCTTTTATGCTTATCACTGTAATTATTTCTAAAATTATCTATAAAATTATTTAAAAATTTGTCTTTAAATTCAAATTTTAACCAAATTCTCCACATGAAGTTTTTATAAAAATTGTTTGATTCGTGCTTAATGTTTGGTCACCAGTAAACATTTTGTTTGCTTTTTTCAAATACCCGAAAATATAATGCAGGAGTGGCCACAGCCTAAGCACGCACAGCACATTTGTTTTTGGAATGCACGCAGCTATGGTGGAATTATATATGGTGTGGCGGCAATGGAAATTTGTGATTTCAAAGTTTTTGCTACATGCGCAAGAGTGAGTGCGAGAGTGAGATAGACTGACAATATGTAAGACATGAAGTGAAAGCTTTGAATAACCGCCACACCAGTAATAATTCCATCATGCACGCAGCCATAGATCGTACATAGGTACACGCAGACACAGTAACCGACAATATTCGGGTTTCTACATCTCTTTCTTGTGGTTCTTGTTGTTAGTAAAATTATTTTCTTCCTTTTGGCGGGTTATGTGCACCACTGGTTTAAAGAATTTTGGCAGAAATAAAATTTGATACTCCATTTCGCATCAAAAAAAATTTAATTAAATGTCTTAAACGTACAATTACTGATAATTAACTTCAAAATTATTTTAAAGTCGTTCCGATACAAAATAAGAAAATTCCCATATGAAACTTGTTAGGCAACTGTCCAATTATCAATTATCAATATCGTATCGTAATTTCAACGATTTTATGAAATATCTTGTGACAGTGATTAACTTGTTTAATCAATTTCAAATATATATTAGAATCCCTGAAACCGAAAGTTCTTATTGGGATCTTCTAGCTTTGAACATGGTTTTTTGAGTGTGTTTTTTTTTTTTTTTTTAATTCTGATGAAAAAACTATACAATCTTTTTCAATTTAGATTCTTGTTTTGAGTTATTTTTTAATTAAATAAAAAAATACTCACTTTAGCAGGAACATTTCTCCACTAAAATGGCTTTATCTGCTACACTATTTCGAATATTTGAAAATGGTTTGAAGGGGATGAAAGGGGAATGTCCAAGTTAAAATAATAATGCAAAACAAAAAATTAAAAAAAAAATGTTCTAAGGTAGAAGACCCCCTTAAGTATGCAATGAAACGAATTGCGAATATACAGGGTGTATCTTATGATTTTAGCCGATATTTTTTTAAATAATTTGACAACCAATCAATTTTTTGAAATAAATGTTTTTTTCATAGAAATTGGGTCCTTTACAATTTGTTTGGACACTTTTTAAAAAAGACATCGGCCAAGTGACCAACTCCAGATGCCACACAAATCAGCCCGTTTTTCGGCATTTTCCATCACTTTTTTGTTTCGGGTTGAATGGCAGCAATTTCTCGGCGTATGTTTCTCACGATACTTCGCTCCGAACGCGCGTTGAGTCAGCGTAACAGAGGAGTTTTTTTAAAATAAATTTCCACAATTTCAGCACGTTGTTGCGGTGTAAAGTGGTTCATGATTAAAATTGTACTGAACTGATGTTTCCAAAACATAAACAAACATGGCGATCTGTCACCGGGTTGTCAATTTATTTTAAAAAAACATTGGGTACCCACTATAAGATACACCCTGTACTAAATGAATGCGTCAATACATATTCATCTATTCCTGATTATTAAATTGCATCCGAAGTTAAGATAGGGATAATTGGTCTAAGATCTTAGGACTTCGTTCCCTTTGTCTCTCGAGGGAATAAGAACCCAAAGAAGAAGAAGATTAAGTGAAAAAAACCCGAAAACCATTACTGTTGATTATCTTGGACTAAATTAATAAATTTAAAAAAAATTTTAAACTTTTATTTTTAAATATTTTTAATTTTTATCGAGTTAAAATTCAAAACCAAACACATCCAAGAAGGCTTTGAATCTAAACTCATTTCGTAAACCCAAACCAAGAAATCTTTGCGGGTTCTATTAAGTGTGGGGGGAAACTCATTCGAATTTTGCAGCCCTGATTCAAAAACCGTTTCTACAACTTCCTTTTGGATGCCGAATACATGAAACAAAATTTATAACCTAAACAATGCTGTACAGCGTAATTATTTCTTTAGCTTATAACTCGACTAAGTATTTGTTCATCTGAAGGTTCCCAAACTTGGTTCAAACAATCTATCTACATAATTGTGGAAGATATGAGGTTTTTTTTTCAAATAACAGGGGTGGCAACGGCGTAGCAAAAATATAATATACCCAAGTGTTCCACAAATCGTATTGGTTCATTTTTGGGTCGAAAATGATTTGTGATAAACTTGATCTGCCCGCAAGTATAGGAAGTCTACATTCCAAACACTTTGAGCCTCTAATTCTTTTCATCTCTGAGAACTTTTCGTTCATTGGATCGGAGATGCTGGCGCAAACTTATTATATACTCTTTGTACTTTTGTACAGAGTATAATAATTATTAATTGCTCATAAATTTTCCTAATACACGTACTTATAATAAGCTAAAAGTCGGTTACAATTATCAGCTGTGTGCGTCGTTGGCACAAGTCATTGTCTAAGCCTAACCATAATGTTGGGCATATTAAATTACACAAGCGGAACTTATGTCAAACGGGCAAACAAATTTGATGCGGGCCAAGCGTTGACTCCAAAGCAAAAACCCAATAGGGCATTGCCAATTTATTCTAACCCAGTTGTGCTGATGAGGCAGTAGAGCTCTCTGCTCTGCTCTATATACCTCCACTTCGTTTTGTTTACTTAATTAAGTTTTTGATTTTTGCTTAAGTCTAAAAAGCTCCAATGTCAAGCCATGTGACTCTCAATGCCAGACAGCTGGTCGGAAGTTGTGTTTTGTGGGGACTTATAAAAATAGTTTTGTTTGGCATTGGACAATGACTTGACCGGCTCAAAATCTTAATTATCGCTGGAAAACTGGCACATCCAAATGGTCTACTCGCTGCTGTTCCCATTCTGTGTGGAATTGTAGACATTTTTTTTTTTTGCCAATCATTTTGTTGTTTTTTGTGTTCGCCAACTAACCAACTAACACCAATTGGCGTCCATTTATCTTGGGGCGCTTTCATGCCACATGCCACCATGCAATTTGGTTGTCAAAACTGTGGCACCATTTTCCCCAATATCAAAAACACAATTGTAACGCCCCTCAAACGCTAAGGCAGGTAGCGCCGTGCAGATTATTTATGACATTTTTGTATCTCATTTGCTTTGGCAGCTGTCAGTGACTGTGGCGATTAGTTTACCTTCGATTTCACCTGAAGGCGTACTTCAAGTTCGAGCATTGAACTGCGGTTCACACGCCGCGCTGTCACCAAAATATGAATCTTTCTGCCTGAACTATAAATTTTGTGTAGCTGGGAAATTTCCTCGTCATTGTGTGGCTTGCAAAACTTTTTCTACTTATGCAACAAATATGATTATTTCGATATTAATTCTTCTTTTTTTTCTCTTTCTTTTTTTTTTGCAGTTTCGAGATGTGTCACTAATTTGCTGTGTTCAACATTACAAAACACAAAAATCCCCCAAATCGTAGCTAATGCAAAAGAAACTTGCTAACAATAGAAATTGTAAAGAAATAAATTATTTGGCCCCGACAACATGTCTATAAATAATAAAAGACAACGGGCTTACCACGCCCATTTCTTGATGGCCCTCGTCTGCTGGAGCTGCTGCCTGGAGTTGGGCACCGAGGCACACGTGGCTCTCACATATCCACCTGCACGCAAATTTGATTTGGATTTTTTGGATAATTCGCGCACCCAGGCGCCATGTGGCATGCCCAAAGGTGAGTGACCGTTGTCGTCTTTGTGTCGTGGCATAAAAAGTGGGTCTGAGAAAATCTTTGTGTTTAAATTCCAATCCAACAGGCAAAATTGACCTAGTTTTAAGTAACAGATTGGGTTTTTCTTATTATTTGTTTAGGAAAAATGTGTGTTGGCAATTCGTGGGAATTGTATCTAGAGTAATAGATAATCCCGAGCTTTGGTTAGGGTGGGAACAGTAATTAAAACAATAAATAATATATATTTTAAAGTTTCGTATCTAATTGAACTAGCTAAGCAAGAAATTTTTCTGAAATTAAAATTGTTGTCTTACCTCACTAAGGTTCGATTTCTCATACTCTTGTTCAGTTAACTTTTAGTTTACTCAAAGACTAAGATAATACCAAAAACATAGCCAAATGGTGCAAAATAATAACAAAATGATGCCAAAATATCCTGAATCTTTTCTGGATATATTTTATGAAATTATACTTACCATAGAAAAGCACTGTGTTTAAATCAAGTTTAAAGCGTTCGGGAATCGCTTTATACAAACGGAACCCATCTTACAATCCGAAAAATATCTATCCCTGTATAACCATAGGTTTCAAGTTCATACACAGAGGAAAAAATCAATCCAAACGGGCTTAAATCAATCCGAAACGGTTATGAAAACAGGGAAAGCTCGGATATTCTTAAGCCGAGCTGAAATCGATTGATTTGATATCACTTTTTTTAATCTCAAAAAGATTGAATTAATCCCAATATTGGAACTTAATTTAAGCATGTTTGAGATTGAAAAAAAAATCATCTGGGAACTACAAGGAACTAAAATCTAAGGGTTGGTGGATCTTGGGGAATTTAGAGAAGAATGTATACGTTAAACTCTTCTTCTCTCCACAAGTGCTGGATATTCTTGGTTTGCTTTCCCCCTACCCCTCTCCATTAAAATTCCATGGAACATATCTTAAGCTTTTTCACACTTCAAAGACCCACACAACATACGGCAGTTCAATTAAGTTTTCTGAAACACAAAGAAAGAAATGGATTTGTCAACTTTGTCTGGGAATCGAACTCAAAACTTTTGCACTGAACTCGAATTGAATCGCATCTCAACGCGCTGCACCGTCGCTTACGATTGTCATTACGCTTCTAAGGTGCTACTTGTATTTTTCTGTATGTGATCTCAGAAAGGATCGAAGTGAGAACATTAGGAATGATGTGATTGGGCCAAGCGTAAAAAGCTTGAATTGTGCACAATATCCTCAAAAACGAGCTTTAATTGTTTAACCCATGACAGGCTTAAACTACGAATAAAAAGAAAGATCGAATTAAAAGATCGTCTTTTTCTTCTGTGTAACTTATATAACTCCTCAGGTGTGGCTCTGAACCTTTATTTAAACGGTTATACACCTACACAGAACGGGACAAATATCTGTCTCCATATAATCATCCCACCGAATTTTTCGAGAAATGGCTCTGAACAACTTTTAAACCTTTTATTTTAACTGGATCGAAACCGAACTTAGGCCACGCACAGCTAATATTGAAATCTTAACTTAAATTAGAAGGAACCACTATTAAACCGGTTTCGGTTCGGAACTGGTCTTGAACCAGTATAATGTCTATCTCTATATACTTTCATACACATCAAATTTCAAGTGCATAGCTTCAATAGAGGGATTCCTGAAACTGATTTGCTTTTGATTTCGTGAAACAGCTGTTCGCAGCTGCTCCATACAAAACGCGCAGTGTGACCATGACACATGTAGATAATACGGCCACTTTTATGTTAGTTGGATGGCCACACTGCTCCGTTTGTATGGAGCAGCTGCGAACAGCTGTTTCACGAAATCAAAAGCAAATCAAAAGCAAATCAGTTTCAGGAATTCCTCTAATAATTTCTGAGATGTGACTCTGATCCGCTTTTGAACCGATTCAGCGGTCTTCAAACCGGCCTTGAATCAGTAAAATATCTGTGTCCATATAACTCACCTATTCATCCAATTTCTAGTTCATAGCTTCAATATTTTATAAGATATAGCTCTGAAGCAATTTAAGCCGCTTTCGAACCGGTTCGAAGATTTAGGAAATAATGAAAATCATATCAGTATTTTAGACTCATATAAGAAGCCAATAAACATGCATATTTATTTTGCACTTTTTTTATATATGTATAAAAGTATAAATTACTTAATATTTTCAACTCATATTTTCTTATTTTATAATTTTCCACGACTGGTTGGGCGGGAGGTGGTCTAATATTTTGCCTGGGTTTTTTGGTTCGAGCGTAGCAGATGTCGAATTTAGACGTATTGTGCCTTATACATCTACGTTTATAAAGGTCCTAAACCACCGGTTCGGTTCACAGTATGGTTTCGGTTCGGTTTAGTGGTTTATGTTAAAATAACATGACGAATTTCTGAACGTTATACTTTTTATTATAAAAATGTCGAATTATCTGAGATATTTAAAAGAAAAAGCTGCTCATATCTGCTAAACCAAATATGTCGTTCTAGAACCATTTCTCTCAGTGTACTTATAGTCTAATTAAATGTTTGCCAGCACTCAAGTTGAACTGGTTCTGCATGGCTTATAAGAACTGTGTGCACTCAACTGCTGCTCCATGGGTCCAACAAATTCATTCATTCATGGCGCTGCTGTGCACCTGCGCACTAAATTCCAATTTCCAATTTCTGCCCAGCAAATTGCGCATGACAATCGCAGGAAGCCCCAGCTCAGTCTCAGCCTCCGCCTAGGCGCCTAAACCCAACCGCCACACACATCTTCGGCCTCAACAAGTTTCTTGTTCGTACAAAGATTGCGTAAGATCGAATGCGGTAACCTCGACTGACCAGCTGTGAAAAATTACAAGTGGCGCTGGTGCTGATGCTGATGCTGGAGACTAAGTATCAATGCTCAACTCGCACATCGTTGGCAGCCAATACCAGACGAAACGAGTCGCTAATTGAAGCCATTAAAAGTTTTTCCACGCTGCCCAGGAGGCACCGAAAGCGAAAGGAGGGTGTAGAAGAGTATCGTGTCACTTTCCCGACAAATAAGGAAGCAGAAAATTATGATTACTAACAAAGGCCTCATCCTCAATAGATGGTCGTGCAGTGTAATGTGCCCAATATGGGCAAGACAATGACAGATGGATATAATGGACATGACATCAAATTGTATGGCTTGATGATGGCGAACAACAAAAAAAAAACAAAAAACAAAATGCATTTATCTGTTTGTAGGTCAG
This sequence comes from Lordiphosa mommai, assembly GCA_018904225.1. Classification (NCBI taxonomy): domain Eukaryota; kingdom Metazoa; phylum Arthropoda; class Insecta; order Diptera; family Drosophilidae; genus Lordiphosa; species Lordiphosa mommai. The sequence continues at coordinate 640,007 of JAEIFT010000074.1, forward strand.
TGATTGAAGGCTTCTTGCATAACTCAGTTGGCAGTTCTGGGCCACAAATATTTCCAATTCGATTTCATTTCTAGATCAATGCATTTGTCTCTCTACGTTTCACTGCACCCAAACACAAAAAGTGGCACAAACCGAACGAATAAGCTGTTGAACCTGCTGTGGAAATGGGTTAAGTGGGAATCGGACGATCAAAGACAATAAATCAATCGAAAGATCTCTGACCAAATTATGCCAAAAAAGGGGCGTCAACCGCATCCCCTTCAACGCTGCTGGAGTTGCACCAAAATTAGCAGGTTGATTTTTCTCATGTAGCCGCCGCCAATGAATCTGGCCGCCTGGTCAGGTTCAAAATTTTATACGCTTTTGTATATAAGTATATTTATTCGTTTCGTTTTCGACTCTGTCATATTTCTCATGAGCTGAGCGCGAAAGTTGTTCACCTTTGGTGGCGTTTCATTTTTTTTTTTTTTTTTTTGGAGGCTGAGGCTGCGCTACATGGGTATAGACACTGTCTACGGCTGGTCATTTCGAAAGTCTGTCCCTGTCGTCTCCATCGCACAGATAATGAAGCGGCCACAAAACTTTGTTGTTGTTTTTTTTTCGCATGAAATTTTGTTTTTTTATAAAAATTTGCCTAAATTAAGCATTTATTTAATTAGAGAAGTGAGAAAATTTTGTTTATTGAGTGTTGATCGATTTTGTTTTACAAATTTTCTAATGATGTTAGGCGATGGGTGGGCCATTATGTGAGGGGAGTGAGTTTGGAATTGGAAGTCAATCTTAAATCTTATAAAAAAAATAAAAGAGAATCTTTACTAAACACGATTTTACTTGATTTAGAAAGTTCGAAAGCTGTTTATAGCACTTTGAGAATAAAAATACTTGATTGAAGTTTAACATTCTTATTTAAAGTACGTTTGATCATCCTGAAATACCCACGGAATATATTAAATGTTTTAAAATTTTTTTTATATTATTATCATCAAAAACAAATAAGTTTTATCCAGTAAGACCCATTTTCCTATGTGAGCTATAGGATATAGTCTTCCGATTTGCAGAATAGTTTGACAGCGTATAAGAATCATAATAACTGTGTTTAGGAACGCTCTTACTAAGACCTATTTTCCGACCGATCGTTCCTATTGCAGCTACAAGATATAGCTCACTTGACTCAGCTCGTCGTCCTGACCATGAATATATATATATATAAGTACTGCAGTTGAGCTGAATTTCGCGAACTAGTTCAAATCAAAATGAACTAATAAACTAGGTCTCAGTGTTTGAACTATAGTTAATTTTTTTAACTGTTCACTTTTTAACCTAAAGTTTATTTTTCTGAACTATAGTTCATTTTTAAACTAGTTCTAAAATGAACAAAAGTTCAAAGGTTAATAGTTTATCAAAAATAAACTAATTAACTAGGTCATTAAAATAAAAATAGTTCATTCTAGAACTAATTCAAAAAACGATGAAGTTAGAACTAGGTCAAAAATTAACTTTAGTTTAAAAATGAACTAGTTCGAAAATGAATTATAGTTCTAAAATCAACTATAGCTCAAAAGTGAATAGTTCATAAAAAAATGAACAAATAACGAAGTAGATGAACAAGATTTTACATCCAACAAGATTCCAAAAAAATGTAGTTCTTATATATATAAAGAAGAATAAATCCTCCAAATTTCAAATCGGTTGATTAGATTTTGAGTTATCCTCTATGCCAACTTCAAAAATAACGTTTTTTGTGGAAAATTGTATTCTCGTACTCATATAAGTGTATTCTCTCAAGTAAGCGTCTTCGAAAAACGACAAAAAAGAAATAGAAAGGCTTTATATTTTAATATGGGTCTTTCACCATTGTATTCTCAGGAAAAGAAACTAACTTTTTAAACAAAATAAAAAAACGATTTTTGGTCGGTCTTATTGTATTTCCCCCTAAATTATTTCTGAGCATTTTCCCTGAAGTAGTTTTGAATCGGTTTAATCTGGTTCGGAAACGGTCTTCAAGCAGTGATATGTTCAACTTCATATTACCTACCCACATACCCAATTTCCAGTTCATAGCTTAAATAATGTCTGAGATATGTGTCCGAACCACTTTTGAACTGCTTTTCTAAACTGGTTCAGGACTGTTTTATATCCGTGGAAAATAAATTACTTTATATTATCTACCCAAATATCAAATAGTTTATAGCTTACATATTTTTGAGATGTAGATCTAAATCGTTTTCGAACCGGTTTGAAACCTGTCCTGAAACGGAAAAATGTTCCACAGAGCACGATATGGAATTCTAGCGATCTCAATGGAATAGATTACGCGAAAAACTGCTCTGCAATACAGAAGTACCAGAGGATATCCAGTATTTCCTGGGAAGATGTCCGGTGTGAAGGGAGTTCAGAGTCATGCACCTAGATCAAGTCGTTTGAGATACAAGCGGCTTGATTGAGGTTCTTAATCAGATTCTTAAAATAAGCCTGGGAGTATATTAAACCAATTATATCCAATTATTCTTTGATCGTATAATTTTTTTAAATGAAGAATTTATGTAGTTACCTGAATAATGGTAAAAGTTGGGTTAAGTTGTGCTGGTTCAGTCGCTATGCGATACTGTTTAAAAAATAGTTCGCTTATGCAATATTCAACAGGCACACCACAACAAGATATATCATCTCATTTTTGCTCTAAATATATTTTTCTCAAGAGTCATCTCATTTATCAACATGTTAAGTCAGTTGAATTGTTTTTTTGTTTATGTTTTTCTAAGCACTTTTTTACCTTCATATTTCAATTTGAATGGCCATTCAATCCTAAATCGAAATGTCGCCATTGAAAGCGAAAGAAGAAAAAAACAAAAGCGCTCTACAGAATATCAATGAGTGCCTCATACCACAAATGACATTTAAAATTACAGTCTGACTCGGACTCAGAGTGCAACTATATTCGTACATATCCGTAATACAAACAGTGGGGCCATAAATACCAACTCTGTGGAGGAGGGAGCAGGGGGAGGTGGTGGTCTGGTCTGACTAAGACAACGTCACGAGCAATTAACTAAAGCGAAACTCCTTGACCACAACAAGAAGCCAAAAATGCAAAAAACAATTTTACAGAGCTGCCAAACTAACCGACAGTCCGGCGGCAGGTTAATTTGCCAGCTTCGCAAGACAGTGGCCGCATACTTTTTAGGGTTGCCAAAGCGAAATTAATTTTATGGCATGTTACTTATGGCCCCGGCCGCTTCGTTAGTCTCTGTGTGTCAACCTTTTGCATTGCGGAAGTCAATTCAGCTGGGCTCCACACACACACACACACACGCCACCATATTTGGGATCTGGCTCCCTCATGCACATGCAATTAGAATGCATCAGACATTCTTCTCTATCAACAACAGCAAATTGCCTCAAGGTTCGTTGGTTCGGGAAAATTATGTAAAAAATCTGAAGCGGTTATTACATAAATGCCACAGACTTGACTATTATAAACTAAGAAGCTTAGAAGAGGAAAATTCTGTGTGTGTTGATATGAGACTAGCGCATAAATTACATTGACTTGGCCGGGGGAAGATGATTATGCAAATGATTGAGTTGGCCAGATAGGAATGAATAGGTATAATGTTGAGACTTTTAAGGCGCTTTAATGGATTTTCAAATATTAAAAGAAATTCTATGGGAAATTATCTAAGAAATGACTTAACATAAGCCCACTAATTCCATCAGGAAAGATCTAACCGTGAAGGCTAGTCTTAAGTGGGATCATAAAGATTTTGTAAGTGAGATCACTAGGCAGTCATTGAACTTCAATAGAAATGTGCTTAAATGCAATCATGTGACAAACAAGGCTGAAACCGGTACCGGAGCATGAACCGAACCTCTTACATTTTTCAGCCCTCGAACCTAAAGCCAAACCGAACCACTTTTTCAAAAAATAAGGTTCGTTTTACAATATTATGTTATTTGACAAAAGAGGTTATTTAAAATTAAATTTTAAAGAGTTTGATTGTTAAGCAGGAAATAATGTCAAAAATATTATAGATTATAGAAAAAAAATTTTACATTTTTGAAAAAGATCTAAAATCGAAGACTTACAAAATATTGGGCTATCTTAGTTCGCGTATAGATGAACTTCTCCGGGAAGATCTAGTGCCTAGAAGAACAAAAATCAATTCCAATCGATGTCAAGTACGAGAGGATTAACTTGTGTACAATTTTTCCAATTCTGAAATTCTTGTCTCGATCCAGTCTTTGGCTCGGATTAGTTTATTTTTTACTTGATATAGGATTTTAGTTTGTTATTAAATGTAAAGAGAGTGGCCGAGCAAAATAATTTCGAACTTTCAGTTACTTTTCGGTACTTCTCGTTCTTTCGCTATGACTTTGCAATTCCGAACTTGTTTTAATCCCTATGCAAGTCTATTTGATTTTCAGATAGGATCCGTACTTGAAATGAGACTTTTCGTATGGATACAAGAATTTTAGGATTGTTTAAATCCTTCGTACGTGTTTTAAGTACAATTGAGTTCGACTCATACTTAAAATTTGAATCTGAAGGTCGGCTAAATAATATGTTTATATCAGGGACCGAATATAACAATTATGAAAGTAAAAATAATGTTATGTTATAATTTTTAAAATAATTATTTTTTTTAACAGTTTAATGGAAATTCTTATATAACCAATTTTGAATAAGAGTTAAAAATAAATTTTTATTATAAAAATTTTAATTAATTTTTCTTTTGTAATTTTTATAACAAAAATTTATTTTTAATTGTTAAAAAAAAAAATTAAAATTTATAATACAATTTTTTTTTTTTTATAACAATTAAAAATTAATTTTTATTATACAAATTTTAATTAATATGTATTTTGTAATTTTTATAATAAAAATTATTTTTTATTATACAAATTTTAATTAATATGTATTTTGTAATTTTTATAATTAAAATTAATTTTTAATTGTTATAAAAAATTTTTATTATTTATATTGTTATAATAATTAATAATCTAGTAGGTTTAAGTTAAACTTGTATCCTTCTATCAAAGACATTCTAAGATTTACTAACGCCTACTTGATAAATAATTTTTATACAAAATTTTATAATAAAAAATTTTCATAACAATTAAAAATTCATTTTTATTATAAAAATTACAAAATAAACACTAATTAAAATTTTTTATTATAAATTAATTTTTTTTTTTTTGTAATTTTTATAATAAAAATTAATTTTAAATTTTTATATAAAATCTAGCATTTAACGGTTAAAGCAAAATTTTTATTTAAAAATCATAGAATAACGATTATTTTTTAATTTTTATTTTAAAACTAGAAAATAATTGTTATAAAGAATATTTTATGCAAAAAGTTATAACAGTTACGGTCCCAAGTTTATATCAATTAAATATTCTCTTAACCAATTGAAACGTATAAATTAACCTGAGGTCCAAAGGATCCAGAAACCGGTCCGCGAACCGAACCCAAAGATTCCTCACTGGTTCGAAACTCCTTCAAAATGTTTGGTCTGAAGTAGGTCGATTCCGGATTTTTTCTAACCCAGTTAGTAAGAATTTTCTAATTCCGTAATTCTTCTTAAGGTTATTTCAAAAATACGAGTTAGATTTTAGCTCTTTTTTGTGACCTCTGTTATTGAATGTGTTGGTAATCCCAAAAATCTACTCAAAAGAGAGAAGCATCATAATCTAAGTGATCATGGCGTCATTTCTTTGTCTTTCTTGTTGTCCAAGTGAACCGAGGTTTGAACCAAAACCTGGGGTTCAGGGTTTCCAGGAACCGGTACACGAACCGAAACTCTTTAAAAATTTTGGAGATTTGCAGCCTTGGTTACAAACGATCTGGATTTGGAGTTATTGACATTCAAATGAATACAAATTTATGAACAACATAAACGAGTTAGCCTAGACAAACAATTTGAGACGCTGCCAACCTTTTCAATCAAAATTAGTCAAATGTTTGCTGTCATTTTCGCATTCTTTTTTTTTTTTTTTTTTGACTATGTGCGTTTCGCTCTAACCACAATTAAATATTAAATAAATATGTACATGATCTTAGCCCCTTAACATCACTCAAAATAAAGCGGAGTTCATTTTATCTCAAATGTGCCTGCAACCACTTCCGAAAGTGATAATTGTGACCAGAAATTTAAAGTCCAATAAGCTCAAATTTTCATAACTTATTTTTTTTTTAATGAAGGGCTTAAGTTTTTTGTAAAAATATTTTCACCAATATTTTTATTATCCCCCCTTCTGCCTTTTGAGGTCTTATTTTATAATTATGCTGGCATTGCTTCACCTGACAGCGTGCATTGCAGAGCTGCAGAGTGTGACACAAGATGTGGAACAGACCACAACTTGACCTCCATTCGACAATTACCAGACAAACTCGGGTCTCTGTGGCTATAAAAAAAAAAAAGAAATATAAAAAACTACATAAGCAACAGCAACAACAACAAATCAAAACAAATCGTGTGGCCCTAAGAGCAGTTGTTAAAAAAATAAAAAAAAATCTCAGAGTGTCAAACACGAACAAATTGAGATACAAGCAAACAAGATGCAGAGGTCAACACTGTCAGTTCCACTGAACCAAATGCACAATGATAAGTAGAAAGGGCACACATTAAACTGTCACAATAAAGATATTTAGATGGATAAAGTTGTGAACAATTTGGTCATGCGGTAATCGAGAGGAGAGCAGCGGTGCCAGTGCCTGTGCCTGTGCCGTAATTCAAGTGAAAGTTTTTCACTTGCAGCAAGTGGCATTCCACTTTTTGTCTGGCAAAAGAGAGCCTCAACCTGCTGCAAGCGAAGGCAAAAGTTGTCATGTCCCAAAATGGGTTAAAACGTGCTACAGGCTGCCAGCCAAGCAGCCAGCCAGCCCACGTTGCGTATACGCAATGCGTTCGCGTATATAATTAACAAAAACGACAAAAATTGCAAGCAAAAATGTGGCCCAACTGGTTTACTATACATACATACATACATACTTACATTTAATGTACATATAAAACACATTTGGCCACCTATGAAAATTGATTTGGCATTTTGATGTCTTGCACGTGTGCCCCTAAAGATGATCTGAAGACTCAAGTTGGTTCCAATTCGAAAGTGCATTTTCATATATGAAATCATAATTTGTGAACCAATTTCTGCTCAAGTGAATGGCGGCCGCAATATGTAAATTAATTGTTAACAACAATTCGCATTGAGTAAGATGTGCCACACACATGTGTGTGTATAATAATAACAACAAAGCATAAGCATAAGCAAAGGCAAACATTATGCAAGACAAAATGCAAAAGCAAAAGTTTATTTTTTTCGAATTGTTGGAAAATGCACGTATGTAAATATGAAAATTATAACATCAACTTTGAGTGTGTGTGTGTGAGTGTGAATTGAACGTGCATGGCCAATTTAAGTAAAAGTGTGTGTAAAGCCCGTTAATTATCAATTGGATTATGCCTTTGAAACCCACAGAGAGCCCAACCGCCTGACAGCTGAACTGGTAAATACATGAGCCAATCGAATCGAAAGATGTTAATTTCATTCATATTTCACTTTTACACAGTTTGGACCATCATCATCACGATGTGATAACGGTCTAGTGATGAAAGTATAAAAGTAGGAATTTTGTATGACATTAATTTATCAAAAAAATATAAATAAATACCCTTGCAGTTTTCTAAAGACAACAAAAAACTTTTTCTCTCTAGAACTAGTTTTTAGACCGATCGATTCTATGACAGCTATATGCTATAGTCACCCGATTTTAATAAATTTTTCCAGAATTATGTGTAAGCATATAAAACTATTATATATCACGATTGGTACCTCTACGATGGAAAACAAAAAAGTTTTTCTTACTAGAACTAGTTTTTTGACCGATCGTAACTATGGCAGCTTTATGCTATAGTGATCCGATTTTCATAAATTTTTCCGGAATTATGTGATAGCATATAAAACTAATATTTACCACGATTGGTGATTTTACGAAGGAAAACAAAAAAGTTTTCTCACTAGAACTAGTTTTTAGACCGATCGTTCCTATGGCAACTATATGCTATAGTCATCCGATTTTGATAACATTTTTTCAGAACTTTGTTTAAGCATATAAAACAAATATATACTACGATTGTTGACGCTACGATGGAAAACAAAAAAGTTTTTCTCACTAGAACTAGTTTTTTGATCGATCGTTCCTATGGCAGCTATATGCTATAGTCATTCGATTTTGATAAAAACTTTCCAGAATTGTGAGGAATCATATAAAACTAATATATTCCACGATTGGTGACTGTACGATTGAAAACAAAAAAGTTTTTCTCACTAGAACTAGTTTTTGTACCGATCGTTCCTATGGCAGCTATATGATATAGTAATGCGATACGGCCAAATCCGACAAATGTGCAGCCTTTGTGCATTTAAAGACTTTTTGCAAAGTTTTGGTCAAGATAGCTTCTAAACTGAGGGAGAAGATGGCATAGAAACAGACGGACAGACGAAAATCAACTCAGCTCCTCATGCTGATCAAGAATATATATACTTTATGGTGTCGATGATGCTTTCTCTATGCGTTAGAAACATCGTGAAAATTTTAATAAGAAATATTCTTCTGATGAAGTTGTTAAATTAATACATTTTTTAGTGCTTACTTCCACTAGCTTCAATTTGTTATTAGATTTTAAAGGTCTGTACTCAGATGAGGTCCAAAATAAGTTTCGCACAAAACATCACATTAATAGAAACCCTTTCGAACAGCTAAGGAAACTTGATGCTTTTTAAAAGCTTTCTATATTTATGTCGGAGTACGCTGGGTACAACTTAAGGACTCCCTATACCCTCCTAGGGAGGCTCCTAAAATAAGGTGCTTATCCGCAGGAGAAAAAGGCCTTTTTAATATATATGAAAAAAGTATTCCTCAGAGACTCCTTAGAAGAGTGATTTCGGAGTCCCAGAATGCTTACGCGGATAATCCGCAAAGTCTCCAAGCGGACTCCTCTATTCGCCTATGATTTTTTTAAAAGGACTCCGTCAATCATCCTAAGATCATTTAGACGGAGTTTTGTGGACTGCTTTTGGACTCCAATAATAATCCGAAGAGGAGGCCCTGAAAAAAACATTCTAGGGGCTGTTGTCACAACCAAAGTGACCATAACAAACCTCCCTAAATCTCTTGGCTTGTGTGCGCAAGTTTACCACCGAATATCTGAACGGCAAAGTTTGAGAATCTTGTTCTCACAGCTGACGCCAATAGCTGGTGAAGGTGTCCGGATGTGTAAAAGTTTTAAAGAAAAAACTTGTTTTATTAAATCTTCTAAGGCGGGGTCGAGAACAGAGGGTCTTCCGCACAGTAGACTCAAACACTACCCCTTGCACCACTCCCAATTTTATTTACAATTAATATTAATATAATAATCTTGCATAACTGTAAAAATGATTGCAAATTCCTGGAAAAGCGAATGCTTGACCTATTTACGTATTTTAAAACTCAAACACCGGTCTTCTTGTGGGCCCCATTTTTACTTCTACGTAGGAGCGCTCTATAAACACTATTAAGGGGTGTTCGCTAGGGACTCCCGTTTCAATCCCACTCAAAGCGCTCCATAAACACTCCTAAAAGGTGTACCTCTGGGAGCCCCTTTTCAATACAATTTGGGAGCGCTCCAGATATGGCTGGCTGTTGTAAAGTATTGTGTATTGAACTAAACTTTTATCTTATCTGAATACAAGTCTTAAGCATCAAGGATCAGAAAAGAGAAAGAACGTGCTGCCAGCAACCCGTGCGCTGGAAGAACGTGGCAGCCTGGATTGCAATTTTTTAATAAATCGACTAAAAATCGCCAAAATTGCTTTTAATTGACTTTCATGTTTTTATTGTTGACCAAATCTAGGCAACTTAAATATAAAAGATTAGAATTTAACTAAAGTTACTTATTCTAAATCAAACGTGCCCTATGCCTATACTCGCACAGCCCTTTTGTTGTTGCTAAACTCGCGAGTATGGTCGCGAGCATACGAATTTTTTTTTCGTGCGCAATTCAACGTCGAATTTGATGATGTTAACAAATGATGATAGACTTCATACGTATTGGTGTCAATAAGCATCTCTGCTTTAAATATAAGATGCTGAATGAATGTTGTTATGTTATGTTTAGTTTCCAGTGGGTTAGGACTAGGTAATATTTTCTATTCATTAGCCCTAGAAGGCCCATTTCCCTTGTTGGATTTTGGCAAATTAGATTACTTATTTGACAAAGTTATTCAACGAATTTTCAGAGCTTAACTATCAAGAGATGTTCTTTAATTGTCTTGGCTCTGGTTGAAGAGTAAGACTCAGTAGTATTCACCTATTCAAATAAATACTTAAATTAAAATTCTGAACCCTTTCTTGATCTTAATTATCATTGTTATTATAATGACTTCATTTTTAATTATCTAAACCCCATTTCTGTTCTATTTACTATTTTCCAGGTTCTATACGTACCTCTCTACTGTCCGGATCTTTATTTAATGTCACCTGGCACTTGGCGTATCCACACAAGGTAAGTCTTTTAATTAAATCTTGGGCAAGATCTCTTTCTCTATGGCATTATCTGGGTGGAGGCAACCAAGCCAAACCGCCTCTTTCTTATCTGTCAGCTTAATTAGCCAGCCAGGTTCATCATTCTGAGGTAATGATTGCCTCACATGCACCTAGTCAAAGTCAACCATTGCGTTAGAAGTTCCCATAATTGAAAACACGACAACGTCAAGTCACAAGTTCTCAGTCATTGTTTTGCGAAATATATAACACAGATTTTTGCTCAATTTCTAGGGCGGCTTCCGTTTACAACTATTGGATGCACTGGATCGACCTGTTTTGGATTTGACGCCGCATGTCAACCACTCGGAATTTGTGCGCACTGATGTGACGTAAGCTACGCTTGACTTGCTCCTTACTAAGTACTTTGCTGTAATCCAATTTATTCTATCCACCCAGCGCTCAAACGTATCAGGTGAATCTACCACAAGATTTTGAATGCTTCAATTGTACGCTGCGTCTGCTGCGTCAGGCTGATGAATGGTCAACTAGTTATCGGTTTTGGTCCTGCGCCGATGTGGATATCAAGCAGCGTAAAGACTTCAGGGAGAACTGCTCGGGCCATGGCAAATACTTCCCATCGCGCTGCAAGTGCGACAAGAACCACTATGGCCCGCAGTGCCAGTATCGGGATGAGTGCAGCAGCAATGCCGATTGCGGTGTTCAGGGCAAGTGTATTGATCTGGATGGTACCTCGTTGCCACGTCGTCAGTGCTATTGTAATTATGGCTGGTATGGTTTGGGCTGTCAGAAGCGTTCGCCCTACAAAAGCACAAGTTTGGACCTGACCTCATATGCTAAGAAGGAGCTGTCACCCGACTATCACATGTACTGGCGTCTGCTGGAGGAGCAAAAGGAAATTGAGGTGGTTCTTAAGGTGAACGGCAGCTCCTGGGTGGGTTTGGGCTGGCGTCCACGTGGTCTGACACCGGAATGTAAGAATTTTCCTTTAATAAGAGACATGGGGGATTTGACCACCACGCTGGAGGGTTCAGCTCCAGAACCTACCTCTGAACCTGAGCCCAAGAGCGAGCCTGAGCCTAAGAGCGAGCCCGAGCCCAAGAGCGAGCCCGAGCCCAAGAGCGAGCCGGAACCCAAGAGCGAGCCGGAGCCCAAAAGCGAGCCCGAGCCAAAGAGCGAGCCCGAGCCTAAGAGCGAACCCGAGCCTAAGAGCGAGCCCGAGCCCAAGAGCGAGCCCGAGCCCAAGAGCGAGCCCGAGCCCAAGAGCGAGCCCGAGCCCAAGAGCGAGCCCACTGCAGAGCCCGAGCCCAGCTCCGAGCCGAGTGCCAAAACCAAGCGAGTAGCCAATCAAGATGATTACGCCGGTGTCACATCTGTGGCCACCAGTGTTTCCTATCGCGTTAGCACACAATCTGGACGCAATCGTCGCCAAGCAACAGGTAAGAGTCGTAGTACTTTACAGAACTCTGCACCTTAGCCACAGAGATACACTTCCCTGCAAATCCTTTAGAAAAGCTTCTATTTGATGACCTATTTCAATCCCTCACCTAACACTAAGCACCTCCAATTCTATTCTATTCTGCAAATACATTAACAACAGAACCAAAAACTCAACCAGAGCCTACAACTACAAGTGAACCAGCTCCGGAACCTACCAGTGAACCTAAACCCACCACCACACATGGAAGTTCGGCTCCAGAACCAACCTCTGAACCAGAGCCCAAGAGCGAGCCCGAGCCAAAGAGCGAGCCCGAGCCAAAGAGCGAGCCAGAGCCCAAGAGCGAGCCTGAGCCCAAGAGCGAGCCCGAGCCCAAGAGCGAGCCAGAGCCCAAGAGCGAGCCTGAGCCCAAGAGCGAGCCCGAGCCGAAGAGCGAGCCCGAGCCGAAGAGCGAACCCGAGCCCAAGAGCAGAGCCCGAGCCCAAGAGCGACCCACCGCAGAGCCTGAGCCCAAGAGCGAGCCCGAGCCGAAGAGCGAGCCCGAGCCCAAGAGCGAGCCCGAGCCCAAGAGCGAGCCCGAGCCCAAAAGCGAGCCCGAGCCCAAGAGCGAGCCCGAGCCCAAGAGTGAGCCCGAGCCCAAGAGCGAGCCCGAGCCTAAAAGTGAGCCCACACCCAAAAAGTCGGCTAATCTTGAATCCGCAGGTAAAACCCTCGTCGACATGATAAAATAAAAATACAAAATTTCTTTAACATTTTCAAATTCGCCTTACCTAACCCACAAAACCATATCGTTGTGTACTAACTCTCCAAAAATCCACATGTCACCAAGCACCCAGCACTATTTTGTTTGCGAACGATTCCTTACATAACTCCTTACTCTTTTCACACAGCAACTAAATACAAACTTAATGCGTATACACCGCGTCATGACTTCAATCCCATGGACTGCACGGATATTGTTATTGGTACGGCCAGAGGAATGGCCAGTCGTGTGGGTGATTATTATACACGTGATCGTTCCACACCACGTACGGATGAGTTCTATGGTGGCAAATCCGATTTGGCTTTAGGCACGGGCTTCGAGGAGAACGGAGTTACGACCATTATTTTCCGTAAGAAATTGGTGGCCAATGAACCCACTGATCATACCCTGGACGATGCATTAACGCATGTAATCTGGGCTAAGGGTCAAGAGCCAGGTAGCTATGTACATGTGCCAGCCTCTGGTCTGGAAACGGAACCGTCTACCGTTAAGGAATTCTATCAACCGGATGAGCTGAAGTATCATGGGCATAAAATGCAACGCGGTGTAACACAAATCAACTTTTTTGGTGAGTTGAAATTAAATTAAGTTTCTCATGTTCATGTTTTTCAAATTCAGGTGCTTCTTGAGAAAATTTATGTTGCCTTCTTTAACACGTACAATTTTAATAGCGGCCTAAAAGCAGGCAACATACTTTTTCTCAAAAAACAACTGGATTTGAAAAACATGATCATGAGAAAACGGCCCTAAAAGAATATCTAATAAAGTTCCTAATCTTTAAACAACCGCAGAGAAAGAAAAACCAACTACTGAAACGGATCGTCAGGATCTGGTCACAAATGTACTGGATAACGATTGCTTTGGTCACTGGAAATATCCCTCGAACTGTTCGCCCCAGGAACATTCGTGCGAGTACTATGCCGCCTGGGAGACGGTGGGTCGTGGCGATGAAATGCGCTGGCATATTGAGACCACCAATACACAGACCTGGACGGGCATTGGTTTTAGCAAAGATCAGCGCATGTCACAAACCGATGCCATCATTGGCTGGGTAGATGGACGCAGTGGCCGTCCCTTCCTTATGGATACCTGGGTTTTGGGCTATGCACCACCCAAACTGGATGATCGTCAAGATATTTACAATACATCGGGACGCATTGAGATGGGCGTTACAATTTTGGAGTTCAATCGCAAAAGGGTTAGCAATGATGAGCAGGACTTATCCTTTACGGATGATCAATGTCTATATCTGTTCTTCCCCGTACTGGGTGGAGCCTTCAATGTGGTGAATAAAAAGACGCGCAAGCATGAGCAAGTGCCACCCATTTCACCGCAACGTGTTTGCATCAAATCCTGCGGCAAAGGTAATTAAAATATTTATACTCTGTACCGAAGGTACAAAGAAGGAAGCACGCTGAAATCTCAGAGATGGTAGGAGCTAGAGGTTTAAGGTGTATGGAACATTTAACTCTTATATTTTCCCGCAATATCTTCCACAATGGTGGAGTTAGGTTGTTCAAACCTTCTAGACATATATTTTACTTATCAATACTTATCGAGCCCCCATTCATCGTTTTCTAATCAGATGAACGATAGTAGAGTTGCCACCCCCACAATTTGAAAAACACCTCATATCTCCCACAATTTTGGAGTTGGATTGTTTGAACCCTCTAGACATATATTCTGCCCACCAATACCTATCGAGCCCCCTTACTTCGTTTTTCGATACGACGAACAATAGTAGAGTTGCCACCCCCACAATTTGAAAAACACCTCAAATATCCCACAATTTTGGAGTTGGATTGTTTGAACCTTCTAGACATATATTCTACTCATCAATACTTATCGATCCCCGATATAATGTTTTTCGATCAGACGAACAATAGTAGAGTTGCCACCCCCACAATTTGAAAAACACCTCAAATATCCCTCAATTTTGGGGTTAAGATGTTTGAACCTTCTAGACATATATTCTACTCATCATTACTTATCGAACCCCCATACATCGTTTTTCAATCAGGTGAACGATGGTAGAGATACAGAAACTTATGCTATCCCATCTTTTTACAGAATTGGAATCAGTCTTTGTGGGCACCAGCACACCCGCTCCAAGTCGCTTGGTCTATGCTGTAGGTGTTAAGCTAATGAATTTGGCCGAATCCTTTGAAGCACCACAACCGGGTACAGTGGATTTCAACAATCTGGCTGCCACCATATCGGACTCTTTCAATGGCATACTCAATCGCATACCGGGTTATTACAAAACCGAGATTTTAGGTTTTGAAAAGTAAGTTCTCTTCTAGTTAAACCCGGAACCATAGCTCAACCTTAAGTGTTTTTAATTTTAGGCAAGGCAGCACCATGGTGGCCAAGGTACAAGCCATGTTTGATAAGGCAGATGTGGAGAAAATGAATGCTCTGGATACCAATAGCATAGACAAGACCAGCGAGGGGGCGGTGCAAAAGAATGCAGATTACATCAAGTCAGCCCTGTTGGATCACATAGCCACAGGCAAGGTGGGTTCCCTGACAGTGGATCCACAGTATCTGGACTTTGAGGCCTTGGAATGTAAGCTTATAACCGCTTCCCTCTTGAAACCACAAATAATCTAAATATGTTTGCAGATAAAAGCTCTACGGAATCCAATACCAAGGAGACCTTACTCTCATTCTTTGATCTATCCGAGACACGTTTATATATAGTTTTGGGTCTGATAGCAGCTCTAGTGCTTATAGCACTCATACAGGCTTTCTGTACCATTTGGAAGACTTCGCGTAAAAGCAAAAACACCAAGGTAAGCCACATTGTAAAGCTAAACCCTTTTGAATCATGTTTTAAGTTAGAGCACAACGAGCACCAAATTAATCCTTTGACTATTTTGAAGCTGGTTTACGTAATACCTGAGGAATGGCGCCTATATCAACAGCGACAGCATCAACGCTACTATCAACCCTCTAGCGATCTTTAAGCTAAACAAAAAAAAAACAAAAACCAAACAAATACCAGTATCCCATCCAAAATCCGTACCAAATTGAACCAGAACGAGCTACAAACTGCCTTAAGAAATTCTGTTTACAAATAGTTATACCAAAATTTTTAATCAAGTACTATAAAAAACCCGCTGTGGGTGCGTATGGGTAATTGAAATCGCTATTATTGCTATTGTTTCGACCAGGGAACGTGAAAACGGATTATTTTTTATTTTTTCATCAAAAAAGTCATTCACTTATAATCACTCTATAAGAGTGAGAAAAAACAAATCTTCGTCTTTTTTCAACTCTCAAAAATAACTATTAATTTTTAACATTATTTAAAAACTTAAGAAATAACAATTATTTTTTGAGCAAATAAATAAAAATCTCAAATAAGAGTTATATATGGATTTTAAAATAAATCGTGAGTTTTACCGATTATTTATGGATCAAACAAATACTAATCATAAATAAGAGTTATTTAAGGATTTATAAATATTACACATGAAATAACTATTATTTTTTGAGCATTTAAATAAAAATCACAAATAAGAGTTGCGAATGCTTACAAAAAACCGATTATATTTTGAGTAAAAAAATATAAATCTAATATAAAAGGTATCAAATGATTTTTAAATAAATTTGAAAAAAATAACGATTATTTTTTGAGTAAAAAAATACAAATCTAAAATAAAAGTTATAAAATGATTTATATTTTTTTTACTCAAAATAAGAATAATTTTTTGATTTTGAATTTAATATTTTTGATCCATAAATAACACTGTGATAGTTTTTTTAAAAAATTAAAAAAGGCATAACCAACTTGAACGGTTTCCCCTTTTTTCGGGCCTTAGGAATCGAACTGCATCATTACTTTTTTAAGTAATCACGATAGTTCAATAAAAATTTTTTTTAAGATTTTGACAAAGTTAAACTTTTTTAGAAATTCCAAAAATATGATATTTAATTCTCGTGAAATCTAAATAAATAGATTTAAAACTCCTCTAATTTAATACATTCACAGTTTTCGATATCATTGCGCACTCAAAAGTTATAGATTAAAATCTACAAAAATCACAAATTTTTTTACATAATTTTTATTACCAAAATGACATTAAATTAGAAATCAAGTTATTGTTGGAGAAGAAAGGGAAAGACACTAAAAAATTATTTTACTGTGATTTTACTTAATATTTAGAAATTTAAAAAAAAAAAATGTTGTAACAAATTTTATCTGAAAAAGGTTACAATTATTTTACTTTTGATGGAACACATGGTACGAGCGAAGCTCTTTACAAAGAAAAATTAGAATCAAAATAAGAATTCTTGCATTAAAATATAAAGATATTTTAATATTATTATTTAATATAAAATAGTGTGAAATAGTGTTCCTGTACCAGTCCCAGATCCCTGACCCAAAAAACCAGATCCCAGATCCTTAATAAATGATCCCAGGCCCCTGACCCAGATCCCTGATACCAGACATCTGATCACAGTTCCCTTATCCCAGATCACAGATCCCTGATACCCAAATACCAGATCCCAGATCCCTAATCAATGATCCCAGGCCCCTAAACCCAGATCTCAGATCCCAGATCCTAGATCACAGATTCGAGATTCATCCCCGATCCCAAATCCCTCATCCCAGATCCCTGATCCCAGATCCCTGATCCCAAAAACTAGATCCTTGATTCCTAATCAATGATCCCAGGCCCCTGATCCCAGATACCTGATCCCAGTTCCCTTATCCCAGATCCATCCCAGATCCCTGAAACCAAAAACGAGATCCCTGATCTTTGATCCCAGATCCCTTATCAATGGTCCCAGGCCCCCTGATCCCAGATCCGAGATCCATCACTGATCCCAAATCCCTCATCCCAGATCCCTGATCCGAGATTCCATATCCCTGATTCCAGATCCCTGATCCTTATATGTGTATGCATGGTTGCGCTTGCTTGTGCTTTTTTTAATGCAAACGAATATCAGCACAAATAAAATCAAAACCCAAAAACAAAGATAATATCACGCAAAAAAGCTGTCGCAAAGAAATCAAAGTCAACATTTTTTTCGTTTTAGTCCCCCAGTCGAACGTCCGTTAAAGAGCTTCGCTCTAAAAATTTTTGTATGAAGCCATCGTTATAACTCATAAAACTAATGATGCAGTTCGATTCCCAGGGCCCATTCATTTAATCATTAAATAACTTGTATGTAAGATTTTTATTTTTTTAATCAAAATATAATCGTTATTTTTTCAATTTGATTTTAAAATCATTAAATAACTCCAATATTAGATTTTTAAATTTGTTACTTACTTAATTAAAAAGCATTAAATAACTCTTATTTTTGATTTTTATTTAAATTTAAAAATCCTTAAATAACTCTTATTTTTTATTTTTATTTTTTTGATCCATAAATATTCCTGATTTTTATTTTAAAATCCATAAATACCTTTTTTTAGATTTTCCTTTTTATGCTCAAAAAATAATCGTTATTTCTTAAGTTTTTAAATAATATTAAAAATAAAGCATTATTTCATGAGCAAATGGAAAAAATCAAGAAATAAATTATAATCGTTACGTTCCCTGGTTTCTGCATTTAAACATATATTAACCAACACTCACCCACTATTCTATACTGTTCTTCTCTGTTTGTTGTCTACTCTAATAATATTTCATGCTTTCCTTTAACTAATCAGCTATACATCTTTCTGTGTTTCCTGTGGACAGACCAGTCAGCATTAGAACCCCCTAAAAAAACAAAAAAAAAACTCTTAAACTTAACTCCATTATCTTATGACTGGTTACCACCTGTTTTCCCACTTCTTCATATATAAATAATACAAAAAAAAAAAAAGCAAGGCAAGCACCCGTTACCCGTATTCTCCTGCAGCTATAGTACCTAGTTTTAGCCTAGTATCTCCTCTTGCTGACTGGTCTCGAGTATCAACTTACTCAAACTCAAAATCTGTTCGTCACTTTTTGCAGGAGAAACTCATTCAGAACTCACCCTGGAAGGAGTTTGCCTCGAATACCAATTATGCCTTCGATCCCTACGGTGAGACGGAGGAGAAGCACATGACTAGCAGCACTAGCGCAACCAAGGAAAAGGCACGCAATCGCAGCAGCACCACCAGCAGCCAACAGACCACCCTACCCATGTCCCATTCACCCACCAGCAAGTCTCAGATGTATTACGAAAGCACCAATGGCCAGGGAAAATCCAGTAGTAATGCCGCCAATGGTAGTCGCTCGGCTGCCGTACGTCACAGCACCCAGGAGAGCAGTGTAGCAGCGGCAGGAGGGCCTTACTCCAGAAGCTCCTATGCCGAACGAGCCTACTCGCTGCCCCGTCAGCCACCGCAACACTATCAACAGAGCCATCCCTCGGGTGGGTATTATACACACGATCGTCGTGCTGCCCGACAGCAGGAGGAACGACGTCCACGTGAACATGATCGCTCGCGGGAGGATCCACGTCAGAATGGTGGAGCCGATACACCCGACTTTTATTTCATGCCCTCGCAGCGTAAATATTCCGGTGAGGTGGTGCGCGTCTATGTGGACTACAACAAGGATCCCAAGCACTAGGGCAAAGTCTTACACTCTCTCTCTCTCTGATGACAATTTCCATTTCCATTTCTTTTGTTGTGCTAATCTTTCGATTTCGATTTTGCCATAAAGCGTCTCCATTTCTTTAGGTGCGTAAGCTTTAACCAGATGACGCACATCAAATTCACAATTTAGTAAATTGTAAATATTTTGCCTAGATATTATTAATTGTCTAAAAACAACAACAACAACACAAACATAATTTTATATAAAATGTTTTCGCAATGTTTTTCTCTTGAATGTGCAAAGAAAAAATAGTCACTGTATTTAATCAAATTAAACATATGCATTAAGTACATTTAAAATAAAATTAAGAACTATACAAAAAATACTCAGCGAATTTGTGGGTTTTAATTTATGGGAAGGATCCAGATACGATGTTTAATCGATTCTTAATTTATCAGGGAATAATACCGTAACCGGAACCGGAAACATTAACCGAAATAAACCGTTCCAAGCCAGGTACCGTTATCGAAACCGGAACCGATATTAACATTTTTTTAGAACCAAAAACCTTTAACCGTTATAAAAGGAACCGACAAAATCGGAACCATACCGAAACGCTAATACCGGTACTGTTTCGGTTTCTAGTCTAAATATTCAACTGCTAAAATAGCAATATATACACTTAGAAAAGAGTCATAGATTTTGAAAATTAAAGAATATCCAAAATCATATTCGCTTTTTAAGATTTATAAGATACTAGCAGATACCCACGGCTTCACTCGCACTTGTGTAAGAAACTAAGTATTTGAAAGAAATAAAATTTACATTCAAAAGTAACCTAATGTGGAACCAACTCTTAGCAACGGGTTTTCCAATTATAGAAAGACCACCTGCAAAGTCGGAAAATTGTCGGAAAACTGATGTATGCGACTTTTTTGCTTTTCTTTTCACAATAATAACAACGTTATCTTAAAATTTCGAAAATCTCCCTGCAAAGGTTGAAAATGAGTTCTTAACAAGAACATTCAAATTATAATAAATTTTTGTCCGCCAATTTTCCGGGTTTTTTCAAAATTTGAAAATCCCGTTGGTAATATTTTGATATGTAAGCTAATCTCAACATTGAAGCTAATCTAATAAAAAAAAGAGAATTTTCCGACTTTAGGGGTAGATTTGAAAATAATTTTAAATCCGATCAAATTGGAAAAAATGTTGTAATCTTTTTCTTACAGTTTTTCGGACATTCCAAATTTTAGCATCCCTGATGGTAATATTTTGTTATTTAAAGCGTTAAAAACAAATTTGGTGCTGATCGCATAAAAACCATACACTAGTTTTCCGCCCATTTTCCGACTTTCGTGGAATATTTTCAAAAATTTCAAGGTAATGTATTTCATATTTTTGTATGTACAGCTTAGAATTTGGGTGGGTGGATTTTCCAACAAAAGTAAATACAATTTTTTTTTTAAATTTTCAAATAGAGCTTTCAAAAAGAATTTGGGTCCGATCGAATGGAAGACAGAATATTTTTTTTATGAATTTTACGCCAATTTTCTGGATTTTCCAAAATGTGAAAATAAGTTTGGAATTGTTCGGATGAAAAACAAAAGATTTTCATATAACAGTTTTCCGACTATTTTCCTATTTTTGGGGCATGTTTTAGAAAATTTTGAAAGTCACTCCCAAGTGTTCTACAAATCGCCTTCGAACCCAAAAACCAGCCTATTCCCATAAGATTTAGGTCGATCTTAAGGTCGGAAGCGATAGCTAGAACACATGGGACTTATTCCATATTTTGGTATGATTAGCTTTAATAATGAGTTTGGAACTAATCGCTTAACCCATTTTACTCACATGGGGTCGTAGTGGGTTGATTTTCCGGAAAACTGGTAAGCAGTTATTGTTGAATTTTTATTTTGATTTTTTTAAATTAGTTTGGAGTTGATCGGATGATAAACAAAAAAGTTTCATACAACATGTTTTTGTGAATTTTCCACATTTCCCGGCGGAATTTTCCAAAACCCCTCCTTAGTACTCACTTTCGGAATAAGATGAAACTACAGTAAAAAATTCAGCTTGCTATCTCTAACGGTTTGGGCTGTGCAAGGGTCACCACTCAGGTTGAACTCTTTTATATATATAGATAATATTTAAATATTTTCAATTAAACTACCAATTCTGTAACGGTCATACCCAGGCAGCTGCACCACCATCGATAGTCACGCACGACAAAATTAATCGACATCGTTATCGATAAGTGGCTTGCTGCCAGCCAGCCACCTCTAACAGACCACAGTTCGCGCGCTTTTTTCTTGGTAGAATTCGTGAAAATTAAAAAAAATCAAAACAGTTCCCTTAAAAATATGGACATTGATTATGATGCAGCAGCGGGCGAGGGTTACCACACCGTACAGTTGTCGGCCAAAGAGGTCTTTGCCACCAAACGGCGTCAGCACTTTTGCAATGTAAGTACAAACAATTTTTGGCTGTGTGGACAGTTTTTCACTTTTCACCATTTCCGTGGCTGGCAGATGTTGGACTTGCTGGCCAGCAGCTGCAAGACCTCTGGCCTAATGGCCACCACCTTTACAGATGATGAACTCGTGGAGTTTTGGCTGGGTGAGGTGCTGCCGCTGATGTTCGATGCGGACGCCAAGATACAGAGCTGCGCCGTGGCAGCCATGGCTGAGGCTTTGGTGGCTTTGGATGTGGCGGTCATACATGCAGCCGGCAAGTGGCCACTGCTGCGCAATGAGCTGGTGGAGAAATATGTGCCGCTAATTGGTGAGATGCGCAATGCCAAGAACTCCAACTGGCACAAGATTTGGACTCTCTTGGTGCAGATCATGGATGAGGAGCTGTTGCGCGGTTGCACATATATTAACAAATTTCTGGCCGTGGTGGAATTGGGTTTCCGTAATCCCGACAATGGTGTGCGCTCAGAGTCGTTTCTGTGCTGGCGTGTCCTCATTAAGATCTTTGCCGCCTACAATGAGCTGGCCTCGGCTAAGCGTTTGCGCCTGCTTTTGATACCACTGAGAACCTCTCAGTCCCGCTCCTCGCATGTCAGTGGCATCAAATTAAGGGTATGGTGGTATCTGCTAACCTGCCTGGACCAGGAGTTGATTAAATCCTTCGACACGGCTGTGGAGTATTTTCTAAGCTTTGTGTTTGGCGGTGGACCGCGTGCTGTGACCACAGGATTGGCTCATAACTATCAGACGGCACGCGAATTGGCCTTGCCCTGTCTGGTGGCCATGTGGAATGTGGAGGCCAGTGAGCCGCTGCAACGTTTGCTAAAGGATTTAAGACTGGAGGCACTAGAGCAGCCTTCGCCTTTGATGAGCCCGGAGGTAATGCGTGAACATTGGCCTGCCTTGTTAAATGCCGCAGTGGCGGGCTTGAAATTGCTGAATGAGCATGAATCCACAGAGACGGAACAGTTATTGCTGCAGTTGCTTGTACGTAATCTGACTATGGCCTTGTTTAAACTGGGTTTGGCTCCATTTAGCACAGCCTGCTGCACCGAGTTGGAGCAGCAAGGCTCAGGTCGTGTTTTACGTGCTGTATTTAATACCATAGCAGGAGAAAATCTGGTACTGTCACGTGGCAAGGAAAACAACAGCGAATTTTTAGAAGTTTTGGAAGCCTTCATGAAGCTCTGCTTGAAGAGCCAAAAGGAGGTGCCTGCGGCCATACTACAGCGTAGCATTAGCTTGATCTTTAACTGTGAACCCAAAGAGTTTCAGTTAAACAGCTCGTTTGCCGAGCGTCTAATGAAGCTAAGGGACGAAGAGGAGGAGGATTATGATACCTTTGCTCTGAAGTTGGTTATCTGGCGTCAAGTTTCATCTGCATTAAGTAACTACCTCAAGGAGCAGCCGCTGGAGTATCGTTTAAGCCACAATGCTAACCTGCTAGACTCCTGGCTCTTATGGCCCCTGCAAATGTGTTCCAGCTTTGCGGGACGTCGCGCTTTAAGTGTCTTCGATAGCTCCTTCTGCGAGCAGTGGCGCCAGCTTCTCAATGCAGGTCACAATTCCAGCGAACGTCAAAAATTTGTGCAGCATCTAAAATCCGCCTTAAACCAGCTGCTCTTAAGTAGCAAAGAGGAGCCACATTTTGCAGAATTCTTTGATGCCTATGTGGGAGCTGTACTCAAGCTGGGCATTTGCAAGGAGGCGCCACTTTACAAGGATGTCTTTAGTTTACTTCAAACGGTGTTTGAACATCATCCCACCCAACAGCTGCTGGAGGCCTGTTTGAATACCCTTAGAAATGCCATTTTGGATTTACGTCAGAATGAACTAATGGTCATATTTGATACCCTTAAACCCACCCTGGCAGCAGCTCTACAATACTGGTCCAAGCTAAAGTGTGAGGGCAGCTTTTTGGATGAATGGAAAAGGGCCATACAGGAGAAATTCCGTAAGCTGCCACTCAAATCCCTAGCCAATCAGGTGAAGGATTTGTTCAAGACCAGCGATGAGCTTTATGTCATCATACCCTCTGTGTGGAGTCTACAACCCGATAAGCTAACCGAACGCCAAAAGGAACGTCTGGCTGAAAAATCTGACATACCCGCCCTGTACAATGATATGAGTCAATCGCAGGATTCGGCTTCACTTAAACCCTGGACACCCAAAAAGGTGGTCATATCAAAAAGCAAGCAAGGCGAAATTGCGCTAAATGGCAAAGATGAGGAGGTTGAGGAAGAGCAAGAGGTGGTAATCATAGAGAATTCCTCCAGCGAGAAGTACAATTTCCGTAAACCAGCCGAGAAACCCACAATTGAGGAGGTGCCGCGTCGTCAAACACGTCAGCGAGCAGCTCTAAAAGATATTGAAACAGTTGCCACACCAGAGCGTGCTTTAAGATCACCCAAGAAACCACAAACGCCCAACCCGCCGCCCACTGCCAGCACCAGCACAGGTAACCTTGAGCTATCCCGCACTTTAACCAACAACATTTTAAATTTTGTATATTTCTAGCTGGAACCACCAAGACCTCAACAGCTGTCAAATTGCCGCCAGTTCCCAAACAGCTGATCAAACCCACCCCCATGCAGAGCGAAGATCTGTTTCCGGAAGCAGCTGCCACCACTTCAGTTTCTATTCACACACAGGTGCCCCCATAAATGAGCCGCCCAGCAATAAGATACCGATACCTGAAACGCAAACAAGTTCAGCTGCTGCTGCTGCATCAGTGGAAGTGGCTGTGGTGGAAATTGTGCCCTCCACTCAATTACTGCCCGAAATGTCTTTGGAACCAGCAGCAACGCCAGCACCAATTGCCCCTGTTCCTTTGCAGGAGACCTCGCCCAAGAAACCCAATACGCGTCTCTGTAATTTGGTAAGCATTTTTATATACAACAAATTATGAAAAAACATATGAAAATAACCATTACTTAGTTTGGCCGATTTTCATGAACTAGTTCGAATGAACTATTCATTTATATGAACTAATGAACTAGGTCTCAGTATTTGAACTATAGTTCATTAAATAAACTATAGTCCAAAAAATTTACTATAATTCAAAAATGAACTATAACTCGAAAGTGAATAGTTCATCAACAAATTAACTAATGAACTAGATCATTGAAATGAACTAAATTCTCCAACTCTACTTAGTTACTCTTGTCTACGAGGGCGGTTCTAAAAATAGTCTGGTCTAGTCTAAGTCAGTTTTGACTTAAAATCGTTAGATATTTGTTTAAATCAACATTAACTCAATTGGAATATCTCAAAACCGTTATCTTTAGAATAAGGAGCTATCTTAAATATCACCATATCGCGAAATTTGAATCCCCATACAAAAAAATGCTCCCAAAATAGAGAAAAGCTACTTTAGAATTCAAAAGTTTCAAAAAGATCCTTAAAATCACAAAAAAAAATAACGCGATTAAAAAATAATTAAAAGATTATTAATTAAAAAAAAAACAAAAGTGCAGCCCATATTTGCTCATAAGTGGGTCTCCCTGTACCTAAGCTTTCTGTGCAACGAATTTTTAGAGCCTTTTCATTCGTTTCATACAGAGAATAATACCGGAACCGTTAACCGAAATAAACCGTTTCAAGCCGCGTACCGTACCGTATCTTTTTTTTAGAACCGAAAACCGTTCACCGTTATAATAAAAACCGAAAAAACCCGTAACTATACCGAAACGCTAATAGCGGTACTGTTTCGGTTTCCTATTATTTATTTGATTGAATTATGATTATTACGAATTGAATATATTAAAATATTTAACTGGTAAAATAGCAAGAAGAAAGTCTTACATTTAAGAAATTCGCCCTTCCAGAATAACCAGAAGCAAATTCTCGTTGTAAGATATATAAGATAGAAATGTTAGAAAATGACTATATACATTTTAGAAATTAAGTTAAAATCAAATTTTGCTCTACAAAAAAAATCTGGTTTTATATTTCGGAAAATTTTATGTTGTGGAAAACTAAGGCTGATTTTATGTTTCCAACTGTTTTTGTGTTTTTTAGAGTTGATATACCTGATATTTGAGTATTTTTCCAGCCTATTATGAGCTATTTCGGATGGCTTCAAAACTAATATTCGATGCGATATTCCTAAAACCCCTTTTGTAGTTCTATTACATCCATTAATTTTTTGGATATCTTGAAATAATTTAAATAAAAAAATAGACTGGTTCCAGTACGTACCGGTATACCAATATAAAAATCTGGGTACTGGGAAGTAGAACCTTTTTCCGAAATCCTTATTTCGGTACGTATCGGAACCGGTACCAGAACCGATATTCGTTTCGGGATTAATCCCTGGTTTCATATGAATAAAATATTATCTACTTCTTTGGCATAAAGTAGCCCTAATGCACTTTTAAGAGATGCATGAGATTTGGGCCTTAAAGTGAAGAAATATTATCTTAAGTGAAGCACAAAAAATAATTTGGATGTCCCAAATGGTTATCAATGTGATTATTGGAATATTGAAACCCTTAATCAGGTTATAGTGCAACTTGCTGATGTTTAATAATATAGACTTCGAAAAATATGTATATATATTAGACGATGTTCTCATTAATTTTGCAGGCGAATATTAGGACATTGAACATTTCATCAGGACAATCCGGCATCCACTTTTTAAAACGCACAAAACAATATTCTGAAGAACTTAAAATACCGGTTTTGTCCATATCTTTATTCTATAAAAAAATCTTTGGGACATAATTTTTATTAGAATATCCTGAAACAAGTAAAATTTTTAAATATATATACAAAAATTATACTTGTACCACCGGTACGTATCTAAGTAGGTATTGTATCGAAACAGAAATCCAAAATACTACCTTTAAACGAAATTCTCATTTCTGTACTTACCAGAACCGCTACAGTAAGAAACGCATTTGGAAGTTCAAATAACTTTTAAAAATTTTCAAATACCAAAGCGACATATGACTTTCCGATCCCATTTCAAGCTTATTAGCGCGCTTGAGTACCTTAGCTAATAATTTTTGAGCCAACGCGAATATCGAAAATCGCTTTAACCACATATTCTTAAGATGTTATACCCATGTGTTCTACAAATCGCTTTTGACACTAAAAACGATCCAAATCAGATGGGAATAGGGTCGTTTTTGGGGTCGAAAGCGATTTGTAGAACACAGGGAATAGATTCGATTTATGAAAAAATGAGATTTTTGAAACCTTCCTTTGGGATGACCACCTGAAAGCTCTAGATTCTTTGCCTGTAGTAAACTGAAAAGACAATGAGAAGCATTTGAAAGCTTTTCTCTTTCTGTATACGTTTACCATTATTTTCTCAGTTGCCAATGGCAACTTCTCTGCTCAAATTGCCGACCTCTGCTTTATAGAACTCGGCAACAGTTCTCTGTTAAGCTACTGTTTCAAAAATTTAAGAAATGCGATTTCGGGTATTTAGATTTAAATCCCAAAAAAAATTAAAAAAATAAAAATAAAAAAAAATTTTCGTAAAATTTTTAAAATTAAAAATTAATTGTAAATATTATTCTACAACAACCCCCACTTATCTTTTATGCTTCCAGAACTCGCCGCCGGATCGCAAGCAGACCAATAATTTGACCAGCCCCACATTGCGACCCAAGCCAACTGGACATTTGACTGGACGTGGCGCTCAATTGATAAACATGATACGTAATAAGAAATTGGATCCCACTCTCTCCGCTTCCCATAGCACGGCACGCATCCAGGTAACACCGGCTCGTATTATTGAGCGATCAGAGCAGGTAGCCACACCCACCAGTGAGTTAAATGAGCTTGTGCCCGGCACAGAACACACCTCCACGCCCATTCAGGCCAAAGATCTGTTAATATTCTCCAAGCGTTTGCCCTCACCTTCGGCCAGTCCATCGGCCAGCATACTCAAACGAAAGTTGCGCAGCGATAGCATCGATGATTTCTCCATAGATTCGCCGGCATTCAAGCGCAAGCGTGTCAGTTTCCATGATCCACCCGTGTCCGTGACCAAAGAGTATTTGCGTGACTCGGAGGAGACGCGCAACAGCAAGCCCAAGCGTTGTCTGTTGCTCGATAAAATTGCTCAGAGTTCGGAGGCGAAGCAGGCCTTGAAAAGACGTGGTCGCCTGGACAGCATAATTGAAATTGAAAAGTTTGCCAATGAGCAGACGGCACGTACAGCCACAGCGGATAAATCAATGGACAAGTCGGTAACCGATATGGGTGAGGATGAGGCTTTTACTTCGCTAAAATGGAACGATACTGTTAATCCCAATACAACGGGCAGTGGTGGGGAGCATAAGCGAGCAGCAGGAATAGAACCGGCAGCAGCAGCTTGCCAAGATTTGGCCATAATGGACACGGATACAGCTCTAGATCTGGTGGTGGAGCAATGCTCTTTGGAGACATTGCTAGAGCGCTACTTTAAAAAGGCCTCGGCTGCTCCTTTAAAAAGTGCCAACATATTGGCCAAGTTCTTGTCCCAGCAAATGACCAGCAATGACAAACTCAAAACAAATGTGTTGGAAACTCTCTCCGAGAATCATTCAAAGGACTTTCTGGATCATGCTGTACGCGAGAATCTGTCATCTGTGGTGTGTGATCGGCTTAATCCCAATTCTGTGCTGGATTATATATGTGCCAAGTCCAAGATTAATAACAATTGTCGCAGCAATCTATTGGCTCAAGTTTTGGAGATACTCAAGAGCAGTAACCGTGCCTCTGAGACCGAACGTTTGGCATTTATCCAACAGCTACTAATGCAGGGCAGCCTAAATGATGAGCAGCTACTTGAGCTCATAGGGCAATTGATGAGGGCACGTGACACTGACAGGGGTAAAAAGGACACCATTGTTGGCCTGGACAATGTGGCCGAAACGGCGGCAGATTCGTCCTCCAATTTGTGAGGAGCTTTCCTTTTTTTATGCTGACCATTTAAGTTTTAATTATTTTAAATCTTTATTATTCCCTTAAACATATTCTGTATTATGTTCAAAATTTATAAACATTTTTTATTAGTAAATAATTTTACATGTTTAACTAAATACATAATATTTTCAATGATCTTGGAGAGGGCTTCCCCGTGTGATAAGCAATCCACATTGATAATGTTCACGTGCTAACCATTTACATTGTTGCCAGACAGAGACAGTGGCCAAAAGCTTTCACATAGCTATAGATATATATATATATGTACAGGTATTTCCTTGTGGGCGATTCTCAGCATGTTATCGTATTGGTTTTTATTATACTTTGTATCACACTTGTCACAATCAAACGTAAGAATACGAGAGAACCCGCCACCATCAAGGTTATTTGTAGGTCTGCTGTCTCGCTTCTCTAATTTTAGCCAGGGAATTTTGCAATTTGGCAAATCTAACTGACCTAACCCATGCCGGCCTGTGTCGTATATACATACATATGTAGCCTGCTCTCTTGTCTGGCCGCTAATCTTTAAAGTACTCAGCCCGTATGATTCATTCATAAATTGTCTTTTGCATTCCAGTGAAATGCGTAAAAAATATCATGAAATTGTTCTTATCAAAAGGAACGTTCACTTTGAGACGGTTGACACTAGACTGCAAAAATTAAATATATTTTAATGATCAATTGCATACAACAGGTTACACCTATTTAATAATGAAAATAAATCAATTTAATAATAAAAATAGTAAATAAATACTATAAAAAATAGTATAAGAATAATATAAGTCGGGATTTACACGATGAAGCAAACTTCATGAAGTTTTCTAAGTAGTAAATTAGGGGAATTCTTTCAGACCTTTTAAAGGAAAATCTTCACTGAAGTTTGCTTTATAAGAAATCTCGGACTAAGAGTTATTTAACACAGTTGTTAAGCATATGGTTTTCGAAATCTTCAAATTCTGCGAGTACCGAATTCAATGGGCGCGTTCAGCAGAGACACTTGATCAGTGATCTGCTTAACAAAACTTTTCTTATTATTTAGCATACCTTTAGGGGGGTCTTGTTTAATTGAAATTAAAAAAAAAAAAGGTTCATGGAAATTTCATATTAAATTCAAGAGTAAAAGTAGGCTACATGAATTACAAAGAAATGTATGATTGATCAGGGGCAAGTTCTTCTGCTAAACACGGCCAATGTCTTCCAATTCGTTTAAATCTCACGTTGATGTCAGCTTAGTTTTTAATATCGGAGACGAAGAAGAGGAGGAGAGGTGTGGACTACGAGGTTGTATTAATAATAGCAGCTTTAGCCATTTATTAGCAGGGCTGCAAACCCAAATAAATTTTGCGGAGGTCCGGTTTGCTGGTTCGAACCAAAATTTTCCAATGGTTCATTAATTTGAGGTTCAAGATTTCTGTGCTAAGGTTTTGGTTCGAACCTTGGTTCGTCCCAAGTTTTGCCAAATTTTGATAGAAAGCTACTTATTTTTTAAAAATATAAAAAAAATATTCAAAAATTCTGGATTTTTGTTTATATTAACTTTCGAATTAATTTTTTTTTAAATCAAATTTTTCAAAAGAACTTCTTCGAGTAATTTTTGATCTATTCTTCTTTTTTGATCAGACAAAACTTAACTCACGCTTAACTTAGACTTTTGCTAAACCGATCCGAAAGTTTTGGTTTGGAACAGGTTTAGGTTCAACAATTTTTTTCACAAAAGGTTTGGTTCAAGGTTCGGTTCACAGTAAATGAAAAGTCGGTATTCCGGGTTCGAACCGGCTCGGTACAAAACCGGTTTGCAGCCCTGTTTATAAGTTTTTCTCTTTCATACTTTTAATTTTAAATACGACCCAGTGCCCAATTTCGACACGATTTCGAATTCGAATTGTCCAACTTTAAGGCCTATACTGAGATGAGAAAAAAAATAAAATTGGTTATTAAAATTGATCAAATGTTCATCGAATTGAATCCGATTGCCTTAAACCAAGTGGATTCAAATTTTCAAGTTAATTTACGTGTTCGTTCCGCCTGATCTTAGTAACCGTAGCTATAATTAAGTCTCATTTTATGTTGATCACGTCTTTCAGGTGTAATGACATTTTTCTATCAAAAACGGTTATAAAACCACGTTTGAACTTTTTAAACCAATATCTCACGGTTGATTTGGAGTCTTCTAATACTTCTGTATTGAAAGTGAGAGAAGCTCAGCTTGGCCCTTTGGGGCTGTAACAGCCAATTTTACATTTGCAATAGTCTGTATGACTTCTGTATGGTTTCCATAGACAGAATCTAATTTTGCTTTTAGTAAGTCTCATGTTTCTTCAGCCAAAAATGAAAAACGTCTTCCATATTTATAGTGTATCAGAGGTCGGAAAAATCGCTCAACACTTTGAGATCATCCTTTTTTGAGATCAGATGACAGGAATTCAGAACATGGCTGTATATATGTAACGAGCACACAACACTGTTCCGCCGTGTTTGACATTTATATACTCGTTAACAAAGGAAAGATATATTTTTGAAGCTTTATGTAAATCAATCATAGTCAAAAAATGCTGTTATGTGGTAGTATTTTAACTGATAAGCCCATATCTCTGGTATATATAATCCGGTTCGTTAAATGATTTGCAATTAATATAATACGTAAATACTTTCCTAAGTAACGGGTATATAAATTTGGGCACAGCCGACTTTAACTTATGGAAATTGGGCAGATTATTGATATTATGCAGATACTTGGGTGTACACATATATTTATATATCATATTTTTGCTTAGAAAAAATGCGAAAGACAACATTTCAATGATTAACTTTTCGAAAACATTCACCATAAAATATGCTTTAAAAGTTATAGATCAGTCGTGGAAGGAACTTAAATCAGAATCATTGAAGAAGTTCAGGAAGCAGGAAGGAAGTACCTCTTCATCATCACAGATTGATGACTAAGCATCTGTAAGAGATAAGACTGTTGCTTTTGCTATTTATATGGGATTAAAATACTACATTATCGATGATGTCGACCAGTTTATGAATTTGGATGTATAGATACCTACAAATGGAGATGAGCGAAGAAAAAGACACGGATATGGATGAGGAGGGAAATTTTGAAAAACAACGAGGCGATTAAATATCAATTGAATTTATAAAGCAATTTATTAGAATGGCTAATGAATGGATTGAAAACATGTCAATTTCTGATCCTTTTGCAGACAACTTTAGACGACTATTTAAGTTCAAAAATTTGAATATTTTAAAATTTATTTGTTTAAATTAGGTTATATTTTCAATTAAACCTAATCAATATTTTTAAGAGGCAAAATTCATATACAGCCATGTTCTGAATTCCACTTCCACAACAGTTTTGTGATTTGGTGACCAAATCTGGTCCAAAAACCTGTTTTAAATCACAAAACTTTTGTGGAAGTGGAATTTAGAATATTGCTGATAATATAAGCTTTTCTTTCAGCTCGAACCAGTTAGAAAAATTTGCATTGAATTGTATGAAAAACTTTGATTCACTTAATGGCTATATTTTCCGGTCCCAGTTGAGGCCGTTAAGCGAGGTATGGGTGTATTTTGCTCGAATAACGAGGTTTCCTGTCGCTCCTTAATCGAACGGTCCTACGATTATAATAGCTTTAGTTTTCTCAAATAGAATAATTCAAATGGCTTAAATGTTTGGCTGGATCGAAATCTGTTCGACCTACTATTGCAGTTTCCACTAATTTCCACTTTTGCTAATTTATTGATATTTTTCCAACAGGATATGCTCAATTACCCAAAACCCTGTGGTCTAGTGTTGTGCACTTCTATCGCTTGTCTACTATCAGCACCCCCCAATAATTTGGGTACAAATGTACATATATGTAATTGAATAATCGCGTCGCGAAATACGATAAAATTTCAAATACGTTCCCTGTGGGCTGTCAGTTACAAAATAAAAACGTACGCGCACACGACGTCGCTTCAATCCGAGACGAGCGAAAGGTGAACACATCCACACTCGACGGCACGAGCATCTTATTAGCTCACTCAGACACTCAGTTTAAGGTGGAAGAAGGCGTCGAGCGGCAGCAGGTGTTTTGGCTAAACAAAACAGCTGTTTTGCATGCAAGTTGCAAGTTCTCAAAGAAAAAAAAAGCTGCACATGCACATTACACTCAGCTGTGGCCAAAACCCAACATACCGAACAGAGCGACGGCGACTATCAGAGCCAGAGCATCAGGCACGAACGGGGGCAGTCAGCAGTTAAAGGTTTCGTTTCCAGTTGAACTACGAATACGACTTGGTGTTCCAGCATCATCATCACCATCGAGCAAACACCACAACAACAAGTAAGCTTAATATCCCAAACGCCCTAGCACAGTGCGGACGCGCTTGGTGCGGCAACTACAAAAAAATAAGTGACTCAAACTCTGATGTAATCATTCGCCATAACGCTTGCCAAAGAATCGCTAGGCATTTATCGTTGTGTCGGGTCTGTGGAATATTTGATTCAGTTTTTGTTTTTGGTCTGGACGAGTCAAGGTAAACATACGCAAAATGCGTACAAAATGTCTCTGTGTGTGTTGGAACATTTAAACATATTTATTTTTTTGGAGCTGATGTGCGTATACTTAATGTGCTTAGTGTAGAACTGCAGCAGCGTACTGCCCAGCCCACAGTCTGGTATTAAAGCTAAACCAAGTATTGATTTAACATTTGGCACACATTTGGAATGGAACAGAGACCTTCCTTTCCAGTGCATGAACCAAGAGAGTGACACAGGGAGAGGGAGAGAGAGAGAGCAAGTGCCGGCAGAGCCAAAAAGTTTGCCCAAAAGCTTTTGGCTTAGCTTTATGGCGAGACGCGACGATTAAATTTGTATTAAAATAATTGCTAATTGTTCAATATTATGCACTTAGAGAAATGACGATCAGTCTGATGATGTATATATATTTTAAGGTCACATGTTTTATCTACGATCTGTTTGCTTTTTGGTGTATATTAAGCGAAATTAAAAGAAAAGCGAAAAAGAATCAGTTGACGTTGACTTTATTTAAATTCAACCGAACCGCTAGCTCGCTCTTGTAAACTAAACCGCATACCGAACCAGTGTTCATACTAATGCTAGACCGAGCCGTAAACAGCAAAAGAAACCGATTCTGTTTGGCTTAAATCAGGGATACAAACCGGTTCTGAACCGAACCGAACTAAACCGTACCGAACCGCTTGTTTGTGCTCGTAAAGCGAACCAAAAACCGAACCGTTGTTCTTTCGAAAATGCTGAACCGTACCAAAAACCAACTATGAAAACGGTTCGGTTGAGTTTATCGATGAGTTTAATGATGTTAGACGATATGGTATATTGTAACTAGAAGGTGTTTCCTAATTAATCAAACTTAGGCTTTGAAGTACCCCCAAGTTCTCTATTTAACGATTATAGAGAGATTAGTACGTGTTCTTCTAGTTCAGAGTGTAGACTGACGCTTACTTTTCCTAGCCAATGTAGCTGGAAATTCAATTGATACACATCGTTTTCGAAATACTATGGTATATACTTATAATATCTCTTTCGACGACAATCCTTGAACCTATGGACGACGCCTTTACATTTGTCTTTGCATAATAAGTACTTTTATAATATGATCAGCTCGCCGCGGCAATGTGTTTTATGGGCGGTACCTGGTATCTATCTATATTATTAATATATTTCCCTTGAGAATCACAGTTTTTTTTAATGCTTTCTAAGAGATAAATTTAAAAATAAATACAAAATGTAAGTATTTTCGAAAGGTCGAAAATTCGAAAACGAAATCAAATATACTAACCGTGAACCACTCGGATTGTAACGAAAAATCATATTATGAGCCGAACCGGTCGTTTAAAATCTGTGTTAACCACAGAGCCGAACCATTCCCTATATCCGAGCGGATTGCATCCCTGGTTCAAATAAAAGTTGGGTGCGTATCGAGTTTTCCTTCGTGACAAAAAAATTTCGGCGTAGTTTTACAACGAACACGGCTACACGAGGATAGATACAAGCCGACACTATTTGACTCAACAGTACGAAAAAATACTAAACTATGCCATTCGTGCAAGAGTCCTATTAAAAATATTCTACACGCGCCCATCTCTGGTTCAGATAATCGATTGGTTCGATGAGGTATACTGAAGATAAATATATTTGTATTTTTGTTTTTGTGGTGGTTCGGACTTCAAGAACAAACGCACTGTTTTAAAGAGAGTGTCAACTACGCTTATATTAACATTTGGGAACATTTTTACCGGACTCAAATTCCACTTTTTCCAAGTATGTACAATGGAATGTAGAATAAATCGAGCCAAAACCGCTGCTAGCTTATCTCCAAAAACTATGTTACGAAGCAAAACGGTGGCGCTAGCGGCAAATTAAGAGCCAACTCTTTAAAAAATAAAGGTTCACAGTTGGTTTAGACCGGATTTCACGATAAAGCGAACTTTATAAAGATTTTAAAAAGGTCTGGATTGAAGGGAAGAGGTGAGGCTTGCCCCCCTCTTTTCCACAAGCAAAAGCTTTCATTGTGTAAGTCTCGACTTATTATCAGGGCTTGCAAACCTCAAGGCTTTGAAATCGAATCGTTTCTTTTAAACACCCAGGCGAATTCCGACTTTTAACTATTAAAAAAAAATATTTTAAACTATAGTTTAACCAGCAAACCTTAAACCGATCTATCACTTTTGAAAAAAACCTTAGCTGAGCCTCGAACCTATTTTGCCGAACCAAAACTTTCGCTTCGGTTCGAAAAAAGTTCCACTATTTTTTCTTAGTTAAGCGGGCATTTTATTAATAAAAGAATTAGTATAGATCAAAAATTGCTCGAAGAAATAATACTTATAAATTGAAATTAATTTAATTCGTATGTTCGAGGAAACGATAATTCAGAAAATTACAAAATAATTACTCTTCTTTACAAATTTGGAAAAATATCGGACGAACGGAGATTCGAACCAAAACCGTATTACAAAAACCGTAAACCTTACATTGCTGAACCTGAACCATAGGTACATTTTGGTTCGAACCTGCGAACCGGACTTCCGAAAAAAAAGTTTGGGTTTGCAGCCCTGCTTATAATCGCAGTCATGATGGAATTTTTACTGGTGCGGCGTTCTCTTGACGCTTCCACTTCATACTTCACACATTTAGCAAAAGATCTGAATGAGAGTTTATTACCCATAGCGCCTGACGGACGAACACATTCGGCAATTCACACAGACACGAGCCGAACGCAGGCCGAGCCATTCGACAAGAGATCAAACTATATTTCAGTCGCTTGCCAGCGTTCGATGAAGTAGGTCAGAGCCGCTTTGCTGTCACTTAGTTGCCTCGCTTTTCACAGCTTGGCCAGCTCACCCTCTATAATTTCACCATGATCGCAGTCATGTTAAATTAACATAGCTTCATTCAAATGTTAGTAACGCCTTTTTTTTTCTCTTTTCCAGCTAAGAGATGTCATCGCGTATGTTTAAATTTGGCGTTACAGCCGCCAGTGCCTGTGTGGGTTCTGTGCTGGCTTCCTGGACCATTGATCGCTGGAATTCACCACATGTGGTAGGTAATCCTGGCATCCTTTACTGTTATATCATTCACACTCTGCTGCTTCTGCTCTTCAGGTTAATAATGCAGTTCAGCGTCCACCAAAACGCAAGCGTACTTTGCCCCCACGTGGGGACCAAATCAAATCTCTGATGAGTGGCGAGGAGTTTGATGTCTTAATTATAGGCGGTGGTGCCACAGGTGCCGGTTGTGCCTTGGACTCGGTGACCCGAGGTGAGACTCTTTTAATTATATTATTTTTTGATTCATGTTAATGGTTGTTGTTGTGGTTTAACCTAGGTCTGAAGACCGCTCTGGTGGAGTTGGATGACTTTGCCAGTGGCACCTCCTCCCGTTCCACCAAGCTTATTCATGGTGGTGTACGTTATCTGCAGAAGGCCATTCTGGGAGTAAGTACACTTAATTGCTTTTACTTCAGTTGCATCCATCATGTAGTATGCTAATCTTTGTCACAGTTAGATCTTGAGCAGTATAGAATGGTGAAGGAGGCTTTGCAGGAGCGCGCCACCATGCTAGAATCGGCTCCCCATTTGACCCATCCGCTGCCCATCATGCTGCCCGTTTACCAGTAAATAATCCCTTGGACCAAATCTTTCCAGAAACCAAATTGAAACTTTCCTTTTTTTTTTTTTGCGCCAGGTGGTGGCAGGTGCCCTACTACTGGGTGGGCATCAAGGCCTATGATCTGGTGGCTGGCGATCGAAATGTCAAGAGCTCGTATTATTTAACCAAGAAGGATGCTCTCGAGCTGTTTCCCATGTTGAAGAAGGACAAACTGTGCGGTGCCATTGTCTACTATGATGGCCAACAGGATGATGCA
This sequence comes from Lordiphosa mommai, assembly GCA_018904225.1. Classification (NCBI taxonomy): domain Eukaryota; kingdom Metazoa; phylum Arthropoda; class Insecta; order Diptera; family Drosophilidae; genus Lordiphosa; species Lordiphosa mommai. The sequence continues at coordinate 677,069 of JAEIFT010000074.1, forward strand.
CGCATGTGTTTGGCGGTGGCCTTGACGGCGGCCCGTCATGGCGCCACTGTGTGCAATCATGTGGAGGTCAAGGAGTTGCTCAAGAAGGACGACGGCTCGGGCAAGCAAGTGCTGTGCGGTGCCAAGGTCAAGGATCATATTTCGGGCAAGGAGTTCACCGTGAAGGCCAAGTGTATAATCAATGCCGCCGGCCCCTTTACGGATTCCATACGCAAAATGGACAATCCCACGGTGAAGAGCATCTGCTGTCCCAGCTCGGGTGTGCACATTGTTTTACCCGGCTACTACAGTCCCGATCAGATGGGTCTGCTGGATCCCTCGACGTCCGATGGACGCGTCATCTTCTTTTTACCCTGGCAAAGGCAAACCATTGCCGGCACCACGGATTTGCCCTGCGAAATTACCCACAGTCCCACACCCACCGAGGATGAGATTCAGTTTATTCTCAACGAGATCAAAAACTATTTGAATGCGGACGTTGAGGTGCGACGTGGCGATGTTTTGTCCGCTTGGAGTGGCATTCGTCCGCTGGTCTCGGATCCCAACAAGGATGACACCCAGTCGCTGGCACGTAATCACATAGTGCATGTGAGTCCCTCCAATCTCATCACCATAGCGGGCGGCAAGTGGACCACCTACAGAGCCATGGCCGAGCATACTGTGGATGCAGCCATTAAGGGTAAGTTCTAAGGGTTCTGTGTACAGACTCATCTCATTTGTCAATCTTTTAGCCTGCAACCTGAAGCCGGAGCGTGCGGATGCTGTGACCGCGTTCCTTAAAATTGAGGGTGGTCAGGGCTGGACACCGACCATGTATATACGTCTGGTGCAGGACTTTGGCCTGGAGTGCGAGGTAGCCCAGCATTTGGCCAAATCCTATGGTGACCGTGCCTTTGCCGTATCCAGAATGGCCTCGCTAACCGGCAAACGTTGGCCCATTATCGGCAATCGCATCCACCCCGAGTTCCCCTACATCGATGCCGAGATTCGTTATGGCGTCAGGGAATACGCCTGCTCGGCCGTGGATATGATTGCCCGCCGTCTACGTCTCGCCTTTCTCAATGTCCAGGCGGCCCAGGAGGCTTTGCCCGTGATTGTGGACATTATGGGTGAGGAGTTGAATTGGTCCAAGGACGAGAAGGAGCGTCAAATTAAACATGCCACCGAATTTTTGGCCAACGAAATGGGACATGCTGTCAATCGCACCTCCAAGGAGAGAATACCCATTAAACTGTCCAAGGAGGAGATACAGACCTATATCAAACGCTTCCAGATTATCGACAAGGACAAGAAGGGTTATGTCTCGATCAATGATATACGCAGGGCGCTCAAGAGCTTTGGCGATGCGGATGTCTCGGGCGAGCAATTGCATGAAATTCTCAAGGAGATTGACACAAACATGAACGGCCAGGTGGAACTGGACGAGTATCTACAGGTAAAGTGGACAGGGTTTTATTTAAAAAAATAGTGTCACGAGGCTTTGATGTGAAACATGTTAATTGAAATAGTTTATATATACCTTGGGAAAGCCCACGGCTGGCTTGAAAACCAGAGTTGGAAACAGTGGCCCAGGGATCCTGATCCGTGGGGCCAGATCCCTCATCCCAGATCCGTCAGCCCAGATCGCTGAACCCAGGGCCCCATCCCTGATCTCCTAACATAGACTCCTGATCCCATACCCCTGATTCCTCATCCCAGATCCTTAATCCCAGATCACTGACCCGCCATCTCAAATCCCTGATCCCCAATCCCTGATCCCCCATCCCTGATCCCCCAGCTCTGAACCCACATCACTGATCCCTAGTTCTAGATCCCCGATCGCAGATCCCTGTTCCCTAATCCAAGATCACTGATCCCAGATCCTAGATCCCTGATCCCCCATCCGAGATCCCTGATCCCAAAATCCCTGATCCGAGATCGCTGAGCCCAGATCCCTGATCCCAGAACACTGATCCCAGATCCCTGATACCCCATCCCAAATCCCAGATCCCACATCTCTGATCACTTGTCCTAGATCCCCGCTCCCAGATCCCTCGTCCATAATCTAAGAACCCAGATCAATGATCCCGGATCCCTAATCTTAGATCCCTGATCCGAAATCCCAAATTCCTGATCCCAAATCCCTGATCCGAGATCACTGATCCCAGAACACTGATCCCTGATCTCAGATCTGTCAGCCCAGATCCCTCATCCCTGATCCCATATCACTGATCTCAGATCCCTGATCCCAGGTCCCCCATCCCTGATCCCCCATCCCAAATCCCAGATACCTGATCCGAGATCCCAGACCCCCATCCCAGATCCCTCATGCCAGATCCTTAATCCCAGATCACTGATCCGCTATCCCAAATCCCTGAACCCAGATCCCTGGTCCCAGATCCCTGGTCCCAGATCCCTGATCCCCCATCCCTGATCCCACATCTCTGATCCCTAGTCCTAGATCCCCGATCACAGATCCCTGTTCCTTAATCCAAGATCCCCCATCCCAGATCCGAGATCCCAAATCCCAGATCCAAAATCCCTGATATCCCAAGTCCCTGCTCCGAGAACCCAGATCGCTTATCCCAGAACACTGATCGCGGATCCCTAATCCAAGACCCCTGATCCGCCATCCCAAATCCCTGATCCGAGATCCATGCCATGGTCAAGTAGCCACGGTTGGCCCGGCAATTGCTTGGTATACCCCAGTGAGCGATATGCCTTGGGCTTTATTTTTATACACTTGAGAAGTAAATACACTTTTAATTTTGCCCAGAAGTTTGTAACGCAAGAAATATTCTTTCCGACCAGATACTTATATTCTTGATCAGGACGACGAGCTGAGTTCATATCCGCTTGTCCGTCTGTCTGTTTCTACGCGAACTAGTCTCTCAGTTTTAAAGCTATCTAGCTGAAATTTTGCACAGAGTTTTCTTTTTGCTGCACGCAACTAATATGCCGGATTGGATGACTATATCATATTGCTGCCATGGGAACGATCGGTCAAAAAACTAGTTTTTGTAAGAGAATCTTTTTTGTTTTTCCTAGTAACGTCACTACTCGTGGTATATATTAGTTTTATATGCTTCCACATAATTCCTGAAAAATTGATCAAAATCGGATGACTATAGCATATAGCTGACATAGGAACGATCGGTCTAGAAAACAGTTCTAGTGAGAAAAACTTTGTTGTTTTCTATCGCAGCGTCCCCAATCTTGGTATTTATTAGTTCTATATTCTTTCACATAATACAGGAAAAATTTATCAAAATCGGATGACTATATCATATAACTGCCATAGGAACGATCGGCCCAAAAACTAGTTCTAGTGAGAAAAACTTTTTTGTTTTCTATCGTAGCATCACCAATCGTGGTTTATATAAGTTTTATATGCTTTCACACAATTCTGGAAAAATTTATTAAAATCGGATGACAATGACATATAGCTGCCATAGGAACGATCGGTCGGAAAATGTGTTTTACTAAGAAAAGTTTTTTTATGGTATCCAATTTTTACTATCAATGATTTTTTTTTAATATTTGATATCTATATCCTATATATATTTTACCGGTTAAATCAGTTGGAGTAACCTTTTTCAAGTGTATTAAAACTTTGCCTTCTCGTGAAAATGAATTTTACCCCTATTACAAAATCATCGTACCAAAATTAAAGATGTTTCAAGTTAAAAATAAAATTAAAAACATTTATTAAAATCAATTACAGATGATGTCAGCCATCAAGACAGGAGATGTGGCCTACTCCCGTTTTGCACGCATGGCCGAAATGGAAGAGGAGAAGCAGGAGGCGGCCAGTTTGAAGCAAAAGATAACGGTGGATCGCTCCGGTGGCGGCTTGTAAGCGACTTAAACACGAATTCTGATGACAATATCAGGACAGGTGCTTCATTGGAAGTAAGATTTTTCTTTAGGATTAAGTGCAACGATTTTCTGTTAATAAAAGTCTTGAAACTCACGTGAAACCTGCAGGCTGAATGGATTAATTGGATTGTCGTCTGGCCTGTACTGCTTCCGGCTGTTTGCCCTGGGCCTTAATCTTCGCTTGGGTTTGAGGTGGCTGCAACTTGGGCTCCGATTTGCTTTGCTTGGGTTTGTCTTTGGTAGGCTCCAAGATTTGTTTTGCTTGGGGTTTTGCTTCGCTTTGCTGTGGTTTGTTCTTGACGGGATTTACATCTGCTTAGCCTTTGGCTTTGGTTCGACTTGCGGTGGTTTTTGCTTGACGGGGTTGGCCTTTGGCTCAATTTGAAGTAGATTTTCTTTGGGTTTTGCTTCGTTTTCCAAAGGTTTTGCAAATGAAGTTGATTTTACTTTGGTTTTCGTTTCGGCTGAAAGCTGAGGGTCCGGCTTAGCCTTAGATTTTGGTTCCCTTAGAAGTAAATTGAGTGTAGTTAACAGTATATTGGATTTCGTTCCACTTTCAGAGGGTTTTTCCGTTGGTAAAGACTTTACTTTAGCCTTATTTTCGACTTGAAGTTGTGGGTTCGGCTTTGGCTTTGTGTCGCCTGTTTCTGTTGGGGTTGCCTTTATATTGGACTTGGTTTCAACTTGAAGTTGATTTTTGGTGGGAGCTTGGGTTTTGGGTTTTGCTCCGTTTTCAAAAGATTTGTCGGTTGGAAGTTGAAGGCCCGGCTTAGCCATAGCCTTTGGTTCGTTTGGAACTGGTTTTTGGTCTTTGGATGAAGCTGTGGTCGGCTGTGTCTTAGACTTTGATCCGCTTTCAGAAGATTGTGGGTCCGGTTTAGCTTTAGCCTTTGATTCCTCCGAAACTGGTTTTTGTTCTTTGGAAGCTGTGGTCGGCTGTGTCTTGGGTTTCGCTCCGTTTTCAGCTGGTTTTTCCACTTTGGACTTTGTTTCGCCTAGAAGTTCTGTAGTCGTTTCGCTCAATACGGGTTTTTCCTGGGAAGTAGGTAGCTCTCCAATTTGAATAGTATTTGAATTGCTTTTTAGTAAGCCGCTCATTGCACCCGTAAGTCCGGTCAGTAGATTCATCACCGTCGAAGAAGGACTATCCTCTTTGTTTTCCAAACTCTGAGGCTCTTTATTTGGTTGGACTTTATCATCCGGCTTATTTGTGGACCTATTCTCTAGACCTCGTTCCTGGCGGTTACCTATAATTGAACACAAGATCTTGTACAATTTGTTCACTTAATGTTTTTCCCAGGGATGAATACCGAAATGAATTTATGATCCGATACCTCGCGAAATAATTATTTCAGTTCTCAATTAATTCAATTTTTTAAATTTTTAATAACAGTATTTTAAGCTTCTAAAATTTTTAGAAAATCCGTACAGGAACTATTTCATTTTTTTTTTAAGAATCGAAAAATGTAATTCAGGCCTGTTTTCGTTTCCAATTTCGATCAAATTATGCGGAATCAGACTTGGTATATGTTGCCGTTTTCATAAACTGATTGTCTTATTCGGCGAATAACTTTGAATTTCCATTTATCTTCATTCGACTGTATTGATGGCAAAATATGTAAACCGAAAAATGAGAACCTCCACCAATTCCGATCGATCGGATTCGGAAACGAGAACAGACCCGATTGTTTAAAATTCAAAATATTCAGGCCTGTTCTTGTTTCCGAATTCGATCGATCGGAATTGGCTAAGGATCAAATTTTCAAAAAAAGATTATAAAATCCTTAACGCCCATTTTGTAGAATTTTTTTTCTTAGTATTTTAGTACTCTATACTCGAAAATAGCCATTAACAATAAATCGTTTGACCTGTTATCGAGGTAATAAGGGTTATCGAGGTTCCAAAAATAATGTTCGGTTCGCAATAATAAGTAATTTTACAAACGAAAAAAATCTATGTCTGATTTTAAAGAAGAAAATGATGTCAATAATGTTATAGATTTCTTCGAAAATTGTCCAAGAAAGTAAACATTGAAATTTTTTATAAGTTTTTGGAAAAGATCTTAAAACGAAGACCTAAAAAATATTGTGTTAACCTAGTTCGCGTATAGCTGAACTTCTCCAGGAAGATATAGTGCCTACACAGAAGAAAAACCTGAGATATTTTAACGAAAATCAATCCCAAACGATGTCAAGTACGAGAGAGATAACTTGTGTACGGATTTTCCAATTCTGAAGATTTTGTCTTGATCCCTTTTAACCACGTTTTTTTATTGGTTTGGATCCACTAAAATCCTATTGTTCTATATTATTGTTCTTCTCACCCAACTTCAAATTCAAAGTTCAAAAAGTATTGGAGATAGAACTTTGAACCACTTTTGAATCTGTTTAATCTGATTCGGAACTCTTATTGATCCTGTAAAATATCTAACTACGCATTATCAACCTGCACACTCACATTCATCTTAAATAATTTCAAGATATTGATATAAAACTGTTTCCGTTTGGTACCGCCCAAAAAGGGCATCTAAAAAGAAATTAAATATCGGTTCCGGTATACGGTATTATTCCCCAATTTTCCTCCCATCCGTTTACTTACTAAATGCTGTGGTTAGATTTGTTCTAAAATAATCCGTTAGGTTACCAGCTCCTCTTTTTAGTACATAATCCCCGCTGCCCACCACACAATTGTACATATCCTTGCGTTGATTGGGTGTAAATTCAGCAAACATATCCAGATTGGTGTCCCAGAAGAATAAAAGTTTGCCATTCCGTTTATTCGTTTCCAAACATTTGGCCAATTTGCCGAACATCTGAAATGAAACCCATACTTAAAAGAGTTAATCTGACAACTTTACCACCCTCAATCCATTACATCGATAAGTATCTCATTGACGGGCTTGGTCCAATAGTTGGCAGGTTCTACCGTAAGTTGCCACAGGAATAGCGTTTTAATATAGTAACTTTTTAAGTTACCCATATTCTGTTTGGTGTCTCGAAATTTCTTCATTAATCTTACGGCATTCTTTAGATTCTGCTTATTCTTAAGCAACGCATGCTCAGCCTCATAGTAGGAAGCTCTGAAGGATATATTCGCGGTCTGCACTCCCTTAATAGGCTTGGGTATGGCATCCCAATATTCGGTATGGGCAAAGTATTTTTTTTGCTCCTCCCTTAAAATGTTTTGTTTCGCTTTCAACCTGATGGCCGGCACAAAATCCACAGAATACTTGTACGGTTCCGACACCGAGATGGTATGGGCTGGTCCCGATTTTTTGTAGACCAATTTGGATATAGTGCCATCGACTTCAATTTGATTGTTCATTTTGTTGAGAGCCAAAGTGACCAGACTGTGCAACCAACTTTGCAGCTTATCCTCCAAAAGTATTTTTTTGGCATTGACTATTTTTTGTAACTGTAGAAAAATAGGCTGGTTATGCTCTTGCGGTTGGAGGCGTTCCATAACTTGGCTCATGTCCAGGGTAACATTGCCTAAATGTGGATAAATCCAAAAAAATTAAGTAGATTACTAGGAACTGCTCAGCTGGTAGTCACCTGGTTTTCTGGGATCGGCTTTAACAATGATATAATCATTTTCGGGAAATGTCAAATGGATAACCAAATCAAATTCATTCGGTTTGGTCACTTTCAAATTGTCACCGTAGCTACCTAAAAAGAGACAATAAAGTGGTTGATTTAAGTATGACTAAAATAAGCAGGGACCGTAACGGTTTAAATAGCAGGGACCGTAACGGTTTAAAGTTATAACAATAAAAATCAATTGTAAATAATCATTTATGATTTATATTTTTAAAAATCAATCTAAAAATTATTTTTGATTTTAATTTTACAAATTATTTTTAAATATTTATTTTTGATGTTTTTTTTTTTAATTTTAAAATAATCAATAATAAATAATTAAAATTTAGATTGATTTTTTTACGGAGTGATTTTTATTTTCTGGATCAGGAATATAAAAATCAACCTGCGTTAAATATTTAAATTTAAAAAAAAAAGTCAATATTGAAAAAGGTTGTTAAAAATACCTCAAATTCGTACTTCATACAGCTGCGAAAAAAATTATAGGACCACCCTCACAAGCAAATTTTCCAAAGACTACATTTGTAAGTTTGAGAAACCTTTGAATACGTTTTTAGAAGGATAAAGCTTTAAAAACTAAGGAAAGAACAAAACATCATAGTTTTATTTGCCGTTTTCAACAAATTTATGAAATTTTATGAAAAATTAAGAAAATTGGGCGAAACAAATAATAGGACCACTTTTTAAATATGCACTTAAAATTACAAAAAATTCCCTTAAATTATTACTTATAGCTAATTGTCTATAAAATTTAAGATTATTCACTTAATTTAATATTTAGTTGCTTTGCCTTTATTCGCGATAACGGCTACGCAACGGCTTGGCATCGATTCAACCAAATCCCGGTACTATTTTAGAGGAATCTTGCTTCAGGACTTCTGAAAGACTTCCCATACTGATCCGGTGCTGGTTGGATTAACTGTAGTTACTGCCTTTTGACAACTTAACTTAACTCTCATCTTTCTATAAAATATTTCAACATTTTGGGGATGTCCAATTTATATGTTCCTTTGCGAATTTCATGCGCTTACTAATATATCTGGCTTTTAAAAGGGGGACTTTCATGGGCCTTCGGGTTTTTTAACACTGACGAAGTTATATTTAGGTCCTTTTTGAGCTCAGTTGCAGCCATAAAATGATCCCTGTTGCCCTTGAGTATCAATCTTTTGACGTGAAACTGGGCCAGGAATCGCTTTTGTGCAATTGTTTCAGTCTTTTTTTGTAGTTTATTGCGTTCCGTATTATTTTATTTGAATACCCAACCAATCGAACAACTTCTCTAAATTTTTGGTATTTAATTACCATACTCTTGATGATTAAAATAATAAAATCAAAGTCAAATCCCTTAACCACTTGCTTTTCATCAAAGTAATTCTGCGAAATATAGCGGTTTCTGCTTTTTTCTTATTGGGGGAATACTAAGCAATATTAAAAATAACAAGACTTGCAAATATCACAACTCTAATTGTTTGTTTTTTGATCAATTGGACAAGGTGTTATAGTGGTCCTATTATTTTTTCGCAGCTGTATATCTATTTGGAAAATACTACAAAAAAATCAAAATGTACCGAAATTTAAATTCCCCAAACCACTAAAATATGCCAAAAATACCTGATTGTACTAAACTATATAAAAATAATAATAAATTCATATAAACTATTTTTTTTATGGTAAATTTAATTGTAGATACAGTAATTTTGCAACAGATTCTGCAGACAAATTAAAATATTGATATATTTAACAGAGGTTGATTTTTATTTCCTGATACAAAACAAAAATCACAGTGATTTTTATTTTAAAAATCAATCTTAATTTTAATTATTGATTTGAGTTATATAATTGATTTTGTATAATAAAAATCAAAAATTAATATTTAAAACAAAAATCAAAAATAATTTTTACAAAATGATTTTAAAAAAATAATAATTAAAAATATCGGTTCATTACATATTTCTAAAGTCCATATAAAAACAAATATCCATCCCAATGATTTTTTTGTTTAAAATTTACCCCATAACCGTTATTTTCGGTCCCTGCTAAATTCCGTAAGTGGTGGTGTATGTCAAAAAAAAAAAATGAATTGGACATATAAGATAATAATAATAATATTTTGAGCATACGAGCTGACCAATGGTTTCCAATAGGATAGCAGATTTTAAACTTTCAATTTAAAATATTTCATACCGCGTTTGCTCACAGTCGACTTAAAAAAAAGGCACGTCAATTAAATAGCGCGCTATTTTAAACTGTTTAAGTGAATTTTTAATTTGTTATAAACTTATCGCTTGCCATGTCACTCCCTTGGATAGAGATAAGAAACTATTAATTTTTAAAGTTAAAGGTCCACCCTAATCAAAGCATAAATACATTGTAACAAAATTCTCAAAACATCTGTATATGTGTAATATGTCTGCGAATGGAAAAAGGAATTTTTATTGAATAAATAAACTCTAAATGGCCCAAGACTTGACTTGACGAATGCCACGTAGCCTTAAAATTTGCCCCAGGCACGTAGCTAGGAGGGGGATGTGGAGGCTGAGACCCTTCCCAACTTTAAAATATCTTAAGCTTGCTAAGTTTTTTTTTTCTTTCCGTATAATGGATAAAATTTAATTTTACTTTCATCACGTGCCTGCACTTGCCCCCCAGCACCCCCAAACACCACTTGAACAGGAAGCCGGTTCACTTGTTCCAGATTCTTCTTACAGCCACTTACCACCCAATGTATGTCCATTCAACAGTTTGCCCAATATCTTCTCATCTCTCTTCCATATAGAATATAGCTGGTTTCGAAGTTTTTCATAATGGGCGGTATAAGCCTCACGGTCATGGTCGATGTTGATAAATTGTGCATTCACCGAATTAAGGCTAGCTTCCAAATTCAGTGACATTATAATATTTTTAGCTTCTTTCTACACAGCGGATGCGTACTGCACTTAACGAACTTTAGAAGAAAACTGAAATTGAAGAGGCAACTTAGCCAGCAAGTTAACCAGAAAGAGGGAGAGAAAGAGAGAGCTTATGCATGTGTGTGTGTGTGTGTGGTGCCGCTCACTTATGTATGTATGTATTTGTTGCTATTGACAAGGGCGTAGCCAGGATCTAAATTAGGGGGAGTCAGTAGTTCTTTAAAAACCAATAAGAGCATTGCAGTCGAGTGCCCTAACTAAAAAATACCCTGTACACTTGATTTTGTGTGTTTTCATTGCAAATCTATACACATTCCCACACACACAAACGCAATGTTTTTATACACTGTACCGAAGGTACAAAGAGTTGATTGGGTTTGGGCAAATGTATGTAACAGCCAGAAGGAAGCATCTCCGACCCTATAAACTATATATATTTTTGATCAGCATCAACAGCCGACTCGATATAGACATGTCCGTCTGTCTGTCTGTCTGTCCGTCTGTCCGTATGAACAAAGAGATCTCCGAGATGGTAAGATATAGAGGTTTGAGGTGTATGGAACATATATTTCTTATACCTGCAGGCAGATCAAGTTTAATTTTTGACTCGCCCCCTCATTATTTATCGAGCCCCCATACATTGTTTTCCGATCAGATGAACAATAGTAGAGTTATAAGCAAATCAAATAGTTACGATGGGCAGCACCAGTTGCAACCGTGATGGGCAGCACTTTGATAGTTTGTGTGGCCCCACACTGTAAATTTAATAGTTATAGACAGATTTATGCAAATACAGAGTATTTTACAGTCGGGCTTGACCGACTTTTTTATATATTTCATGTTAGTATATTTCTGCTGTAAACTAGCTCTCAGATAATAAGTTGCAAAATGTGAATATTAACCTTTGTCAAAAGCCCTAGTTTTGAAAACCTCCTTAAAATCGGTGTTTGAACCAGTGATTCTTTTTGCGCTCAGGTTTAGGAAGGGAGTTCATAGCAACCGTGAACCTTGGTTTAGGTACGAACCCGGGTTCAAGCGTATAAAAGAAAGAAAAAGACGCTGTAAAATACCCAAGCCGCATGGACATCACTGATAAAATCTATGTAAATTTAAGTCTCTTATATTTTCCATAGCACGCTTTTACTTCTTAGAGATGATAGATACAAATTTGAAAATTGGGTCATACTATCTCTTAGTCAATCTTTTCGTCATAAAAAAATAGAATTTTTAGTTGAATCTTAGTTCGGCCCGTTATTTCTTTAATATTATATCATCCAAATTAAATTAAAAATTATTTCTCGTTAATATCAGATTTTAGGGGGGATAATACGCGTTCTGATTATACCAAATATCGTTAAAGGCCCTTAAGAATTTAATAATGTAAAGATAGATTTGGTTCCATGGATCTCAAAATATAGATTTTAAAATCGGAATTCGATTTCAAATCCGAGAACGCTTGTTGAAGTACTTTACATATGGGATGAAAAAATCTTTTAAATTTTAACCATATCCTTTTAGGTTTTTTTTTTTTTGCTACGGTTCAGTTTCGGGTTCACACAGTAAAAATAAATTTGGGTTCGTTTCGGACTTCCCCAAAATCTGGGAGACTCCGAATCCAGAGTGGTTCGACTGCAAACCGCTTTGCAGCCCTGGTCAAAACAATTTATTGACTCTTATAATCTCTAAGATCGACGCGATCATACAGACAGACGAACATGGTAGTTGACGCTGACTAAGAATATACACCTAATTCTGTTTTTACACGGTGGATACGTCCAGAAAAAAACCCGAGTTAAAAATACCGGGTAAAAAAGAGAAATCGTAGAAAAGGGGATCGGTTTCAAATCCTTCTACCTTCAATAAAAAATTAAGATACAAGATACATTAATGCATAGTTTATTACATGAAAACGGAAGAGAATTCATTTGTTAAAGTAAAAGTATGACTAAAATAAATTTTATGTAGACCGTGTTAAATCAAAACCGTGTAAAAAAGACCGTGTAAAAACACAATTAGGTGTATATACTTTATAGGTTAGAAAATGTTTCCTTCCATTATGCCCTTTTACCCATTTTTAATGGATACCGGGTTCAAAAATGTAAAATTTGGTTTACTTTAAGGCGATTTCGTTTTATTTATCCGCAGAGATGCGAATTTTCCCGTTGATTGATGAGGTTACTGTGAGTCTAGATGATGTTCCTGCACTAAACACGAATTAAAAAACAATATTTTGTATGTCTTCTTCATTAAAGAAAGTCTGTAATCTGTACCAGCCCACGATTGTGTACTATTTCACATGTATACAAACCTCTTCTTCTTCTTGGATGGCTGGAAGTATCGCACGAGCATATACAAAATTTGATGTCTGCTGGAGTGGCATTTCACTGTATTGCTTAATGGAATTTGAGCAGAGCAACGCTTTAAAATGTTTATTGTTTATTCAGGCACTTCCTCTTGCCGTTTCAAGAGGCGAATTTCGGGATTCCCCAGAAAAACAATTAAAAAAACCCAAAACAAAAGTAAGTGTCAAAGAAAGGTTTAAAATGCAATTTCAAGAATATTTTTATTGATCGTTTATGTTTAATTTAAGTTGTATTCATATTGTTATTTCTTTTTGTTGTTGTTGTTTAGCGCATTTCACATTTCGTAGAGGGAACAATCGTAGGTAGAGTAGTTTGGGTCATATCCAACTCACACTCCTAGGGGTTTTGCCTTTCATAATTATTGACTTTGGTTTTGGTTTGAGTATTTTTGTATGTTGTATATATTAATAACTATTAGGGGGAGTTGCAAAAATATTTTACAATAACAATCAAAAGTACAATTGATACGATAGATTATTGATAGAGATCAATTAGATATACGAAATTGTAACAAAAGGCATAGGCCAATAAAGCAATCAAGAGAGAGTCCATAATTTGTTTGTTTGGTTAAATATTTCAAGAAGAAGTTTTCGAACTTATGTGTGCGGGAAGGGGGGAAGGAGGAGAATGGTAATGGTAATTGTTTTTGGGATTCATATTATATATGAAACCACTGCATTTGGGGGGTTCTTATAGCTGCTGTGGCTTTATGTAGTGCTTCATATTATTGAATTTTCTCCTAACTACAGCGTAATGCATCAGTTGCTTGAGCTTCGTATATATGTACATAATTAATTAAGGTGCTTAACATCATTTTATGACACTGATTACAATTAAATTAGTTTTTTAACAAAATTTTATGATTTTGATTTTACCAAATGCCCTTTTGTTCGATTTTGATGCCCACCGCTGGTCTATGTATATCTTCTAAAAGACTTTGATAAATTATTTTACTTAATGACCTCATCTTCCAAAATGTTAAAAAAAAAAAAAAAATTTTTTAAGTTTTTTCGGTATCTCTTAGATTGTATTTCTAAATATTAGCAAGGTCAAAAGTTGTTTTGTTTAAAGAAATTGACAGAATTAAATAAGCGATCTCGTGGGTAACCCCGGGTAATCTTTTGTAGGAGTTTCAGGCCGATACTCGACCATTGACAATCTCTTCAACGCATTTCCCTGGCCTACTAGTATTAAATTCAATCTGAATAGTAAAATTTTTCTCACCAGACAGCAGCCTGTGAAAAAAAACACGCTTGACAGATTGTATGATTTTTAAGGTAAGAAAAATCCATTAATCGAAGACTATGATCGTGTATGTCTGTTCCTTTTCCAGTTTAAAGCCTTTCATTTCACACAAAATTTGTGGAAAAAAGAAGCAGAAGTAATGATTTCTTCACCCTTTACATTGTGCCCATACGGAGCTGAGAAGTACTGTTGCGCTTAACAGCACATGAATGGGAACCCATGTACAATAGATGCCTGTGGATAACAATTTACTTTGAACAATGTTACTTCACTCTTCTTCTGTCTTAACACAGCTGAAATTAAGGTAAATCTAACTTAGTTTATGTGGTAGTTTTAATAAAGTCTTAAATGCTCGTTTTAACAAGGGTTTGGAATTACTTAATAAAAATATCAAAAATCTAAAAATTAGACTAAATTATACACTGCTTTAAATGCGCAAAAGTATTTAAATTGTCATAGAAAAGCTTGATAATGCCAAATGAATGGTCGTCATTGCATTTCCATATTAAAACAGTTTATATACCAACTTTTTTTCAGTTTTTGTTCGTCAGCTAGGTTGGACAAGAAGTAGCTAATCTTTATCAAAACAGCAGCAATAGAGTACACTACTACACTACCAGCGCGCTGAAAATTGAAAAATAACACGCAATTTAAGATTTGGTGTAATTTCTTAGAAGGTGAGATACAATTAATCCGACCAAAAATCGATTTTTTTTTTTAGAACATTTCTCAAGAATACAATGGTAAAAAGCTTATCTATTTTTTCGTGGTTTTTCGTAGGCGCTTTATAGAGAGAATACACTTATACGAGTACGAGAATATTTATAAAGTTGGCATAGATGATAACTCAAAATATAATAAAGCGATTTGGCTGAAATTTTAAGGATTTATTCTTTATAACATTTTTAAAATTTTTGTAATTTTATAAAAATGAACCGGTTCGGTTTGGGTTTTTTGAATTGACCGAACCGGACCATGAACGGAATCTTCTAAATTTTTTCCCTTCGAACCCGAACCGAACCACTTATTCAAAAAAAAGAGGTTCGGTTCACAATATTTAGTAACTTTTCAGACGGAATAAATTCTGGATATGATTATTTCAAATTTAACTTTAAATGACTACGACTGACATTAAAGAAAGGAAGTTTATAAGAACAATAGAAAGCAATGAACCAATGTCAAAAATATATAGATTCCTTCGAAAATAGTCCAAGAGAACATAAATCAAAAATGTATTAAAATTTTGTAAATAATATTCTACTAACTAACTTATATAAGCATTTTCCACACTTAATTGCGTTTCTTCTTATCTAAGATCTAGTAGAAATTAACAGTTCCAGAGAGATAGAGATGGAAAAAAGTTATCTGGACTAAAATCAATCCCAATAAATGTCAGGTAAGGTGGATTCCAGATTTTATGAAACCAAAGTACCATCAGTTTCGACTCGTACTGAAACAAGGCGCTTCTTAAAAAAGACATATCGCCTAAATTATATTATATAATCAAACTAATTAAATTGTATAAATGAATCGTAAAACAAGCTTCATAATTTTTTGTTGATTAAGTGAACCGAGTTTTGAACCAAAACCTAGGGTTCGTAAACCGAGCCCCATTATTCCTCACTGGTTCGAACCTCCTAACCAAACCTCTACTGCAATTTGGGAGATTTGCAGTCTTGGTCTTAATATTTCTGATACAAGCCCCGTATTCAAGAATTGTCCCAACCAAAGACACGGACAACTGTTAAGTGATAAATTCTATAGACCATCTCTTGATAAAACCCTGAACAATGATAAAAATATGATTATTTAAACTAGGGAATAATACCGTAGCCGGAACCGTTAACCGAAATAAACCGTTTAAAGCCAGTTAGCGGTATCGAAACCGGAACCGTAATTAACATTCCTTTGAGTACCGAAAATCGTTAATCATTATAATATGAACCGAAAAAACGGTACTGTTATATAAATATATAATTTTTCAAATATTTATTTCAACTTAGAAAAGAGTTTTGCATTAAAAATTCGCTCTCATGGAATAACCAGAATCAAGTTCTCTTTTTAACAAATAAAAGATACAAAAAAATTGCTAAAATGTGGAAAAACTTTTCCTTAGACAATATAAACCCTCTAATTAAATGTAAAGGATTTCTAAGTCTTAAAAAAAACCCTCACTTGAAATTTTGGATTTTAATCAAATTTCGCGCTAAAAAAAATTCCCTTTTTTTATATTTCGAAAAATTAAATTTAAGGAAAAGCTAAGACAGATTTTATGTTTCAAGGGGTTCCATGGGTTCAAATCTATACAATTCGCTAAAGATCTTTAGATTTATATTGTTTAATATTAAGCAAAAAAGTATACTTGTACCGGTATACCGAAATTAAAATCTGAGTACCGTATCGGAACCGAAAACCAAAATAAACTGAAAACAGTTATATAACATTTTACCGAAATTCTCATTTCGTAACGTACCGAAACCGATATTCGTTTCGGGATTAATTCCTGATTTAAACATAACTTATGCACAAATTGAATACCCAAATTCGTCAACTAAATGAGTGAAATATTCTCAAACGCATAGTCAAACAAAAATGGCTTTATATATCATGAAAAGTCAGGTATTTACATTTATTCTTATTAAGGCCTCATTTCAGATGGCATAAAAGATTATTTCGGCACTGTGCTTCATATAAATAAGACAACTTTTCAAAAGCATTCAGCTTTCAGAGCTTTTAAAAAGTGTTTCTATTCACAAGAAGCATAGTGCCGAAATAATCTTTTAGGCCTCATTCCGCCTTTAAGTGGAAGATTAAAAGGAAACCTTCTTCTGACCATTGGGTTTTGAAAATAGAGAACAATTTCTTAAGCAATGAATAAAAATCTAATAGTCCTTAGCTTAATGAGAGTTTACCAGTGTCATTAAACTATGTTAAGCACCTTATGTATATGTATGTGTAATTTGAAAATGTTTGCTTGAAAAAATTGAAGCGACTGCCTTGATCTGTTTGCCCTCGTATATATATATATAATTTTTTCATTACTTTTTATGCATATGTATGTATATAAAAAAGAGTAAAAAGACGCACAGACATTTCAAAAGCTGGCGCAAAAAAACTTAATTATTAGCTTAGAATTAATTGTATCATAAATTGTTTTTTTTTTTTTGAGTTTTGTGTCTTTACTTGTTGTATGTATGTCATGCCCAATATGGTTGTTGTATTTGTATAATTTGTGTTAAGTAGAAAATTGGAAGAGTAAAAGTTGTAGTGATTACATTTATAAAGTGGATTTTTACACTCCAAAAAAAAATATATATAAAAGGTATACGAGAGAAGGATAGTTTGGAGAGATTGTAAGTGAACTCAATATGGGGGTGCATATATATATATATAATACTGGAAGTGGCCAACTGACCAATCGACCATTTTTTTAGTTAAGTTTGAAAAAGTTTAGTTATACATTTTGTTTGTAATTAAAAGTTTAGGTTTAACTTTGAGACTTTTGCACAGCTTTAATGTATTATACATGTTTATTAATTTATATATATATATATATAATGTATGTATTGGTATATATAAAAAAATTGCTTTTACAAAAGAACAAAATTTGCTTGAGCGAAACAACTAAATGGATAGAGAACTACGACTGGGGGGGCGGCAGGGGATAGAGAGAGAGAGAGGGGAGCGTATAATGAATCAGTCTTTGCATGTCACAAGTATCCAACAAAATTAGGTTAGAAATAAATAACTAAGTGGGTGGTCTGTTTAGGGGTTAGCGGTTGGGGACTTTGGTTTTGCGGGCATACAAATCGTACAAAAACTAAGCCTATATAGGCTAGAGATACGTAGATCATATCAAAGTATATGTAGAAAGTCACATAACCATAAAACAAGTTAACAAGCTTTAAGTTTAAATATATTCCATATATAATATATATATTATTTAGATGTTTGTTGTTGTAGCTAGGCTGAGTATTTGTTGTTTGCTTTTAGCTTAGCCAAAAATGTTTGAATTTAGTTTAGTTTAGGTATAGGTTTAGTATGAATGTTTGTTTATCTTGTAATTGGTGCGTTTTGTAAGTACTTGAAAGAGTAACGAATAAAAATCTCATTCTTTTTTTGGTTTTTGGTTTTGTTTTTGTTTTTTAAGTACAATCGACACAAAAATGTATAATTAGTTTGAATAATTTGCATTTAGAATTGAATTTGCCATACAAATGATGATGTTTGCTGCTGCTTTCTCATCATGTTAACCTCTGAATACAAAAATACATTATCATAAATATATTTATGTATATATATATATATTTATATATATGTGTGTGTATTGTATATGTTTTTATATGTATATGTATGCAATTGTTTAATTAATTGTCCCGATGATGCTCTACTTATTATGCTGGGCCACCACATTGGGTGACTTGTAGAAGTTGTGCACAAACTCCGAGAGACTGTAGACAGCGCCTGGACCCTTGCCGGCGCTCATGCATATAAAATCGCCCAGACAGTGCATGTTGGCTGTAAAAAAAAAAAAAGAAGAAGTAGTTTTAATACCATCTTTTTTCAAGTTCAACTAAGGGCATAGCTACAGTTAGATAGTATGGGTGGATATGAGGGCGGCGGCTTTATCCAGCTACCATCTGGTCGACGCATATGACGGCGATCCGATGAGAACTCTATGAGATATGTATCTGCGGGTATTACTCTGAAAAATCTGTAAAAAAAACACACGTAACCATAGGGACCACACCACCTCTGCTTTAGCTCACCTATGATGCTCCTGTCTTAGGGCCAGATCAGAACGAAAAGTCTCTGTGACATATTTATGAAAATATGTGGGGAATGGTAGCGTGGTATCCAAATCAAACACCAAACAGCGATTCGGCGAGGGATTGTGCATGAAGAATACATGATAGTCCTGAAAAAAAAAACAGGACAGAGTGTTAAGAGAATAATGAGTTTGACTAATGCATCAGTTGGGCTTACCCATATCACAACTTGATCATCGCCACGTCCGGCCTTTTGGCGCCACAGGGGCACGGTGCGACCCTCATTGGATACAAACACCGCATAGCTTTTGGCCAGCTCCTCTGGCCGCGTTCGCTTAACCTGTTCGCATAGTTTCCATACGTTTTCCTCGCTGGAAAATTTAATTAAAAAGAAACAAACAATTAAAATTAATAGGCTAGATTAAAAACGGGTGGGCCCGGGGAAAATGCTCAGGGTCTGGCCTAGAGGTAGTCAGCATACTGTGCACACACTATTAAAACGGAATCACTCTTTTTAAATCATTTGATTTAATTAGTAATTTAGACTGAGTTATGATGTGATTCTTGTTATCCCGTTTGTCTTGCTCTCATACTATGATTTTAATACTTATTTTTCTTAGATTCATTTTAAAATAGCTTATTTACGCGCAAATGGTACACAATAACATATATTTATTATTTGTATATATCCCAGGTGTTCTACAAAACGCTTTCGACCCAAAATCGACCCAATTCCGATAAAATTTCGGTCGTTTTTGGGTCGAAAGCAATATGTAAACGCACATATTTTTCTCAGTGTAAAGTTTCATACAAACCGACTAGCAAAAAAGTGACTAGCTCATTAATTTAAAAGTATATTATACTTGTCTACCAATGTCTAACAAATTTAAAAAAAGAGAGAGTAAGAATGTGTAAATGAGAAGTGAAAGAGAATCAAAAAAATGAAATTTTATAATTTCTCAGCTATTAAAATAGAGATAATTTTAACCTATTTCCTGCCAGGCTAATCTGGCATCACTAAGAAGTTATAGTGGGTTATGCCCTTTAGCTGATTTTTCTTTTGTTTTTAGTCTACACAAATCTCAGAGCGCAAAATGTAGGTTAGGTTAGGTTGCAATGGTTGAACTGGGATATAGTCCCGTTTCTCCACTTAGGCCCATTGTTTTACCATATAACCCTTCCTTCGACATAATCATAGAGGGAGGGTCTGCCCTTATAAATGAAAGTTTATAAGAGATTTAAAAACTGAACAGACGAAATTCATAACATATACACAATTTTGTGATATAAACATCACGGGTCTCGAAAGAAAACAATTTACTTAAGCCCGGATTCGAACCTGAACCTAGGTTCACCAAAACCTAGGTGCGTAAACCTTTCGCGGGTTCGATCCTCACAAAGAACACCTTGGCGCTTTTAAGGAGTTTTGCAGACCTGATTAATAATCTCGATAACTTTGGTATTGGTAAAATACGAAGGCCTAGAAAATTGTGTGATATAAGGGGTAGCCTTTTGATCATTTTTGCGGAGGTCCGGTTCGCGGGGTCGAACCAAAATATTCCTATGCTCAAGGTTCAGAAATTTAAGGTTCAAGGTTTTTGTACTAAGGTTTGGTTCGTCCCAAGTTTTACCAAATTTAATAAAAAAGTAATTATTTTGTTAAAAATATAAAAAAATGTACAGAATTTACGAATTTTTGCATTCTTGAACATCAGATTTCCATTAATTTAAATTTATTAGTAGTATTTCTTTGAGCAGTTGTTGGTCTATGCTACTTCTTTCATTAGTAAATGCTCGATTAACTAAGAGTTGTAACTATTGTTGAACCCAAAGTTTTGGTTCGAAACAGGTTCAGGTTCAGCTATTTTTTTCACAAGAGGTTTGGTTCACAGTAAAGAAAAGAACCGGTTCGGTTCAAAACCGCTTTGCAGCCCTGCTTTTGACAGTTTCTATAATAATTTGGAGTAGAGGTTAGCGCATGACGTGATTGTGTGTCACGACGTGATCGTGAGAAAAGACAGTCTTTCGTGCGTGTGTATCCGTGCGTGTTTAAGTTAATCATCGTGAATATAAGTCATGCAGTATTCACGAATTTTTTCTATTATATTTGATTACCAATATTATTCGTCATACTGAAAAGGCACTGTAAGGCCATGAAACCCATGATAGAATTAAGGACTCTCCACGCAAAAATTTGGGGGTGGTTGATCGTGCGTGATCATTCGTGACTCCTCTTTAAATCGTGCATGAATCGTGCGTGACGCAAAAAGCCTAAAAAATTGTGTGCGTGATACGTGCGTCAAGAGATTTTTATTTCGTGAATCGTGCGTTACGTGAAGGAACGAAGAACGATGGTTCCAAACACAACGGATCAGCTAAGGGCCAAATTCAAAGGAAAATATAATTATTATAACCTATGAAAATTTTAAAGGGGTTTATTAGATTTAATCTTTTGGCTCAGGTTTGGCGAACGGGTTCAGAGGATCGTTCAACCATTTAGGTTCCAACAACGGTTCAGGTTGATATTGTAAAGTTATTCAGAAATCATGAATAATGAAGAAGAAATTGAACAATTTTTTTTAAATTAACATTTTGAATAGGGAATTTTCCGCGGGCACAAGTTAGACGTTTTTACGCATAAAAAGTGCGACACCATGTTTTTTAAAAAATACCAATGTGTTCCAAATCGTATGGGAAATGGTCGTTTTTGGGTCGGAAGCGATTTGTGGAACACCTGGTCTAATCTACATGTCAAATCGACCGAACCCACCTCATGCTCTGAATATGCTTCAACTAAAATGCTACAAAAAAATTAGGGTTGCTTTTTTTATGCGTAAAAACGTCTAATTTGTGCGAAAATAATCTAGTAACTAGGACCACCTTTTAAAACTAAAACTCGATAATCCATTAAGTTAGTTTCCTGAGTTAATTCAGAGATTTAAAATGAATTAGGGTATATACCTAAGCCTAAAAGTAGTTAACGCTAGTTTCAAGTTGCAAATGTAAATTTAATTTGCCCGAATAGTTTTTCCTGTCACGAAATGCTAAAGTTGTTCTTTTTTGCCTGCCTGCCTGAATCTTTCTATTTAATCAGCAACAGGCCGCCGCCCCGTTGGTTGAGGTCCTTAAATTATAATAATCGATTTTGTTTAGCACGCGGCTTGGCTTTTCAGGCGAATAAATTCCAATCAATTGTTGCTTGCTTGCTTGTGCGGGGGATGGGCGTGGGGGAGGCAGGTGCAGGTGCCATGCCAGCGAGGCATTAAAATCAGGACAGACGCCATATCAACAGTTACCACAAAACAACTCAAGTGGCGCGGTCAAGAGTCGTGACTTGGCTGGGTGGGGGGGGCACAGATAATCGAATGCCGCATCCTGATGCTTAATGGCTAAATGCCAGAAGGCAAGCCGCCTTCTACCTGTCGTCTGTTGTGACTCACACAGACTAAAGGAGGTCTGTGTCACTGTGTGTGTTTATGTGTGTGTGTGTGTGGGGAAGGCGCGCGCATTGCAAAAATTCCCGCACTGGAAGGAGACGATGATGAAGATGACAAGAAGATGACGATGAATCTGAGTTGCAAATGTGAGTGCGCAAGCATTTGGTGTATTAATCAATGAAAATGTCCTACGGGATGGATGTGTAGATGGAGGCGACATTTTTTTACGAGTGTCCCAAGGGGCGCCATCATGTTCTTGTTGTTGTCGTCGTCATCGTCGCCATTTTTGCAATTAGCATTTTTAAATATTACACACACACACACACATGGTTAGCATATGTATGTATGTATGTGTTTTGTTTAATTTTCGCTTTGGTTTTGTTGCCGCTGCCGCTGGTCGTTTGTTTTATAGTCAAAACGCGCCTCTCGCATGCGGCCATAAAAACGTACCCCACCCCACACGGTGGCATGCTTTTCTTGTTAGCAGACATGACCGTTTGACCTAATTTCTGGAGCTGCGCAGCGGAGCCGGAGTCGCAAGCCGGAGTGAGTGAGTGAGTGAGTAATGAGCGAATTTAAATGCGAAGCAAGGCACCATCGACGAGCATGAAGCACGAAATAAGCACAGGATAAATGAAAATCACCCACAATCGCCCACCCCAACACACACAAACACACACACACAAAGGAAGACAACAGGCTGTTTGTTGGGATAGCTGCGACTACTCCTACTCCTACTCTAAAACCCGCTGGATGGTGGTGGCGAATGTTGTTGCCAAAAGAGATAACGCACAAAAATAAAATATACATAATTAAAACAAGAATATTCTCTATGGTCTGCCCAAGAATAGGGCCAGCTCAATGAGCCCTAATCATTCGTAATGGACGAGAAATGGAAAGAAAGCTTGGAAATAAAACTATTTCGTAACACAAGGCGTATGAGTAATATTTGTGTTAATTCATAGGAAAGTTCTTATGAATTAAATTTACAATTTAAGTCCTTATTTCAGATGGCATAAAAATTTATTTCGTATAAATAAGACAGCTTTTCAAAAGCATTCAGCTTTCAGAGCTTTCAAAAGTATTTCTATTCATATACCTTAATCTAGAAAACCAACTGGTTCTTACCTTATCTTATGAATACAATTAGTATAGAAATTTGATTCTACAAGGGATGTCCAGGAGTATTTATAAAATCTAACAGAATTAATCTAAAAAAAATAAACAAAAAGGGACAGTATCAATTCTTTATTTATCTGAAAAAAAAAAAATTTATTGTCGGTTTAATTTCCTTTTTTACATATTTAAGTCTCATTAGTCAGTCTTTCCTAGTAAATAATAATATATTCTTCTTGTGCTCATTCTTGACTTATCATGACTACAGAAAACCAGCTGGTCCTTGTCTTTATTCTTAGAACCATTCTTGGGGTACATTTGTACCCCAATTATTTATATTAAATTTCATTTATCCAAAATAAATTTATTTTGGGGTAAGAATGACCCCCAAGGACAATCTCTAGTTAGAGTTAATAATATATTTTTTGACTCATTCTGAGTACTAGCGTTACAATAAAACCAGCCCTGCACTCTCTGGTATCTAAATTTTTAATATTCACTTGGACAAAAGTACTTATCCAGCGTTCCTTCTCATAGAAGAGCACACTAGGAGCACAATATGCCGACTTACAAGCATTTACACAAATTTGCCAAAAAATTACATCAAATTCGACTATTTTTTCAAATAGAGTGAAAAACACTTTAACTCCATTTGAATTCGGTAGATTTGAGACTATTTGTACATGGACCACATTTGACCTAAAACTTTACCAATACACTTAAACAACAATTACCAATACACTTAACAAAAGGGAACACATATCGCTTCCGGTAGGGAACCTGACGGGTCACTGCCTTATTGGCAGTTGATACGAAGAAGAGGAGGAAACAAAACAAAAACTTATCTCGCACTGCTCTCCTCTGAGTAAATAGACTTTCAAGCCTTCTCCCACTTCTTCCATCCAGCCACAGGCTGAGTTCCATTGTTTACCATGACATGTTAATCTAGAACCTTAATGACGTATCTTTTAAATGAAAATTCAAGATATTCACAATGAAAACAAGACACATGAGAGTTACTAGTACCTAACCTGATCGCTAGTATAGTGCAGAATGATCTGATTACCTAGTTCTCTGAGTAAATGTAAGTAACACGCAGAAGACGATCTAGATCAAGACTGATCCAGAGGTCCGTTTACCATCGTACTCTAGACTTCTTTTAATAAACCTTCTCTCCTTTACTATACGCTTACTTATGCCCTTAACAAGCTTCGGCTTGATGGTGCTTTGGCCGTCGAAGCCTTCAAAGAAAGCATCCACGGCTGAGTAGATACAGCCATGTCCGTCCCTTGGTTTGGTAATGGTTATAAGATATCAGGAGGTGTGTTAAGCACATTGAAATAACGAGCTTTTAAGCTCTTTGGTGTAATGATAATGCTGAGGCAGCCGAACAACGTACTCTCTTTTCAGTTGACACGGAGTTCTGCTAACCAAGATGAATTTATTACAGGTGTGGCGAAGAATAAAATTTGTAAGCTCGAAGCAGAATGAGGCAGACAACGTTTGCATGAATATTAAACTGACAAATATGTAAGCCATGAAATATAAGCTTTTGAATAATCGACACACCTGTAATAGATACACCTTGCTGCTGACACTTGACGCGAAAGGTTGTGTGCATGAGCTTTCAGCAAAAGCTCTCAGTTGACAACAGAAAGCGACCGCCCCACCCATGGTGGAATTATATATGGTGAGGCGTCGACGGAAATTTGTGAATTCAGAGCTTTTGGTAAATGCGCGAGAGTGAGAGAGAAATTGACAATGTGTGAACTATAAAGTGAAAGCTTTAAGTAAACGCCGCACCAGTAATAATTCCACCTTGAAAAATCATAGACACAAACCAGCTAACTAAATTTTCAAATGGGAAAATTAAATCTCTAGAAGTTCGAGCGATTTGCAGCAAACCATGGAAAATCGTAGACACAAACCTTCTAATTAAATCATTGACACAAACTTTCTAACAAAATTTTCAAATAGGAAAATGAAATCTCTTGAAGTTCGAGCGATTTGCAGAAAACCTTAGGCATTTTCGTGACACCACCTGATTTTGTGGGATTTTCGAAAACACTAGCTTTTTATTGCTTTTTGCGCCGAATATCGAGTTGAATCTGCCAAGCCGCAAAGGGTCACTCTGTGCACAAATAAATAAGGACAATTGAACCTATTTTAAAAGAAGTTTCCTAATAAAGCACCGTCCTTTATTCCTCAGGGTCTTTCTCTATCCACACCAGATCTAATCCAATGCTCAATCTCATGAACTGAAATCAAGAATGGAATTTGATTTGATTGGATATTTATAGCAATATACTAGGTCCATTAAATCCCCAACTCATATTTCCCAGACGACAAATTTTATCGCCTGTCTGTGTCCCCGCTCCCCTCTTTTCGTGCATAAGCTGTGTGTTAATATTCCCTTACGTCATGCCGTGTAAATGATTTTGTGTAATGAAAAAGTTTTGTATTTTCTTTGCCCGCCTGTTGTTGTTGTTCTTGCTGCTGTTGTTGTTGTTGTTATGGTGTGGGTACTACGCATTGTTGCTGTTTCTATAGCCCACGGGTTTACGTTCTTTTTGGCCACTCACCAGTAACAGGACACATAGGAGCAATCCGCTATTTTGGGGAACAAAAAGTCTGTGGTCATCTTGATGATGGCTGCGCTGCTTGGTTAAAGGATTGGTTGGTTGAGGCTGCTTCGGTGCGGGGGGAGCGTAGCGGGAGTCTCCAAGTAAATTGTTGTCTCAGGGAATTGTGGCGGATGCACACTCAGACGTCACTGCATAGTGGAGATGCTGTATCTGTTGTGTTGGGTGACGGAAGTCTAAGTAAGCCTGGCATTGAATGCAAGTTGGTTATGTGCTCAAGCTCCAGCTCAGCCTCAGCGGCATTCCATGTTCGGTTGGTTGACAGCAATGGCGAAAATTGTTGACAGCAGCCCTTAGGGGTTGGGGGGTGGTAGTGGGGGGGATGGTTTGAGTTTGTTTTTATATTCCTATTTGATTATGTTGCTTCTTCGTTTTGCTTTGCTTTGGCCTGCTTCTTCTTCTTCTTGTTTCCAGGATGCTGCTGCACACATACACAATCACAGATACACACACACACACATGCACGCACACAAACCGAGTAATCGAAGCGTAATTTTTTTTTTTTTTGCTTTTTTTTATGTGTGAAACAATTTATGCTGTGGCCTGCACATCCCAACACGGTCCTCTACTTAGGGAAGGGGGGAGGGATCTACAGCTATGTGTGTACACTTAGCAATTCATTAACGACTTTGCTGCTGCTGCTGCACTGCCTTCACCACCCGTTTGACAGTGTTTACTTTCGCAGACAGGAGCAGGACCATTGATTCGTTGTTGCTTTTCGCTTTGGATTTTCCCACGCGCGTTGCTTGTCACCGAGTCACAGAGTACACAATATGTGGAGGCGCCGCTAGCTGCGCCGACATTTTCGTTACCTACGTTGACGCTTTGCTCGCTGCCAGCGTCAACAGCTGAACTGTGGCGCGCAATTTTGAATTTTTAACAGAGCTTGAGCAAGCGCAAGTAAACGGAGCGATGGCTTTTTAAACATTTATAATTAAACCATTAATCAAATTTGTTTTTAATTTCTTAATGACTTAAAAGATGTTTATTTAGTTGGCAGTGATAAAATTTTGCCCAGGCTAACACAGCTCTGTTACTATAACAGTGAAGCAAGCAGCGCTGCCTTGAAGTGTTCTCTTCCGTACAGTGTTGTCAATTTAGCTTTTTTTCACGCCAGATTTGGCAATAATGAAAGTTAAAAACTAGAATTCGTTCAATTTGTTTTGAATAAGGCTGCGTTCACACTGTTTGACGAATGAGACATGATAATCTAGTAGGCCTTTCGGTTGTCTTGTTTTTAATGTCAAATGACAAGATTTTCACACTAAAAACAAGAAAACACAAGGGCCTACTAGATTATCATGTCTCATGCGTCGAACAGTGTAAGCCCGGTCTAACGAGATGTAACACAACGCTGCAGTGAAATGATCCTGGAAATCTTTCTTTGAGCAAATAATGATCGATCCTCACAGTTTCTTAAATATAATAAAATTGAAGAAGTTGGGAGACTTCTGACAGCGCAGTACGAGGAACCTAGTCGCTTTGGTGTTGGTACATGAATTGTTTAAAATTATGGAAACATAACTAACATGACCACGACCGACAAAACTCACTATTTAGATCATAAATTAGGCAAAAGATCTGTCATACTCTTTTTTTGCATATATAATCAGGAGATCTATTTATTGAACAAGAAAACAAAATTTTTGTTTAGATTTAAAAATGATTTTTTGACCTTAAAAAAAATTTGTGAAAATTAAATAATCTCTTTTTTGATAACATAATCATTTAAATGCATTTATTATCAGTCGTTTAACTCATTAATCATTAAAATCTATGGTAAAGGCCAGATGGCCCAAAAATTTATTCCGGCACTATGCTTCGTATAATTAAAACAGCTTTTTAAACGCATTCAGTTTTCAGAGCTTTTCAAACGTGTTTCTATTAATATGAAATACCCGCGGCTTCGCTCGCACTTCTGTGAAAAACTAAGTCTTTAAACATGAGCATGAATAACAAAATAAATTTTTTCTTATCATTATTTCAAAATTGGAAAATTCCGTTGGTAACATTTTGTTATGTAGAGCTCAACAGCTAATCTCTACATTGAAACTAATCTAATGAAAATAAAGAGAGATTCATTCATAAATTTTTGGCCTATTTTATGACTTAAGGGGTAGATTTGTAATTGATTTTGTATCCGATCAAATTGGAAAACAAAATTTTCAATATTTTTCCTCTAGTTTGCCGGACTTTCCAAATTTTGGAAATCCCGATGGTAATATTTTGTTATTTAAAGCTTTAAAAATAAATTCGGAGCTGATCGGATAAAACCCATACATCAGTTTTCCGTCCATATTCCGACTTTCGTGGCATATTTTTAAAATTTTCAAAGTAATGTGTTTCATATTTTTGTATGTGCAGGTTGAAATATGGTTGGGTAAATTTTTCAACAAAAGTAAATACAATTTTATTAAAATTTCCAGAAAAAGCTTTAAAAGGCTGCTTCGTCAGCTGATTTGCGTATGCTTAAAAAATATGTTTTTAAATTCAAGTGAAACCGCAAAACAGCTGACGAAGCAGTGCGACCAAATAACATGCTTTTTGTCTCTTTAGAGCGTTTTACTGATTTTTAAAGTGTTTTTATGAACTTTTTGGGCTTTGTGGTCACACTAGAACTTACAATCCATCTGACACTAAATATCTGTCATTTTGTGTCATAAATTTGTATTTATTCTGGATGGAAGCCTTTAAGCTCTTGTTAAAAATGGCTCTGTAGTGTAGTCTGCAACCTTTGCGAGTTCTTACAAGGGATAATTAAAGAAATGCGATTTTAAGCATCTAGCTTACCACAGATTTTAATGAGCTGTGACTGTTAAATGACGGCTAATTAATGATTTTATATGAATATGACAACAATGGAAGGGTCCGAATTTTTTTGTAGATTTTTTCCGAATTTTTAAAGTATTCAAAAAATTTAAGATCCTGAAATTTTAATAAATAACTAACTTATTGGTCTTTTTTTTAATATTTTTTTTGGTAGAATTTCTCCGAATTTTTAAAGTATTCAAAAAATTTAAGAGCGTGTAAAACACAATGCTTTTTTCTTTAATTTGAAATAAATAACTAACTAATTAGTCATTTTTTATTTATTTTTTTTTGTAGAATTTTTTCGAATTTTTAAAGTATTCAACAAATTTAAGAGCCTAAAAAACATTATGCCTTTTTTCTTTAATTTTAAATAAATAATTGGTCCTTTTTTATTAAAAATTGTGTTCGACCGATTTTTAGCTTTAATTAATATCTTGAAGTTGCTGTAAGCTATTTTTTTTAATTCGGTAGTCAAATTTTCAAATTATCACAAAAAAAGCTAAACAAAAAAAACTAATTTATAATAGAAAAAAATCCAACAGAACAACCACATTTCATACGCACTGAAAAAAAGTATAATATGTGACGTGCCAGCACTGTCATAAGTTAGAGATGAGCGCTATTCACTCGTAGCAAGACACTGTTAAGCAGCATGTTAAGTTATCGATGTTAAAGACAGTGTGACCGTAGCACCATATGAAATGGTCACCCCAGACTCCCGCCAAAGTGAGTAACGGTTTTTTAAACTCAAGCACTTTAATCATTTAAGTTAATCAAACTTATCTTATCGTTAGTCAATAGCCAATTGACAGACAACACATTTGGGTGTTGGCCAATGTCAACAATAAGTCGCAAAAAGCAAGGGCTAGGCTTTTGAGAAATATTTAAATTCGATAAGATAAAATTTATATATGTCTGTATATTAATGTCGCGGAATGACCAAATAATGAATATTAAATCTAGTAAATTCCACTGATAAGCTGTTGTTGAGTGTAGTGTAAGTTAAGGACGAGATAACGACAAACCTTATGACACTGTCTATAAAATATTTATAAGCGTATAATTTGCAAGTGCTGTGGGATAGTGGGATGCTGATAAGCGGCAATTGCGTAGAATTAAAACTAATTATATATATATAGTTATATACTTAAGTGTACTAAAGCCAACATTGGCCTTGCAATTGCTTCTTTGATGCATTAAAGAAGTAACTTATGTATGTATTATCAGTGATCAAAACGATCATGACATATAAATAATCTATTGGCGCTTTATCGCCGCTTGTCAAATCAACAAGTGTATGTGCATGTATGTATGTGTGTAAGTGTGTGTTTGTTTCGGAGAGCGCTGCCTGCATATAGAAATCCGTTTAGTTTGAGACCGTGGCAAACTCACTTTCAGTTCAGTGAAGCGTTTCGTGTTAGACGGATTAAACCGCGCTGTTCGTTTACTTTTTGATTTTTGGCCATAAGCCTTTCACGCCTGCGCCAGGTAGCGCGCGTTTAAACACGGTTTTGAGTGTTTTCTTTTGAGTAATTTCTTTCGGCGTGCTCAGTGAACCTGTTTTTGTGTCGGCAATTTAAACCAAAAAAAATAAAATAATTTCTTTTGAAGTAAGTTTGCAGTAACTAGAACTCAATTTTTCATAAGCAAAAAGTTTGTCAGCAAATTCATTAAAATTAATTGGTGTTTATTGAACTAAATGAAGAAAAAGCCGGCGCTCAATTTTATTGTGCGACCATTTAACACTCAAAAACAGAAACCACTCAATTCAAAGCAGCAAGAGTCTAAGCAAGTGTCCAGAATGGGTTATGGCTTAATTTTTATTCATATTATCAAGCCAATTTGCATATATAAAAATAATACATTGAAAAAAAAACCTGAAATTAATTTCGAAGTCAAGTGTCAAATAATTGAACAGTTTTAAATGTCATGTTATCTATGCTCAAAGCAGCGAACCTATAAGTAGGCAATCGAAAATGTATGTATCTTTTTAATGTACAAATTAGACTACTTACTGTGTTGTTATGTTGGGTTGTTCATGAGTTAGTGAACAGAAATGAGTAGTTCAAGTCAAAATATTCTTCTTAAATTGTGCGGTTTTCTTTAGTTGCCTCACTCACTTGCTCTTTTTATACCCATTTCCCAGTAAAAATGGGAAATTTAATTTGAGCAATTATATGGCAGATGCCCTATCTTTATACTCTGATAAAAATATGTTTTTATTGGGAAATGAAGAAAAAAGTGATTTTTTTGTTTTAAATAAATTTTTTTATTCAATTTTAGTGTTATTGCCATATAACCTGAGATTATAAGTATTCTGAAGTAAACGAAAATGATTATTATTTTTAAGGAATAAATAAAAATCATTTTATAATTTTTATTTTAAATTATATTTTTTATTTAGAAATTATACAAAAAGGAATTTGAAATATTAATTACACTGTGCAAGTCGAAAAAAAAAACATGGTCATTTTTAACGGTTTTCCCCTATTTTGGGCCCTGGAAATCGAACTGCATCTTTAGTTTTATGAGTTATAACGATGGCTTCATACAAATGTTTTTTTTAAGTTTTTCATCAACTTAAATTTTTTCTCTAAATTGTAAAAAAATTATATCTGATTCTTGTGAAATCTAAATAAATAGATTTAAATGTGCTCCAATTTACTACATTTACAGATTTTCGATATCGTTGCGCTTTCAAAAGTTATAATCCAAAAACTAAAATAATTGCAACCTTTTTTAGAATAAAATTTTGTACAACTAATTATTTAAAATTTTCCAATATTAAGTAAAATCGCAATAAAATCATTTTTTAATGTCTTCCCTTTTGTTCTCCAACAATAACTTGATTTCTAATTAAATATTTTCTAATTTAAAGTAATTTTGGTAATAAAAATTAATTAAAAAAATTTTTTTATATTTTATTCTATAACTTTTGAATGCACAATGATATCGAAAAACTGTAAATGAAGTAAATTAGAGGACATTTAAAACTATTTATTTAGATTTTTCAAGAATAATATATCATATCATTGGAATTTACAAAAAAAAGGTAACTTCGTAAAAAACTTAAAAAAAATTTTCTTATGAAACCATTATTACAACTCAAATAAGTAATGATGCAGTTCGATTCCTAGGACCCGAAATAGGGGGAAACCGTCGAGTTCGTTCAAGTCTTTTTTATTTTTTGAAAAAAACTATCACAGTGTTATTGGTAGATTAGTTATATTAGCCGCTATAACAAAAAGTGCTCAAATTCCTATTTCTTCTTTCTTCTTTTTTTGGATCGAAAGCGATATGTAGAACACATAGAATCAAATATCATTTTACCCAACAGAAGATTTAAATAAAAAACTATTTTAAATTCTTTAAAATTGTTTGAGAATTAACTGTAAATAAAGTAACATATTATAATATATTTTGTTAGTAAGGGCTTTTAACCCCCTCTCCCCTATCAAGATGTTTTAAGACATTAAGAAAAACCAGATGCGGAACTGCTTTGTGAATTTTTCAACCCATTCGACCAATTTGATACTTTGATGTATAACAATATAAAATGTACAGATGACTACTTTATTGTTTTATTTATAAGTTGTTAGTTTATTATTTAAAAATTGCTAATAATTGTTTAACTGGTTATCTAGACAAACCAAATGTGTTTACTTACTTTACTGGGTGACATTCCGCATGAAACTGACTGCAATGTGGCGGCTGCACTATCATCTAGCTAATATGTAAAAGGGGAACAAACAAGCCAGTTGGTTAAATTAGCTCATGACTCAGGGACTGACTTAGATGACAAACTGCTGACACATAAATATCAAAGATGCCAAAGTTCCATATTCTAATAATTAGCTTGGATTTATAATAGTAATTTTTTTATATTTTTATTATTTCACACTTTCAGCTAAGATAAGCCTCTAGCTTATACTTGAAACAGCATGGGCGATGACACGCATATGGAAGAGCAGCAGCAGCAACAGCAACATCTTAACAGTAATGGGAAATCTGCCAAGGAACCCCAAATCGTTTCGGGTCTTAATCGTACCCTGGAAACAAAACCCTTGGGCGAACAGTCACGTGCCGTGCATCGTCAGGCCTGGATGGTGATACTCGCCAATGTGGGTGTCCTGTCCACAGGCATGAATTTGGCCATACCCACCGTTGTCATACATCAACTGATTAGCGAAACGGAGCCTGTACATCTCACGGGTCAGCAGGCCTCTTGGTTTGCCTCCATTAATACTTTATCCTGCCCTTTGGGAGGTTTACTATCCGGTTTTCTGTTGGATAGAATTGGAAGGAAGAAAACTTTATATGTACTGAATATATTAGCTATAACCGCTTGGACACTGCTGGCCATGGCCAGTCAAACCGATTCGCAGTCCTTTTATTGGCAGTTGATGGTCTCACGTTTCATTTCAGGTGAGTCTGAGGCGGGGAATTAAAATTTAAGCGTATGGAAATTTTTTATCAGATTCAATATTTTAAACTTTTTTAAATATCGAAATCGCCGTATCAGAACATATACATAATTCGGAAACGATTTGCATTAATATTTAAAATGATTTTGATTTATTTGTAGGCGTTGTAAACAATGGATTAGGATAACGGAACTAGACTTAGGTGCAACGTGTTCCTGTTGCAACAATATATTTCGTGCGTGCTCGTGCGTTTCCGTATTGTTCGCTTAAAATTCGAACACGGTCTAACACGACTTCACAGTATGAAAAAATACTAAGTTAAAGGGCGCGTTCAGCAGAGACACTTGATCACGGATCAGCTTTTCAAATTGCTCTTATTAATTAGCATACTTTTTGGGGCTATTGTTAAATTGACATTAGGTAAAGCATCATATAAATATAATATCATATTAAATACAAGAGAAAAAGGAAAAGGCTACGTGAATTACCAAGAAATAGATCATTGATCAGGTAACAAGTTCTTCTGCTGAACACGGCCAATAACTCAACTGGAAAACAAAATTTTGCGAGAAAGAACTGCGTCGATCTGAGGTTGTGAACAGCTGTTGCATAGATTTTCAATACAAATTAGTAGGCCACATCATGCACTAACTGTTCATGTTGAACTCGTACCGTACAAAACGCTGCCTTTGTTGGCAGAGAAGAGGGACTGATCAAACGGACAGTCTAGGTTAGTTCGTTTATGACGATTGGGAAAATATTGGTAGCCTACTTTTAGGACGCGGGCTGAACCAGGGTGCTCTTTCACGTTTTTGTATATAACAGCAGTCTCAGAAAGTTCCACCTCCGTACCAAGTTAACATGTTGTGCCTAAGTTCAGTGTTAAAGAGAGTCGGTAATTTTTCAAGTACCATTTTAAGAGCGGATTTTCTCAGTTCGTTCGTTGGTTTAGAACGGATGGTAATCTTTAAGGAACGTGGGCTTATTTAAGGAACGGAAAATAAGAACGGATTGGGTATAAAAGTAAGAAATTTGTGCTGCCTTTTAGAACGCTATTTTTTTCTAAGTGCACTTATTATTTAACAGCAGCCTAAAAATAGGCTACATATATTTTCCTAATAAGCACCTGGATTTACAAAAAGGGACTATTAGAAAATGGCCCTTAAAAGCATTTTAGGGAAACAATTGAAAGTCGTTTTTTGAACTTAACTTTAAGATGGTCCGGTTAGGGTTCCAGTTGTGATAGTCATTAATTTAGGCGTGTTCGGTTTATGATCCGACTCGAGGGACTGGTTTGCAGCCTTGATATATAGCTTGTTTATTATTCTTTTTTAAGCATATTTCTGATTTTGGGTAGTATGATGTCATTTGGTCTTTTTTTTTTAAAAAGATGTTTAAATTTTACCAAACTAAAGCCTGTTACCAAAATTGATTAGATTCCCTGGTCTTAAGTCAAACATTAAATTTTTTTAATTATCATTTATTACTTTCAGGAATTGTCATGGGTCTGGCTAGTGCCCCAACAGGTGTCTATGCGGCTGAGATTAGTTTGCCCAAAATCAGAGGTAGCCTCATTTTGGGCACATCCATTTCGGTGGCTTTGGGCATAACTATACTCTATAGTATTGGCTATTTCATACGAGATGATTATCGTTTGATATCCATGATTTGTTGTGGCTATCAAATAGTGGCCTTGCTTTGTGTGGTGCCTTTACCAGAGTCACATAGTTGGTTGCTGTCTAAGAAGCGAATACCGGAAGCTAAGAAATCGCTTAACTATTTCCGTGGTCTGGATAAGTCAGGTGAGTACTGCCGATAAATCCGAAAATACTTTATGTATAACACTTTGGCTTTGTTTCAGCCCACATTACACATCCCGAGGTGTTCGATGAGTTTCAAGTGCTGCAGAAATCTCTTCAATTGCGTGATGGCGAGAAGAAACCGTCGTTTGTCAAATGTCTACGTCTGCCCGAGGTATACAAGCCTTTATTTATTCTCATGGGACTCTTTGCCTTCCAACAGTTGACCGGCATTTTTGTGGTCATTGTTTATGCCGTACAAATCGCCAGTGATGCAGGCGTCTCCATAGATCCCTTTATGTGTGCTGTGCTAATTGGTGTGGCCAGAGTTCTTACCACTTGTCCCATGGGCTATATTCTGGAAAGTTGGGGCAGGCGTAGAGCTGGTCTGGTGTCCACACTGGGCATGAGCGCTTGCATGTTTCTGTTAGCCGGACATGGCTGGACTGATTATATACGCAACATACCCTACCTGCCGGTTATAGCCATTGTGGGCTTTATAGTGCTCAGCACTTTGGGTCTGTATACGCTGCCCTTCTTCATGATCTCGGAGCTGTTTCCTCAGAAAGTTCGAGGTCCCGCCTCGGGTCTTACGGTGGCGGTGGGCATGTTCTTTGCCTTTCTGTGCATCAAAACCTTTCCCGACATGAAGTCTGGTCTGGGCCTGAGCCAATGTTTTGTCTTCTTTGGAGTAATGTCCCTGCTGGGTATGATATTTATCTACTGGATTTTACCGGAGACTCGTGGTCGTACACTGCTTGAGATTGAAGAGCAGTTCCGTAGTGGAAATCGTACAAAAACTCCAGCGGATGTGGAAATGCAGGAGGTGTTTGTAAGGAAGGAAGAACAATGAGGTGAAGCGATTAGATATGAATCGAAAACACGAGTGCTTAGTTCTGTGATACAAAAAACAACAACCACAACATAACTCAAAACAAATCCAATTCAAGGTATCTAAGGTAATGCCAGTCACACGCGTATGAATAAATCCATGTGACATTTTTAGGACAAGTTTAAATAAACAAATAAAATGATTTTAAATAGCGAGAAGTTTTTATGATGGGTTGTAATTATCTTAGCTCAGCAGCATGTGCCGGAGGTTGATTAAGCAATGGGAGCGTTCAGCAGAGACATTTGATCACTGATAAGCTTAATAAAACTACTTTTATTATGTAGCATACTTTTATGGGGGACTTGTTAAATGGTCATTTGGTAAAGCTCCATATAAACATAATTTCATATTAAACGCAAGCGGAAAAGTATGATTGATCAAAGAGCAAGTTCTTTCTTCTGAACGCCATTGACTTCGGTAAGAAATCGAATCGAATTCAGTTACCGAATGTGTTCGGCCCTCAGGAGCCTTGGCTGTGAATGCTTTAAAGACTATGGGCTGAGTGTGCTTAATAGAGATGGGCGCGGGACAGAAAATTCGAGCCCATCCCGTCCCGATCCCGACCGTAGTCTATCCCGACCCGTCCCGATCCCGACCGTAGTCCCTTCCGACCCGTCCCGATCGCGACCGTAGTCTATCCCGACCCGTTCCAATCCCGACTCTAGGTTGATCCGACCCGTCCCGATCCCGACCCTAGGTACCCCGCCCCGATCCCAAAGATTTTTTTCGGGACCCACGGTAATCCCGTCCCGAAGACAGTTTTAATATCCTTGTAGAGGGTATTATAAAATTGTTCAGATGTATGTAACACATAGACGGAAGCGTATCCAGCCTCATAAAGTATATAAATTCTGGATCAGCGTGACGAGCTGAGTTGATAAAGCCATGGCCGTCTGCGGTTTCTATGCTATCTCCGTCCACAGTATTAAAGCTGTCTGGATGGAATTCGGCACAAGGGTCTTCACATTTGTGGGATCCAGCCGAATCCGTCCGCTAGTATAATGGTCTAGATGGAATAACTTCTAAACCACTAGACCGATCGAAATGAAATTTTTAGTGTTGATTGGAAAGACCAGACTGCGTAAAAAGTATTAAGAAAATTCTTTATATAAAAAAACACCATTTTCATTTAAACTCAGATTGCGTGCCATTTAAAATAACGGGATCCGAAAAACAAGCCGGCACCCCGAAAAATATCGTACCGTCCCGATCCCGACCCTAGTCTGTACCGACCCGTCCCGAAGCCTAATTTTAAATTCAATCCCGTCCCCATCCCTAAAATTTAATTGGGACCCTCGGCAATCCCTAAAATGCCCGTCCCTCGCCCATCTCTAGTGCTTAATACATTGACAATTGATTTCTTCTATTGCAGAGAATAAGACGTCTATTCAACTGTTTCCGACCCCTGTATTTAATACTTAAAGAATCTTAGATCCTTTGTTTTTCTTCATTAAAGATATCTATATTCTAGAATAACGGATTCAATCGTACCACATTTTCATCTTGTCTGTTCTCGTTTCCGAATCTGATCGATCGGAGTTGGTCAAGGTTCAAGATACGATTAGACAATTCGGCTTATATACTTTGCCATCAGGACAGTCGGATCAAAGACCATATATTATATAATATATGGTCTTTGGTCGGATTAAGATAAATGGAAATTTAAAGTTATTCGCCGAATAAGACAATTTTTTAAAAAAGGGAACATTTACCAATAACGATTCCACATAATTTGATCGATATCGGAAACGGGAACAGGCCCGATGATTTTTTGAATCAACAGATAAAAATCAAGCGGTTGTGGTACATGCTTTATTTTGTCCAAAAAGATAATACAATGATAAAGTATTTTTGTGCCCTATTCAAAAATGGG
The DNA here is from genome assembly GCA_018904225.1 of Lordiphosa mommai. Lineage (NCBI taxonomy): Eukaryota > Metazoa > Arthropoda > Insecta > Diptera > Drosophilidae > Lordiphosa > Lordiphosa mommai. Next base: position 714,806 of record JAEIFT010000074.1, read on the forward strand.
ATTCCATCCAAGTAGCGGGCAGTATTTTTTGTATATTTTTTAAATTCGGAAACAAAGTTGTAAGTATAACGATGTGCAGGATCCAAATTTAGTGCATCGTTGAGTTTTCTGAAAAGTCACGGAACCTTTGTTTTCATCTAAATCTCCTTATTCGAAATGACAGAGAATTCTAATATTATTCAATTAATTTCAAAATATTTACCCCAAAAAGCTAAATTCTAGTTTACAACCTTTCATAATAGCCAGATGTGGCGTGAAAAGAGCTAAATTGGCAACACTTAACAGCAGCGCTGCTTGCCTCACTGTTGCTGTAACGGTCGCTACTAACTAGCTGTACTCTTCTAACGTGAACTTGTTCAAGGGCTGTTATGAAATTCAAATTTCGCGCCTCTCTTCAGTTGGCAGCGAGCAAAGAGTCAACGCAGCTTGCTTCTCCTTCACATATTGTGTACTCTGTTGACGCGACGACAAGCAACGCGCGTGGAAAATCCATAGCAAAAAGCAACAACAAATCAATGGTCCTGCTCCTGTCTGCGAAAGTAAACACTGTCAAACGGATAATGAAGGCAGTGCAGCAGCAAAGTCGTTAATGAATTGTTAAGTGTACACCACATAGCTGAAGATCCCTACCCCCTCCCCTTACCCTAGCAGAGGACCACGGTGGCAGGGTTCGTAAAATGCAATATTAACGTAAATAATGGAATGTAAATAAAAGTTTTTTCCATGTAACTTACACAATATTTTTGACACTCTTAATATTTACATGCGTGTAAATAATTTGAGCTGCATTCTGTAAATCAAAAATGCGAAAACATTTTTTTAAATTTTTAACGCGTATATAATATTTTTAGATTTTTTGTTTTTCATTTCGTTTGTGTTGGTATGTGTACGTAACAGTCTGCTGGTGTAGTATTTGTTGGCGTATTTTAGTGCGGCCGAGTTTGTCGACAAACGGAGAAGGAAAACAATTGATCACGTCACTAGCCACGTGACGCGTGGACCGTGGACCGTTTTTTATGAGGGCCATACAAATTGGCGATTACCTGTAGAAAAGAGGTAGCCCATGATGATGTGTACATGATTTTTTGCATTTATAAAGAAGTATTTTCTATTAACATGTGTCCACTCATAATAGTGGGTTTCCTGAAACTGATTTGTATGTGCTTACAATTATGTTTCCTGAAGGTCTTCACATTTAAAAACTCTGATTTCAAGACATTTAATTTTACAATTGGAATATTTTGCCGTTAAATGATTCTGTCAAGACCCCGAGCATACAGGACTTACATACATTCTTACGGTACTTTCCTGAGCTGACCGAGATGGGTCAGGTTGTTGATCAAGAGCTGCAGACTGTACTGGTGTCGGCTCCATCAGTTCCTCAACAATCTGCTCCAGCATAAGTTCATCCTCTAAATCAGACTGTTCAGTCTGAACAACCCGCTCCAGCAGCGGTTAGATTACCCGTTTGGACCCATTGGAGAACGGACTCAGCAAGTTGGTGTACAGGGTAGCACCCCGTCAATACTGTTGTACGCTTCTGAATATAATGAAGAATATCACCCAGTTCACACGCACAGAACTGCTGAGAAAACACTAGAGCTGAAAATAGCATAGGGTATATAAGCACTGGGGGCTAAATGTTAATTTTTTGTTTAATGACAACAAATTTCAACTTTTTTCAGTTTATTGAATAGGTGGTGGTTATTCAAAAAGATTTTCGAGTGCTTAAAACGAATCTGTTTGTCAAAATGTTTTATCACGTCTGTTTTTTTGTAATTTCAGCCTATAGTTGGAAAAAGTGCCCTTTTTGAACATTTTAAGGCATGTTTTGTGGTTTTATCGTAAAGTACTATTTCTTAGCTTTGAAATAAACTATCCTAGATAATATTGTGATTTTTCTAAAAAAAAATAAATAAAAATTTCTATAATTTACAAAATGTCTGACCTAATTTTGCAGTCTAAAAAAAAGCTATGCTAAGAACAGTACATCGCATTCTAGTAATTTTTGTTTTTTTAATGAAAGTTCTCAACGACACCCATAGTATACTTGTGAGCAAGGGAACATTTAATCGGTTCGAATACTTCTATTCAAAATGTTATATCTTCGTTGAAAAAAAAATTGCAAAATTGTTTGGAATAATTTATTTTAAAGCTAACGAATATATCTATAAGATAATATAAAAGGGGGGTAAAAACAAACGTATAGGTTGCTCACAAAATATACCTTAAAATGCTCAAAGAAGGCACTTTTGCCGACTTAGGGCTTAAAATGGCAAAAATCCTGACTTGATGGAACATTTTGGTAAATATATTCTGGTTAAGCACACGAAAATAATATAGAATCACCACCACTCCTTCTATAAACTGGACCATGTTGCCTAGTGTGATATATTTCGAAATTAACATGGATTTCCTTATAGCACAAGATTTAGGCCATCGGCCAGCTTCACTTAGGGCCGTTTTCTCATCGTCATGTTTTTTTAAAAAGTAGGTGCTTTTTGAGAAAATCTGTTACCTACTTTTAGGCCTCTTTTAAAATCACAATCGGGTCGTAGTAGACACAAACATAGACATTTAAAAGCGGCCTTAAAGTAGGCAACCCAAATTTTTCCAAAAAGCACCTGGATTTAAAAAACAAGAACAGGAGAAATTTTAAAACGAATTGTGGAATTCTCGTTGGGATCGTTGGCGTCCGATATCCGTTGTTGCAAACGCTATTCTGTGTGTCTCCGGCACGGTATCTTGAGTGGTTATTTCGGTGAAATATTTTTGAACTTAATTTTAACGAGCCAATCACTATCTTTCCTTGTGACCAGCTAGGTATTTCAATCAATAAATTTTTGTTTAGCACCGATTCGTTAATTGTTTTTTTTTGTGCTTCGGTTGAGGGTTGAGTTCGGACATTATTATTATACTGATCCAAATCATGTTAGGTTCAGACTCAAAAAAAATAAACCTAGAGATTTCAAACTCGGAAATTTGATTCTTAAAGGCCTCATTCCAGATGACATAAAAATGTATTTAGGCACAATATTTCATATGAATAGGAACAGTTTTGAAATGGCATAAAAATTTATTTCGGCACAATGCTTTATATAAATAAGACAGCTTTTAAAAAGCATTCAGCTTTTAAAGCTTTCCAAATGTGTTTCTATTCACATGAAGTATTGCAACGAAATACATTTTTATGTCATCTGAATTGGATCTGGATCTGTTAGAATATAATATTATTATAATTTTACACCCAAAAACAATAATTTTCATAAGTTTTGATTCTTAACTATTTTTGTGGGCAATTTTTGATTTTTTTAACTATCCCTAGCAATATATTTTTATCAAATCTAGCAACCTTTGTCTCAGATCTTCTGGCAACACTGCCTAAAGTAAGAGCCTCTGTTAAGCAGCATGTTAAGTTTCAATGGTTATCGATGTTAAAGACAGTGTGACCGTAGCACCTTTTGAAAGCGCGCGCCAAAGAGGATAACGGTTTTCTAAACACAAACACGTTAGCCAGTTTTGTTAATTAAGCTTATCTTATCGTTAGTTAATATTGAATTGATAGCCAACGCAGTTGGATGTTGACCAATATCAACAATAATTGGCAAACAGGAAGGGCATAGATTTTGTGAAATATTTGTATGTATGTTAATGTGGCGAAATGACCAAAAAAATGTATATTAAATCTAGTAAATTCTGCTGATAAAGCTGTTGCTGACTGTATTTCAAGTTAAGGATGAGATAACGACATATTTATGTGCGTATATTTTGCACGTGCTGTGCTGATAAGCCGCAAGTGCGTAGAATTAAAACTAACTATTAAACATATGGTATGGCATTTTCTTCTACATATGTATATACTTTAGACTACCAAATAGTTGGCTAATCAGCTGCTCCCTATTAGCACTGGCTTCTTTGATCATTTGCGAATTCAACATGTGTTCGCGCATATGCGTAAGTGTGTGAGTTTGTATTGGAGAGCGCCGCCTTGCTCATAGAAATTCGTTTAGTTTGGGACTCGGTCTGGTTGGGGAACGTGGCAACTCACTTTCAGTTCATTGAAGAGTCTCGTGTTCGATGGATTAAAAAGCGCTGTTAGTTGGCTTGTTTACTTTTCGATTTTTGGCCATTAGCCTTTCACGCCTGCGCCAGGTAGCGCGCGTGTTAAACACGGTTTTGAGTGTTTTATTTCGAGTGAATTCATTTGGCGTGGCCAGTAATCGGTGTAAACGTTTAGAGGAACCTGTTTTTGTGTCGGCAGTTCATACAAAACATAAAACACATTTTCGTTTGAAGTAAGTTTGCAGTAACCGGAACTCAATATTTCATAAGCAAAATGATTGTCAGCAAATTCATTGAAATTAATTGAACTAAATGAAGAAAAGGCCGGCGCTAAATTTTATAGCGTCACCACTTGACACTCAAGTTCGGAAACCTCTCACACGCAATAGAAATAGATAGCCTCATTGAAGCATAGAAATACATAAATAACATTTAAAGCTAACAAAATGCGTAACTATATTAGAATTTGAACTGCAGGGAAATTTTTGCAATGTGGTTCTACGATTTTATATAGGTGTGTGACTGTGTCAGGGAATTTGTTTTGCGATTATTTTTGATTTTACTTGTGTGTACTGTCTGTGTGTTATAGGTGACGCACTTATAATTTCCCTGCAATTCAGTTCTAATGAAGTTACGCATTTTGTTTGCTTAGAATGTTTTTGGTTCTGCCTCCTATTGATTCAAATTATCAAGCCGCTTTTTATTTCTTAGCCTATTAAACCTTCTTATAATGAATTAAATTTTTTTTGTTGACATTCACTATTTGTCGATTTTTTTTGTTCAACAAATAAACAAATAAATAAACGTGTGCGTAAGTAAAAGTCGGCAATGCTCTACTTCGATATACCCCTTACTTAAAAAAAGAATTATTTGATTGTATCACGAAATGTTAATATTAACATAAAAAGTTAGAATTAACATGAAGTGTTAGAACTAACATAAAAAGTTGGAATTACCATAAAATGTTAGAATTAACATAAAATATTGAAATTAACATAAAATGTTGGAATTACCATAAAATGTTAGAATGAACATAAAATATTAATATTAACATTTAATGTAAAGATCAACATTAACTGAGCGCACAGTGACCCGAAATATATGAACAAATTTTAAATTTGTATATCTCCGTAATAATTTATTATATTATGTATATTATAATATATTGAATATAATCCAAACTCACTGAAAATTTCACAGATTATAGATAGAAAAGCTTGATATCTGTAAAATTGGAGTTATTGAATATTTTCAATTGCAATTTGAACAAACTGCGTGTGGAAAAGTCTACATTGAAAATATGGTAGCTGTAGCTCTAACAGTCTCTGAGATCTATTGTAGATGTTTATACAGACGGACGTACGGACAGAAAGTCGGTTTTGGCTAAATCAACTAGGCTGTTGATTCTGATCAAGTATTTATAGGGGCATTTCATTCGTACAATTAAATATTTAAATAAAATTGAAAAAGACAATTTTTTGAAAAAGTTTTTTGATACACTTGCAAAGTGTATTTTAATTATGCCCAGAAGTTTGTAACGCATAGAAATATACATTTCCGACCCCATAAACTATATATATTCTTGATCAGCATGAAGAGCTAAGTTCGTCCGTCCGTTAGTCTGTTTCTACGCAAACTAGTCCATCTGTTTTAAAGCTATCGAGCTGAAATTTTACACAGAGTTTAATTAACTGCACGCAACTAATATGCCGGATCGGATGACTATATCTGTCATAGGAACGATCGGTCGAAAAATAGGTCTTGGAGAGAAAAGCTTTTTTGTTTTTAATAATTGCGTTCTCAAACTCAGCAATTATGAGTATTATATAATGTCACACAGTTCTGCAAAAGTTTGTAAAATTCGGTCGACTATTTCCTATTGCTGCCATAGGAATGAACGGTCGGAAAATAGGTCTTAGTAAGAAAAACTTTTTCATTTACCATGATAGAGTTCTTAAACTTAGCCACTATGAGTATTATATAATGTCACACAGTTTTGGAAAAGTTGGTCAAATTTGGAGGACTATATTTTATAGCTGTTATTGGAACGATCAATCGGAAAATAGGTCTTAGTAAGAACAACTTTTTTATTTTCCATGTTGGCGTTCTTAAACTCAGCCATTTTGAGTATTATATGCTTTCAGACAGTTCTACATAATTTGGTCAAAATCGGACGACTATATCCTATAGCTGCCATTGGAACGATCGGTCAGAAAATGCGTTTAAGTAGGAAAATCAATTTTCCATTTTAGGGGTTCTCCGCAATTTTTAATAACAAACTGTTTTACTAAGTTTGGTCAACATCAGATGACCGTATTATATAGCTGCCATAGTACCGATCGGTCGTTGATTTTGTCTTACAGAGAAAACCTTTTTGATCAATTTTTGAAGTGAACACCCAGATTCTTAATGATCTGATATCTATATCCTAAATATATTCTATTGGATAGATCAGGTTGAGTGTATTAAAACTTCGGCACAGTCGAAGTGTCCCTTTCTCTTGAGCGAAAATTAAAAGACACACAAGCCAAGAGATTGAGAGAACCTCGGCTTCGGCCCTTTGGGGCTGTAACAGCCAATTTTACATTTTTACTATCTAAGTTACCTTGGATTCTCGTTTTTTTTAAGATTTGAGGCTTTGGTAACACATTTCTTATTCATTCTTTCTACTTTTTCCCATATTATTGACAGAATAAAATTATCCGATTTCGATCAACCTTGTCAAAATTGTGTTGAAATAGAAAATATTAACGATTAATAAGTACAAAGACGCTACTATTCAAAATAAAAAAGTTTTTTCAGACCTATGGTAAGGCAGCTGCACGATATAGTTGTCTGATTATGATCATATTTTGACAGAATTATGTGGATAAATGACATGTTTGAAGACGTTTCCTTAGAAAACAAGTAAGAAAGTCCGTCAAGCCCGACTGTAATATTTTCTGTACCAGTCAAAGTTTGTTTATAACGGATAACTTGTAATATGGGCTCACACAAACTATTTAAGTGCTGCCCATTACAATTGCGGCCAGTGCTGCCCAACGTCATTATTTGTTTTGCTTATAACTCTACTATCGTTCATCTGATCAGGAAATGATGTATGAGGAATCGATAAGTAATGTTGATGAAATTATATGTCTAAAAGGTTCCAACCATCTATTTTCAAAATTCTGGGAGATATGATGTATTTTTCAAATTGCGGGGGTGGCAACTCTACTATCGTTCATCTGATCGAAAAATGAAGTAAGGTGGATCAATAAATAGTGATTAGTATAGTAAATCTCTAGAAGGTCCGTAGAATCTAACTCTAAAATTGTGGAAGTTATTACGTTTTTTTTATTTAGCGTCGCAGATGCTTTCTTCTACATTTGCTTAAACCCAATATACTCTTTGCATCCTATACATTATATTTATTTCAAGGCTTTCTGCAAAGTTTATTTAAGATAACTATAAAACTAATCAACATTATGTATAAATTTAATTTGCCAACTTTCGCCACGCGCCCTGTCTCCGCGCAATCTAAACACAAAAACTTCATATCTCCCACATTCTTGAAGGTAGATTGTTCGGACTTTGGTAGTTGTTAGTTTAAGGTGAATATTATTTTGACATGGCAAATAATTGTTCAACTTGCCGCAGTTATCAAGAGTCTGGACAAACCAAATGTGTTTACTTTGGGTGACATTACGCATGAACAAGACACTGATTAAGATGACACATAAATATGAAAGAAGCAAAATTAGCTGGAATTTAGAATAGTTATTCTGATTACTTACTATTATTTTACACTTTCAGCAAAGAGAACAGCATGGGAGACGACTCGCGTATGGAAGATCAGCAGCATGAAAAGCAACATCTTAACAGTAATGGGAAATCTGAAAAGGAATCCCAAATTGTTTCGGGTCTTAATTGTACCCTAAAAACAAAACCCTTGGGCGAACAGTCACGTGCCGTGCGTCGTCAGGCCTTGATGGTAATACTAGCCAATATGGGTGCATTGTCCACAGGCATGAGTTTGACCGTACCCACCGTTATTAGACATCAGCTAATAAATGAATCGGAGCCTGTATATCTCACGGTTCCGCAGGCATCTTGGTTTGCCTCCATCAATACCTTATTCTGCCCGTTGGGAGCTGTACTGTCGGGTTTACTTTTGGATAGAATTGGACGGAAGAGATCTTTATTTGTGCTGAATACACTTGCCATTGTCTCCTGGATACTGCTAGCCACGGCCAGTCAAACCGATTCGGAGTCCTTTTACTGGCAGTTGATTGTCTCACGCTTCGTTGCAGGTGAGTTTGAAAAATATAAAAAATTAATAATGTGAAAACTGATTAGTTCGAAATAAGTGGACTGTATTAATCTTTATAATGTATATTAAAAAATTAAGACATGCTGCAGGCGCGACTGTAGAAATGCAACTGAATTAAGATAAGAAACCCGTGTGTTAGCTATACAAGTTGTCGCGTTCTTTGCCTTCTACAACTTCTGCATTGCGTATGCAGTAACGTCAACGTTAACAAACAAAATTTTTGGCTGAAGAATAGACTATGAAATCACAATGACAGTCACAAGCTTAGATACAGCAACATTACTTTGTAGGATACTTAGTTGAGAGTCAGCAGTAAGGGATTGATTTATCGGCGACCAATCACAAAAACTCACTTCAGTCACTAAGTCATGGTAGTTAGTATTTTTTAGATCTCTATACTCTAACTTGAGCTTACTGTAGTCAAGCATTATTTCGTCAGCCGGGAAAATCAAATCATGCCCCGAAAAGGCTGGACCTGTTCATATAATAGAATTTTGATTGCTTCAGTTACAAACAAGTAAGAAAATCGGTCAAGTCCGACTGTAATATACTCTGAACCAACTTTAAAGTGTGTGTCACGATTGCGGCCAGTGCAGCCTAGCGTTATTATTATTTTTGCTTATAACTCGACTATCGATTATCTGATCTAGAATCGAAGTATTGTGGATTGATAAGTAATGAGGATTCAAATATATCCCAAGAAGGTTCAAGCAATCTATCTTTAAAATTGTGGGGGTGGCAACTCTACTATTGTTCATCTGATTGGAAAACGATGTAATGGGAGTTCAATAAGTATTGATGAGTAGAATATATGTCTACAAGGTTTGAACAACCTTACTCCAAAATTGTTGGCAACTCTACTATTGTTCGTCTGATCGAAAAACAATTTATGGGGGCTCGATAAGTATTGATGAGTAGAATATCTAGAGGTTTAAATGAATGTCTAGAGGGTTTAAACAACCTAACTCCAAAATTGCGGAAGATATGCGGTTTTTTTTTTCAAATTGCGGGGTAGTTAAACTTGATCTGCCTGCAAGTATAACGAGTTTACGTTCCATACACTTTAAACCTCTATCTCTTACCATCTCTGAGATCTGTTTGTTATACAGACAGACAGACGGACTTTATAGGGTCGGAGATGCTTGCTTCTGGCTGTTACATACATTTGCACAAACCAAATATACTCTTTGTACCTTCGGTAAATAGTATAAAAATACGTCTGATAAGGTATAAGAAGTATTGGAGAAGATGCTGCAGTTTAAGGGCCGAGGTATTAATATATTCTCATTTGGATGGATACTTTAAGGGCCATTTTCTAATGTTCACTTCTTGTAAATCCAGGTGCTTATTCAGAAAATATATGCAGCCTATTTTTAGGACGCGGTTAAAATCCTTCATGGGTCGTCGTAGACACAATCAAATCTTAGACGGGATTTACACGATGAAGCAAACTTCATGATGTTTTTGAAAAAGCTCTTGCTTGTAGGAAAGAGGCGTAGTGGGGCAAGCCACCCCACCTCACCTCTTTCCCACAAACAAAAGCTTTTTGAGAAACTTCATGAAGTTTGCTTCATCGTGTAAATCCCGTCTTAGTTATTTTACCATAAAGGAAGGTTTGGACACAGAGCATTATTATTAGAGAAAAGTATTGCGACGCCTCTCAATTTGTGGCGCTGTTAAGAAATATCACGCATGTAGATACTTTTGAAATGTTGCCAGCGATTTCAAAATGTTGCTAAGGTCTTATCACACATATAGGAAAACACGGTGGTTAGAGCGAGACGGACATTGTCTTGACTCTACTCAGAGAGCGACAATAACAAAGAACAGCTGATTATTTCGCTGTTAAGTTTGTGGCGACCGAGCAATAGTTATCTCTAATAATAATGCTCTGTGGTTTGGTTTATGATCCGGCTCGAGGGACCGGTTTGAAGGTCTGACTTAAAGCTTGTCTATTTATCTTTTTTTTTAACATATTGTCTTTTGTAACTTTCAGGAATTGTCATGGGTCTGGCTACTGCCCCTTCAGGTGTCTATGCGGCTGAGATTAGTTTGCCCAAAATCAGAGGTAGCCTCGTTCTGGGTTCATCCATATCGGTGGCCATGGGCATGACTGCACTCTATAGCATTGGCTATTTCATAAGAGATGATTACCGTTTGATTGCCATGATCAGTTGTGGCTATCAGATAGTGGCATTGCTTTGTGTGTTGCCTTTACCAGAGTCATATAGTTGGTTGCTGTCCAAGAAGCGGATACCGGAGGCTAAGAGTTCGCTTAACTATTTCCGTGGACAGGATAAGTCAGGTGAGTGCTAACGATAAATCCGAAAATGCTTTAATACTAACACCTTTTCTTTGTTTTAGTTGAAATTACACATCCCGAGGTGTTGGATGAGTTTCAAGTGCTGCAGAAAGCTTTACAACTGCGTGATGGCGAGAAGAAACCGTCGTTTGTCAAATGTCTACGTCTGCCCGAGGTATACAAGCCCTTATTCATTCTCATGGGTCTCTTTGCCTTCCAACAGTTGACGGGCATTTTTGTGGTCATTGTTTATGCTGTACAAATCGCCAGTGAAGCTGGCGCCTCCATAGATCCCTACATTTGTGCTGTGCTGATTGGAGTGGCACGTTGCGTTACCACCGTTCCAATGGGCTATATTCTGGAAAGTTGGGGCAGGCGTGGAGCTGGCCTAGTGTCCGCACTAGGCATGAGCGCTTGCATGTTTCTGTTAGCCGGACATGGCTGGTCTGATTGGTTACACAGCATACCATACCTACCGGTTATAGCCATTGTGGGCTTTATAGTGCTCAGCACTTTGGGTCTTTATACGCTGCCCTTCTTCATGATCTCGGAGCTGTTTCCACAAAAAGTTCGAGGACCCGCCGCGGGTCTTACGGTGGCCGTGGGCATGTTAGTTTCCTTCTTGTGCATCAAAACGTTTCCCGACATGAAGGCTGGTCTGGGCCTGAGCCATTGTTTTGTATTTTTTGGACTAATGTCCATGCTGGCCGTGGTCTTTATATACTGGAATTTACCCGAGACACGTGGGCGTACATTGCTTGAGATTGAAGAGCAGTTCCGTAGTGGAAATCGTCGAAAAATTCCAGCTGATGAAGAAATGCAGGAGGTTTTTGTAACAAAAGAAAAACAATGAGGTGAAGCGATTTAATCGAAATCGAAAACACGAGCGCTTAAAGCTGTGATAAAAAAATCAACTACCACAGCAGAACTCAAAACAAATCCAATTCAACTTATTGTGCGGTTATCTCAGGTTCATTCGTATGAAAATTCAGGACAAGTTCAAATAAACAAACCAAATGTTTATACCCGTTACTCGAAGAGTAAAAAGATTATACTAAGTCCGTCCTTCCGTTCGTCTGTATAAATCAGAGATCTAGATCTCAGAGGCTATAAAAGTTAGAGGAACCAGTTTTTCAGTGTAGAATCGTATTGTCTACATGCAGACAAAATGTTAATATTAACATTTTATGTTTTAACATAATATGTATTAAGATTTTATGTTAATATTAACATAAAATGTTAATATTAATTTAAAATGTTTTATTTTATGTTAATATTAACATTTTATGTTAATAATAACATTTTATGTTAATATTAACATTTTATGTTAGCGACTTAATGAATTAATCCTTTCCCTGAGTAACGGGCATATCGAATTCGGGCAAAGCCGACTTTAACTTAAGCTCTCGTTTTATATAATGAGATGTTTTTAAAGTATATCCTAACTACCTCAGCGATGCATTGCTTAGAAAAAGCATACGAGTCTAATGCTAAAAGTATTAGAGTCAGCAGCAGCTCAGCAGCATGTATTCGCACATATTCACAATACAAAACAAATAAAAATATAAAAAAAAATTTTTAACTCCTGTTGTAATTTTTGAGGTTATTTTGAACAATTGTGGTTCCACAAATTTAAAAAAAAATAATAAATAAGTTTAAAATTAATGTAAATACAATTAAAACCAAAGTTATGTACCAATTTTTTGAAATTGTCCCTATTCAGGTGCCTGTATACAAAATACACATTTTCCGTAGAAACCGAACAAAAAAGAAGAAAATGTAGAACAAAACCCCGTTGATTTAACAAAATTGTATTTTTGGGAATTTATACATAATAAAATACTGAATATAGAAAATATGTTGTTTCTTTTATTAAAAAATGTTCTTAGATTCATTTTAAATTATTTTCTCTATTCATGAGCATACTAAAGGAGGTCATCCCATAAAATATGTGGTTAAGCGATTTTTCTAAAAGACCATCTCGCACATTATCTTTGAAAATATCGGCTTAACAGTCCCAATAACCAGCATTATTTCCTGCTGTGGGTCAATTGATTGACTGGTACCTACAATAATCGTTAATCCTGGCTCTAAAGCAGCGGTAGGCTTCCATTGTGTCGGGACCCAAATTTGGACTGAAAGAAGGCTGCAAAAATACAAAAACACATCGGAGCTCGACTCGATCCTCGATTATAAGCGTTGTATGTTTTCTGTTGTTGTTGTTGTTGCTCTCGCTGCTCTATTGCGCTCGTTGTTGACACTAATGTTCCAGTCCACCTGATTTAGAAGAAGTAAGGAACAATGGGCGCGTTTAGCAGAGACACTTAATCACTGCTTAACAAAACTACTCTTATTATTTTGCATACTTTTAGGGGGTCTTGTTTAATTGACATTTGGGAGAGCTCCATGTAAATATTATATTAAATACAAGACGAAATGGAGGCTACGTAAATTACAAAAAAAAATAAATCATTCATCAGGGAGCAAGTTCATCTGCTGAACACGGCCAATAATTACACCGGTGCATAAATAAAATGTCGATAAAGTGTTCCCAAACGAAATCGTGGTTTAGTTTCTGTCGGAAATTTAAACTTCTTAAAAACAATCAGAATCAAACCGGAACCCGAACGCAACCGTATACCAAAAGGAACCAATTAAAACTAGGAACCCGAACCATGACCGAAACCGATATTTAAGCTGTATTTCACTTGTCTGACTTCTCATATGAGTCTAAAATCCTATCAAAATTCTCTTATGAGTTTCTCATATGAGTTTTTTGATAGCCAACTCACAACTTCCTGAGTTATTTTTTAGCCATCTTATATGAGATCTCAGACAAGTGAAAATATAGCTTAAGCATTTTTAGAAACGTACCGAATCATCTTACCGGTACAGTTTTAGTTCTGAGTATTTTCGTTCAGTTATTTTGCCTTTGTCAGGGCTTTCCCCTGCGTATAACGCGTACTTAGTACTGAGTACAATCAGCATTTTCTTTGAATGTCAAGCCATTAAACATAACCGACAGTCAGTAAATCTAACAGATATCTCACTTAGCCCTCAAAAATGTTTCTGGCAGTAGAAACTCAACGAAGTATTTGTAAAGCCTCATGAATATTAGAAAACTAACTTAGCCAATTTAAAAGAGGGTCGGTAAAGTTACGAGAGCTGCTAACAGTCTATTTTACATATTTTCCAGAAAAAAGTAAAAGTTCTTCTTAGGGTCATAAATTATAAGATAATCTAGTAGGCCTTTAGGTTGTCTTGTTTTCATTATAGGTTGATATTTGACATTGAAAACAAGAACCCAGCTCTAGGGGTTCTAATGTTCATGTTTTTCGAAACCAGTTGCTTCTTGAGAAAATGTATGTTGCCTGCTCTTACGCAGCTTTAAAAAGCGTCATCATAGATGCGCATGATTTTAATTGCGTCCTTAAAGTAGGCTACATAAATGTTATCAAAAACCATCTAAACATGAATATAAGAAAACGGTCCTTAGAGCGTTTAGTTAAATGTTTAATAAACCTTCTTTGTAACTACTTTTTATTAAATTATTTACAAATTCAAAGGTACATTTGTGTAGGTCAAGTCTTTGGGTTTAAGGGATTTTTTAATGATACCAGTATTTCGAATTAAAAACCAAGGAACCGATACTGTCTAAATACCGAAATATACTAGAACCTTAACAGATCCAAAACTGGAAACGAAATACGATACCTTGATTTCCTGCCCAATTCATTTGACTTTTGCTACACTCGCAGCATGCTTTGTTAGCGAATTGAAGTAGATCCTTGATGCTCAGTCACACTCGAGTATGATTGTCAAAGAGATTGTATAGACAGTGTGAACTTTTACTACGTTTATGGAAAAAATTCATGATTTTTGCCCTTCTAAGTATGCTAGGTTTTTTTAGTAGTCTTATATAGAATTATTTTTGTATACCTTTAACTGGTCCGAAAATCTGCTTAAATGCACAATGTGGACTATGTATGATTGTTTCTTCAATTATCTTGGACAAATAAAAAATTCTTAAAAAAAAAGTTTGCATATTTTGAGGGGGAAAAAATTATGTTTTTTTTAATTGTATAAACGTAGTATTTGAGAGTGTTGCATGTAGCACATGACTTAATTGAATGTGTAATCAAGCAAAGATCTTAATCGAGCGCTCCTAAAGTTTTCGAAGTTTCGAATGGAACCCATAGCAGTTCCTTTATATATTATATTTTTTTTGCCACCTACTGCCCAGCGAACATCTATATTATCTGTACATATTATCCCCTTCTTGTCCAAAGGCCGCCCTAATGTGCACCTTGCACCTTGGCAGACACGTTAAGAAAGCATAAGAAAATCGTCGGTGTACTCCCAGGAACCAAAGATAATCGCAATGTTGTTAAACACAGGTTTAGGTTTGCTGAATTTTTTAACACAGCCGAAAATCACTTCTGGTTTTTGCCCCAAATCGATCGGGAGTCGTGTAAGCAGCTGCAATGTACATAATTTGTAGTTACCTCCCCTCTCCACCCCTTTGATATTTGCACTTGCTCGTCCTCAGACGATGTCGATCAGCGCGAGTGTGCAATCAGTCTGGGCGATCTGTTAACAAAAAAAGAAGGAGCAGGGGTTAGTCCTTAATGCTCAAAGGGAAATGTTTAAGAATTATAACTACATTAAGTGCGCATACAAATTGCAGTCACTTGAAGCACTTTAACAATGTCATTTCCAGAAGGGTTGCTCAACTCCAACGCATCAGCTGACCACACTATAGAGTCATAAATTATGCAATTTAATAGACTCACTCGCCATTGTCAACACATACAATGGGATGTGGTTTTCTAAATAATTTATTGGCTTATAAACATAATCAAATTCGCATCAAAACAAAAGCCACACGCTGTGTACCAGGGGAACAAAAGGATGATGATCGTCAGAATATGGGATGCGGTTTACGCTTCAATGCCAAAGCAAAACGGCACAGATTGCCGTTATTAGAATGCGCATATGCCTCATCCCTGAATGCGAATGCGGTTATCCTTGTTGACACAGCAAGCGTTACGTATCATTACACTCAGACAGCAGCAACCAACTCTGTCGATCTGTTGACATTTCTATTCACAACCGTAAACTGATGCGCAAATTTATGGCAGGTGTCGAGATTAAACCCCGGCGGAAACTGTAATGTTCGCACATTTGCAGCTCATCAATTTTCGGTTATCCTGTTTGGCGCATCAAGTTCATTCAACCTGGTGCCGGGTACGCTGGTTAGCGCCGTGTTTTGTTGACTTAATCGGCCAAACCAATTTGTGTTACCCCTTTTTGGTTGCTTAAACGCTTGTCGCCTAATGACGGGGGCCGCTCCAGCTACAGCTTCCACTGGGGAGCCATCTCCCCATCATCGCATTATTAAGCCATAAAATTGAAAACTTATTATAATTACATAAACGTACGCCTTAACGCCTCCGGGCTGGCAACGCTCGTTGGTTCACCGATTTTCGGGGCACACGCATTCGACGCACAGCCTCACTGGCTCCACCGCCTCACCCAGGCTCGTTACATTTAATGACCAGAGCAAAGTGCAGCAGCAGAACATTTTGATTTTTGGTTTTTTTTTTTTGGCAACAACCTCGGTTGGTGGCTCTGCCTCTGGCGCAATCTCTGGCATAATGAGAGGGACATGCAGGCTGTCCGCAGCATCATCATCACCGATTTGACCATTACGCATATTTCCATTAACTTAATGGTGAAGTCAGTAAATAAAATGAAAATTACGATACGCTTCTATTCAGTAGGGAATGTGATGCAGTGAGTCTAGATCAAGGTATATTTGCAGGAAAATTTGTCATTTCGATTCTTACTACACAAGAAGTACATTTTAGTAGGCGTAAAATTTGGGGAAGGACCAATTCACGAATAGTATAGAAATTCATAGAAATCTCTCGCCTTTTAAAAACTCAGAAGACATGCATCATGTAAATGCCATCTTACTTACCTTTAATATCTATTCTGATGACATGCAAATTATTTTCGCACAATGTTGATATGACTAGAAACACTTTTAAATTAAAATTAGAATGCTTTTGAACAACCGTCTATTTATATGAAGCATAGTGACGTAAATAAAATTTATGTCATCTGAGAATAGCCTTTAAGAAATAGACAGAAATTCTCTTTACTTGACTTTAAAAACCGAAAAAAACCAAACCTTTTTAAATTCAAAATACGACCTTTTAGAAGCCGAAAATAATTCTTGAACAGTAGATACTAAGTCTAAGTGGAACTGGTACTTTTGAATAAGAATAGACCAACAATTATTTCAAGACATACAACTTAAAAATGTAAATTAAAAATAAATTAAATCTATCAACAAAATATTTAACAAATTTTTTTTTCACTTCAAACAAATTAATTGCTTTTCAATCTAAATTGAGAAATACTGATACCGATCTAAGGTTCAAAACAAAGCCTTAGCACTAGAGATTAATCTCGAAAAGGATATCGGTTCCGGTATCGGTTCCGGTACGTACTGAAATTGAAATTTGGGTTAAAGGTTCTATTTCGGTTTTCGGTTCCAATACGGTACTCAGATTTTTATTTCGGTATACCAGTACAAGTTAAATTTTCTTTAATATTAAATTTTTGTTTAACTATTTCAAGATATCCCAAAAATTAATAGATGTTACATAAGCTTAACTTAAAAACTTTTTTTTTATATACCGATTTCTAGAAAAACCTAAAATTAAGGATAGAGAATTCCTTATGTCGTCCACAAAAACTTGCCTTAGGGCCATTTCTCATAAAGCTGAAAAAATATTTCTTAATAATAGTTCAAAATAATAAGCTTTTAAAAAAATAGATGTTTCGATACCTGTAGCTGGCTTTAATCGGTTTATTTCGGTTAACGGTTCCGGTAACGGTATTATTCCCCGCTTTTTTTTAACTCTGAAAATTTCATAATGATATAATCAAATTACACAGGGGCAACAGCCAAACTGTCTTCTAGTCGAATCGAGATATGAGCTTCCAATGGACGAAACAAAAATTTTTCAAATGTTTCTGTAGTGAAAATTATTTTTGAAGAATTTTCAAAATTCCGGTATTTATTTAAGTCGCTTTTTGTCTATGGATTTACATATTTCTCAGGTTGCTTCTGTTATTGCACACCAATTTAAAAATGTGATAAATAGGCCAACAAATAAGACACTTTATATTAAAAGTTAATTGATTTTTGAGATACTTATCTAAAAACTTCGAAAAATGTAAATTTTTCACAAATTCTGACCTAAAAAATTGTATACGAAAATTCAAAAAATAAAATAAAACTGTGTTAAAATCTATAGTAAAACGGCCAAGTTATAAACTTTTATACTAGATGCCCAAAAGCATTTTAAAATTTTTATACCCGTTACTCGTAGAGTAAAAAGAGTATACTAAGTTCGTGCAAATGTATGTAACAGGCAGAAGGAAGCATCTCCGACCCCATAAAGTATATATATTCTTGATCAGCATCAATAGCCGAGTCGATATAGACACGACGATATAGACGATATAGCCCCCACAATATGAAAAAATCTCATATCTCCCACAATTTTGAAAATAGATTATTCGAACCTTCTAGACATATATTATAATCATCATTACCTATCGATCCGCCATACATCATTTTTCGATCAGATGAACGATAGAAAAGTTTCCGCCCCCGCAATTTGAAAAACCTCATATCTCCCATAATTTTGAGGATAGATGGTTCGAACTTTCTAGACATATATTTTAATCATCATTACCTATCGATCCGCCATACATAATTTTCCGATCAGATGAGCTATAGTAGAGTTGCCACCCCCGCAATTTGGAAAAAACCTCATATCTCCAAGCATGTTGTGATCTAATAAAATATTCTTAAGTAAACCTTACCCTGAGTAACGGGTATATCGAAGTCGAGCAGGGCCGACTTCAACTTACGCTCTCGTTTCTTGTATCATCGGCCGCAGGCTCTGTAATTTAGTTTTTTTTAACAGTATCTTAACAGAGAACTGTTGCAGAGTTTTGTAAAGATCTCGAAAGCAGGCTTGCTCAGATGGGTATTTCTCGGCCATTTATCCATAGATTTAAGCCCACAACAGCTAGAAAAAAATTATCCACTTAATTTTTAAAGACAAAATATTCAGCCCTGTTCTTGTTTCCGAATTCGATCGATCGGAATTGGTAAATTTTTGATTTTTCAAGAAACGATTAGAGAATTCGGTAAATAATTTTGCCATCAAGACAGTCGAATAAAGATAAATATAAATAAAAAGTAATTCGCCTAAAAATACAATCGGGTTTTAGAAACGGAAAAATTAACCAAATCCAATTCTGCATGATTTGATCGAAATCAAAAACGGGAACAAATTAAATTTTTCAAAGTTTTGAGCTTAATATCTAGAAAACACTTAACTTAAGAATTGACTTATTATTAGGCCCAATTATTTTCAAATAATATATTAATTACATTTTCAAATTGGTTCGGGATAAGGAAGCTTTGACGATATATGTAAAGCCACTGACAAAAAATGGCCTAAATAAATAACGGAAAAGTGGAAAATTCTTTAAAAATAGTTTTCACCACAGAAAAATTTGAATTTTTATTTCGTCTATTGAAAATCTATAAAAAATCGGTTTCGGACAAAAAAAAAACCGAAAAAAATGTCAAAATTGTTGCAGAATAAATTTGGTACCGAGTCTTCTTATTTCGAGCATATTATGAACATAAGTATTCATTATTCATATGATCGGTGTCTCTACAAAGGCCCAAAGACGTACGCGCTCCATCAAAAGTTCCTCCAAATTAATTTCAGCATATATGCCTGCTGAATGCATTAAGTTCCACTTGATGTCATCCAAATCCAAATTGCAATTGCAAAAACCTCTCCTTAATTTAAACGATGCAAAAAGATTTCGCCTTAGATCGTCTTCTTTAAAAACATAATTTTTTATTCTTCGCCTAGGGGTTCCAAGCCAAGGTTTTCCGACATATCTTTTGAATAGTTTAAAGCGCTGAATGTCTATTCCTCACGCTTTTCCAATAACGGCATCTGCAAAGCTCTAATTTTCTGAGGGCTCAAAGTTATATTTAGAACTTTTGATTGCATTTTTTTTCGGCATCTTCTACTTCATACTACACGGGTTTTTAAAGCCCTACAAAAATAAAGGATGCAAACTGTCTGATTGCAACTATAAAAGTTCCAGCTGTTTGTTCGAGTGCTTAAATTTTTACAGAGTGGACAATATGTCTTTGTACTCGCGCTTCTCCGTGTATCTTGTACCTTTTTAAGCTTTTTTCAGTAGTTGACACTAAAATATTCCAGCGAATCGTGGACAAGGCAGAAAATTAAAAGCAACATTCTAAGGTACCGAAAAAGTTACCGCACAAGCCACAACTGACGCGGTGTGCAAACAAGCCAGGTTTAAGGAATGATTTAAGCATGGTGCGAAAACGGCTTAAGAATTAATTTTTTTAATTCTTTGCTTAAAGCCCGATTGCTTTTTAGTCTTGACAGCAGCATTGTCATAAGCCTGGCCTCTACAGTTCAGTATATCAAAGCCATTTGCTTCAAGATTGCCCAAAATCATGTTTAAAATTCCCTCTTCAGTTATTATTATTTGAAGAATATCATCAATTCTTTCGCCCTATGCTCCTCTTAGAGGGAATATATTTAAATATGTCAAGGAATCAAAACATATTTTGAAAGAACTTGCCGCTCCTATAACTTGCTGCCCCTAAAGCTTGCCGCCCGGGGCGGACCGGAATGGATCGGTAGTATGTGTACAGTAGGCTGTCCATTTTAATAAACTTACCAAATCGGATTTCTATATCATTTGGAAACGCTTGGTCTGAGAATTGATCTGGGTAATCAAAATTGATTGTGACTAATGGAGGTCAATATTATTTAATTCTTAAAAAAGTATGATCCTATAGGAACTGCAATGGGCATATAAACTTTAGCAGATACAGGGTATATTACACTACACTACTCTTGATATTCTCGAACTTTGCTAACGGTTCTTGTTGAATGACACCTGGTCTTAGCTTACTCTCTAGAGTGTCGTTATGCCGAAGCAGACTTAAAACTGCGTAAAAATTTGAACGTCTTGGTAGATTGATTCCTGGCCATGTACTCGCACACACACACACACAATTTCTCAATTTCAGTTTATTCGTGGAATGCCACAAGACTATTGTAGGACCTTGCCATACGGAGGAGGAGGAGCAGGGGTCGGGATGGGACGGGACGTGGCAATAGGCCAACCACAGCTGCTTTGGCCCGCAGCGACTTTAATTTTTCAATTAGTTGAGCTACTGTATTTGACTTTTGGCTCCTGCTTTGCCAAAGGGGCCATCGAACTGGGGCCTAAACTGGCTTCACTGTGGCCCAATGGAGAGAGAGAGAAAGAGGGTGCTTTGGCATTGTTTGAGGCGCGGCCGCTAAGATCGTAAAAATATTGCATTTAGCTTAAGCCATGGACGGCGAACGCTTTCTGCATCGTTCATTTACGATTGCTAGCAAAAGTTTAACGATTATTTTAACACTTTGGGCCAGTCGAGAAGGAAGCTGCAGTTGGAGCTGAGGCTGGTGTATGGACAAGCGTATAATTGATTTCAATTCTATGATCCGCAGGGCAGATATATCCAGAGGCGTTGCGAGCCATAAAAATGCAATTACATGGAGAGGAGATATAGGAAGCGGTTTGGAGTTTGCAGCGGGAGCACCCTGTCTTACTGCTGCCAAATCTGATATCCTTTTGCTGCTGGCTGTATGATTAAGCTGTCATCGGGACGATGTCCTTTCTGGTATCTTGTCGTGTTTATAGTGTTTGATCAAATAATTTGTGGCTTTATAGCCCTTAAGGAACCTTTTCTCTTTCGTTTTTCAATTTGGCCATAATTATGTCAGACATTTAATTTATCGCAAAGGAGAAACGTCCTCTTTTTCCACACGCAAACTTTGGCCAGGACTCACCCTGGCGCAGGCAGCCATTTTGTGTGTGTTGTGCGTCAGGGTTCAGTGGAGCGCAGGACGTCGCGTCTTTTAATGTGAGAAAATGTTACAATTTCAAGTCCTTTTTAGTAATTGTTCATTTTGCTTATCGTAGATTGAACCCAAGACCCACTCAAGGGGGCAGGCAGGTGGATGGACGACACATAAAATTCGATTTGTGGAAATTGCGTTTTTATTAATTGGCTTTGACATGCGTCCTGCCAACTCACAACATTTTATGGCAGTTTGAAAATCGCGTGCCTGCCGCCTCCTAGAAACTCCTATCTAATCTTTAACAACAATTGTCCGATTGTCTTTTGTGATTGCCCGCCTGCCTGCCTGACTGTCCGACGCGTGTCCCTTATGCAAGGTGCAGTTCAGCCTGCTCAGGCTGCTGCAACCTGCCTGCATCCATCAAATACTCAGCTCATGCTCATGATTTTCAGGCACATGCGTAACCTGCGCCAATTTGGCCCGCACAAAAAAAAAAAAAAATATACAACATTTCGGTTGCATCTGCTGATTGCCCAGGCAGAAACCCTCAATTAGACCGCCCCTGCAATTAGAAAATATATTTTTGTCTGCTTTCCAAAAAAAAAAAAGGGGGGGCCAATTTATGCCGTCTTCTTAGGTTCTGGAGGCACCCACGCAAAAAAAAAAAAAAAAATTTTAAAGAGTTTTTTGCTCTGTTCCCAGGCCAAATTCCTGAACAGTAGCCCCCAAACACCGCTTATTAATGGACCATGAAATCTAGAAGCTTCAGACATTTCTGCAGACTAACCTGTCCCCAGGCACGAGCCCCCAAAATGATGGTGGGCGATTTCTAATGAGCCCAAAGCACGCATCCTGGCATAGGTATGCGCATGGCCTGAGGTGCCAATTTGCCTAAGCAAAAAACATGAGGTGGGTGTCAGAAGTGCACGAAGATTCAAATTCCAATTAAGGTTGCAGTTTTTTTACACAGTCTGCTGGAAGATTGGAATTGTGGGTATACATATATCGTTTTTGTATTTTTCTTAATTTTTTACTTTATTCTGAATTAGAACATCATTATTTTCCTCTTTCTGTATCTTCCTACTGGGGTTACGCTTTGTGGATATTTTTCTGAAGACAAGGTAAAAAAGATAACTCTTCAACTTCAAAAAATAAGTCTCTGACTTATTAATAAGGCCCTATGAGGGGAACTAATGTAGAACAGTGATGGTCACTCTTTAGATATGTGAGTAATCTGGCCTGAAAACTTTGGATAAGCTTAGGCGTTATTTTATCTTTCATTTAGATAAGGAGCGAGTCCTCCAGGCTTTATTACTAAGCGGAATATCAGGAAATATGAATGTATGAAAACTTGACGAATTGGGGAGGAGCTACTATATACTGCTACCATATATACTCTTGATCAGCATCAATAGACGAGAAGATTAAGCCATGTCCATCTGTCTGTCCGTTTGTAAGAACGCGTCGATCTCATAAACTATAAGAGATATAGCCAAGTACTTTGGAATGTAAGTCCTCTTTTGTTTTTGGAGATCAAACCGAAAGTTCAGCCAACAAAATTTCAGATTAATTTGGCAATTTCTTTAGATCTACTTACAACTCTCATGATTTTCAATCAGGGCAGTATCCTTATAAAGTAGCACCATAAAATTCGATTATCATTCCCCACGTTGATGAAAATTGCCTTCTCAACAACCTTAAACCTTAAAGCCGGTGTTTTCTTCTGGTCCTAATGGAATACCCGAATGTGTGCTGAGATATCAAAATCTTTATTAAAATTATTAAACCTATCTCTCGAATAAGCCTCGTTTCCATCTATTTGGAAGGAATCATTTTATCATTTATTACACTCAGAAATAAATCCGTTTTTAAAAAATAGTGTTTTTCGTTTTTAATAATAGTGTAAGTCCGTTTTTATCTCATACTAAGAACGGCGGGCTTAAGGTAAGAACGCTTTTATTAAGAACGGACGCTCCGCGTTTAAGCACCATACGGTCTGATTATTGCAACGGACCAAATTTTCGAATCTATCTTTTTCCTTAACGTTTTTATATATAACAGGAGTGTACGACAGTTTTACTACCGTACCAAGTTAGCATGTCGTGCGTAAGAAAGTCGAAAGAACCATTTTAAGAACCTTTTGTCTGATTTCGTTCGTCGGTTTAGAACGGATGGTATACTTTTGAGATCGTGGGATTATTTCAAGAACAACAAAAAATGAGAACGGATTGGGTATTAAAGTAAGAAATTTGTGCTGCCTTTTAGAACGCCATTTTTTTCTGAGTGTATCCCTTTGTTTAAAAAAAGAAGCTGGTCGAATGTTGCAAGGTGTAGGGAAATATCTAAGCTTTTACCGATTCCTAAAACTTTTTAGCAGATAGTTTCATCAAAACTACAATATTGTAGCAGTTAGTTGATATCCTTTAATTAGCATGGATTTGTTAGTCAAAGATCACCCACTACTAATTTGCTTGAGTTTACCTCTCTCTGGTGATAAATGGTTTTCTGAAAAAGATGCAAGTTGATGTGATCTATTCAGATTTAAGCAAGGCATTCGACTCTGTAAATCATTACCTATTGATCTACAAATTGAATTTAATGGGTTTCTCTTCAAAAGAAGAGGTTCGTTTTAGAATACTAATAAAGTTTTCGAAAGAAAGTGTATATGAGAGTTCTCAAATTTTTTTTTTTTAATTTAATTTTCTTGAACATAAATAAACAATAAACTAATCTTTTTTGTTTAAGTGAACCGGGGTTTAACCAAAACCTGGGGTTCAGGGTTCCAGGAATCGTTCCGCGAACCAAACACATAGATTCCTCGCGGGTTCGAACAACCCAACCGAACCTCATCCAAAAGTCTGGAGGTTTGCAGCCTTGCTTAGAATACAAGCTACCAGTACAAAATAATGGCAAATTAAAGTGGTTAAGATTTTTTAGGGAATCAATCGTAATCAAATTTCGGTTATGGTTAGAGTTGTCCACGTGTTGTGTTTTTCTTCGCGTCAAAAACACGCAGTACTTAAAACACGAACGTGGTCTTTAAAATAAAATAATAAACGAAATGCAAAGCAAATAGCGGTAGGTGAAAAAAGAGTTTCTTTTATTAAATGTTCTGACAAACTTATCGACTTACGCAGGCAGCAACAATTGATGGTCGGTGTTATCGTATTTGGCTAAAACTCGAACGGGCATTTTGCGGACTCCAAGAATCCAAAACCTCTTTAAAATTTCAGCAGTTTGTAGTCTTTATGTAAACATATATATATGTATACTTATTAAGAAGGGAAAATATGTATGCAAACATACATTTACATATAGGTTAGCGAAATAAAAAATGATTTATAAAAGTTACTTATAAGTTACTCATTAGTTACTTATTTTTTCACTATTAATAAAGTCGTGCGAAATATTTCATTCGTGTTAGAGTCGTGTAGACACGTGCCCTTCTCTAGTTCTGGTACGGAACATAATTTAAAGGTTCTGTTTGGGTTCTAGTTCAATGAGATATTTGGTTCTTTGTTTAAAAAATATATGTAATTGGAATTACTTAACGGAATGTAGAATATAAAACTAAACTAACTCCGAATCACAAACTTTTTAAGCTTACTTGTGTAGCAGGACTTTTGATAATACATATGTATATGTGCGCAGTTCGAGGAAAATTATCGTCCACAAGATGTACTTATTTTCTATTGTTGTTAAGGTTTTGCGCTGAGGAAATCATTTATTAAAGGAGTAAAACTAAATCAAATAAAACAAATTATAACCGAAACTGTACCGGTAGGATGTTTCGTTTCTTTTCGGTTCCAAAAATATTGGATCTGGAATACTGGTTCTTAAAAAGTTCACAATATCGGTTCCAAATCTGGTTATGAGCTTTATACGGTACGGGTTCCGTTTTGATTCCCTGGTATTATTGTAGGAAAAATGGCATTAGTTTTGTTAACTTAGACGGGATGAAGCAAACTTCATGAAGTTATCTTAGTAGGCGAGAGATTTAAATGTATTTCTTTACTATTCGTTTAAAAGGACTGAAAGATTCCCTCTAAATTCCACGCCTACTAATAAAATTTCATGAAGTTTGCTTCATGATGTAAATCCCGACTAAACTTTTTTCTAAAAAACTTGAAATAATTTTTTTTGAACCGATTAAAAATTATTTTTATTTCGGTTCAGGTTCGGTTCAGTTCGGCTCGGACTTGCATGAACATCCGGAAACTCCGAAGCGGTTAGACCTCGCACCTGTATGGAGCGCTGGTATAAACAAATGCCTGAGTTAGCTTAATACAAAAAGTTCTGAGTAAGTTTGCGCTGAAAAATACCAAACTTTTGAACATAAAATCAAATATAAATAGCCATTGCAATCTTGCCTTACCTAGCCTAACCTTTCACCCTGTCCTGACTTTATCTCTTCCAAATAATTGCTATCTTACAGTTTTTCTTATTTTCGTTTATTCCTACTTGCTTCTTATTTTCCATTACTTTCTGCATTAACTCGTGTTTCCTTCTTTTTGGTGCTTCTTTCATCTGCAGCATTTCCTTTTTCCCAGGTGTGGGCGTCCCCCTGCCCTCTCTCACTCAAGTGTCTCTTTGATTTCAATTACCCTTAAGCGAATGTAATTCCAGAGATAAGGATCGCGAGCGTGTGGAAAACCAAGTCAATTGGAAGAAGTTAAGCCGATTTCCTCTACCGTTTTGTTATTGTATAGCAATGTATGTGCCAGCTTCACCACCCTTCCTGGATCCGTTGCTCACTTTTTGTGTTCCATTTTGCATTACAAAACGCACTTCCCACACAGATTTGCTTTAATTGGGGCGTGTTCAGCCCGAGGGGGTTGGGTAATTGCTGGCACTTGAAAAGCCTCTGGTCATATAATCGCCTTGTCAGCCAACAACTGGGCGTTGGGTGGTCCCGTGGTCTCGTGCCCTGTATGGGCGTTGGGCTGACGCACGGCTGACTGGCTTGATCTTATTATGACTCGCTTGGCTGCATGAGAAAAGTCAGGCAGCTGCTGCTGCTGCTGCTGGTGTTTGAGGACAAGGATGAACCAGCCTTTTGACAGTTTTATCTCTGGCCAGCAGAAGTTTTGGGGGGTCTGGGCCTGTTTTGGCACAGGATTTGTGGCGGCAAGTGGATTTGCATATGACACGCAGCCTATGGCCGGAGTTCAACAAAATCCAGTCGATACATCGATTTTCTAGTCATGCCATTCCAAAAAGTGGGTGGCACTAATTTTCATTTACATCCCAGATCAATATTTGCCCCCGCCTTTCCTGCCCCCACCCTGGCATTCTCTCATGACATTTTTATCTTTCAGCGCCAGTCATTGCCAGTGGAATTCCATTTTCAATTGAGAATGCCAAACCGCCGACAATTGTCAAATTCAATTAACGCTTACGCTTACTTTACGCCGCCACCCAAACAGGCACGGGAATAGGCAGGATGAGACCGTAGCTGTGGCTGTTTCGCCCCGGGTAACGGCTATGAACGGTGTCACAATGCGGAGGGGGTTGGTTGTAGGGGGTGGGCAGCTGGCCCAGCATTGGCCGGAACGCGGCTGCAACGGCAACGGCTACGGCTACGCTGAAGTAAATGCTCACGGTACTCGCTCTCTCTCTCTTTCTGTCGCTCTGCGTCAGCGTCATCGACTACCCCTAAAAAGCATTACCAAATTGTAGAAGCCAGCGGTGGGCAGAGCTACAGTGGGATCAAGAGCCGATAAAAGTGATTAAATGTTCCTCGAAGGTGAAGTTAAGAGAAGCTATTAATAGAAGATATATGTATTGAACGAATTGGAGAAGCTTTCCAATAACTCAAATCTTTCAAGTTCGCCAGATCTTCCGGAACCAAAATATCCAAGCCTTTTTTTCAGGGCTGCACACCCAAATAATAGTTGCGGAGGTCCTTTTCGGGGTTTGAACCAAAATTTACCAATGGTTAGGTTTCGAAAACTTGAGGATCAAGGTTTTTGTGCTAAGGTTTTGGTTTATCCCAACTTTCCCCATATTTTTATAGAAAATTAATTAATTTGTTAAAAAAATAATAAAAAAGTATTCGAAGTTTCTAAATTCTAAACAATATGCTAGTAAATACGGACTGTTCATTTCAAAACCATATTTCCTGTGTTAAAACAGCCACTATAAAGTTTTGCTCAAAGCTAAACAATATTTTTAATACTTGTATCCCTCAGGAATTCGTAAGTAGTGCCCCTAAAAAGGTGCCTTGGAGATTTGCTAGACTTAATTATTTAAAAAATGTTAAGTCTCGTCACTTTAAAGCTTATAAAAGAACTGGACGAGCATCGGACTTTTTTAAATACTCGACTGCTAGGTCAAAATACCAAGCACAAAACCGGATAAGTTATAAAAACTATCCTTCTCGGGTACAAAGTAACTTTCGAAGTGATCCTAAAAGTTTCTAGAAATTTTGTAAATACTAAACGTCGTTCAAATTCCTTCCTATCTTTGCTACATTTTGAAAACCAAAAGTATAATGATATTTCTCTTCGCTAAGTTTCTTCAGTTAACTTGTTCGAAGTCCGATGCTTTATACATTATCCTTCCATTTCTTTTACTTCAGTTTTAAATGGTTTACTGACGCTAAAATCAAGTCTTTTTCTCAGTTCTGATAAAGATTAAATCAATGCGCGAACTTTTTCGCTTACCCTATGTATACTTTTCTGTAAGTCTCTTGAGCAATCTGTATTTCCGTCACTTTGAAACGAATCTTTTATAATTTCCTTACATAAAAGGGATCACTAATAACATCTCAGCTACAGCACTATTGTAGTCAGCTTCATTTCGCCGTATCAGCGCGGTTTTCTACAAACTTACTTGAATTAACCTCAACGGCAATTCATAGTATTAGGCTGAGTTCAGACTGTTTGACGCATGAGACATGATAATCTGTTATAAATTTCAAATGACAAGCTATTCACAATGAAAGCAAGACAACATAAGGGTCATGCGTCGAATAGTGTGAACTCAGCCTCACTGACAAACGGATGCTATATTTACTGATTTTAGTAAGGCATTTGATTGTGTTTCCCATTTTCCATTGTGTTTTGAACCTGACTTTCCATTAGGTCTTCTGAAATGGATTTCATCGTATCTCCTAAATAGATCTCAAAAAGTCGTCTTTAATAAATGCACTTCTAGTCCGGTTTTTGTGACCTCTGTAGTTCCTCAAGGCAGCCATCTCAGTGTAATGTTTTTACATACTTAGTTAAGTTAACTTTAATGTTCCGTCGAGACCTACACGGAACTGTACCCTCTTAGGGCTTCCAATTGCTTACACCGCATATGCTTCTAACTGTACCTTTTGCTTTCTGTGTAGGGACTATAAAAAATTCTTCCATTTTCTCAATGGTAGTATTTCGGATACGGGCTTTAAATCTTTAATTCTTGAGAATCATACCATTTCTTAACTATTTTTTTAGAAAACCCTTCCGTAGCAGGTCATTGAGACTAATTAAATTTATCCCCCACCGGTTTGGAAGCTGTTTTTCTTTATAATCTTCTTTACTTTCTTTCCTTTATATTTTTTGTAATTTATAAGTTTTATAAGGTATCTGTTACTACGTTTATGAACAAATAAAAAAAAAAATCATGAAATTGCCCTTCAAAGTATGCTATGTTTATGAATATAACTAATTAAACAAAATATTTATTTTTTTTAAATTTATATTTATTTACTGGTCCAACAATCTGAATGAATGCACAATGTGTATTATGTAAGATGCTGCCATAACTGACTTTAAATTACCTCGTTCAAAATATAATAATTGAAGAAAATAAAGTTTGCATACTTTGAGGAGCAAAAAGCGTGATTTTTTTATGAGCATACCCGAAGTATGTGTCTAAAAGATAAAGATGCTATTGCAAATATATACATTACAATACAACAACCTCTGTCACGGCTTCTAAAGGTGCCTAGTTTTTTAATATTGTACATACCCAGAGAGAAAAAAATTAATCTAAAACTATGATTGAAAATCTCTATATCAAAAAGCTTGCAATCTAGAAAAATCAAGATTAAAAAATCTTTAGTTAAGATTTATATTCTCAAAATCAAGATTTATCATTTCTAAAAACTCTTATGGTATCTATAAAAAAAAATGTATTGTATTATATACTAACTCTTAAAAATTAAACATCTTCTTTGCGAGTAGACAATGGACGGAAGACAATGGATGAGGTGTGGCTTTCTAGTGTGTGTCCCACCGAGGACGTGAGTTCGAGTCCCAGACAAGCTAATGATTAATAACCAAATTTTTATAAGTTAAATAATGTTCTTCAGTTATTTGCGAAAACACCAAAAGCCAAAACCAACAACAATAAAATATGCGAATTATAAAAAAACACACTAATTTGCTTAAAATAATTTTTTATTTTTTTTAATAGTAAATGGTCTCATCTTAAGGTCGAGAACGAACCACCTATATTTAAGATTGTCCTATATAAAATAAAAAGGAAATTTAAAATCTTTTTTAACGATTTTACGTTCTCTGTCGAATTTTGACACCGTTTGGTCACGGTTTTAAGATGATAATCTTGATTTTTTTTCTCTGTGTATATATGCAACGTTCGAATTTAGATATAATATTCAAAACGCTTCTTCTTTAAATAATCCACCGAAAATTACATAAGGTCTTATAAAAGTGACATTAGATGGGATCAGTTTTGGGTCTGTTTTAAGGTTCTGGAAATCGTAAGTTTAAAAAATACAGTTCATGATCTGAGTCGAGGGACTCTTTTAACAATAGTCGGGGTAACTTGTAAGGTAACCACCAGTTAACAAATCTATAAGAGGATACTTCATTGCAGAAAAATAAGCTACTCCGCAGAGCTTCAACAGTTTTTTAACCTTTGTAGAAAAATCGAAGAAATTTACAAGGGCACAAAGGGCCACTAGCTGCCCATCGCTGCTTTACATCAAATTTCTTTGGAAGCGACTAATAATAATATTGTGATTGATCACTTTGAACTTCTTCCGAAATAAGATAGATATTTGGAACGTCAAAAATTTCGATAAATTTCCCCAACTTCCGTTACTATTTTATGATATTACCACAATTTTTGGTCGCTCCACTGTAGCTCTGTCTAGTGCCCCGTCCCCTGTACAAGCCCTTTTCCTAACGTTACCGCATTTGCCTGCTTTTATGCGTCTCTTTCGACCAATCAGACAACTTCATGTTGAGCCAGGCCAACGCATGCGCGGCCACGGTGTCCGCTGATTGGCCCATGGTTGATATGATATGTTGTTGTTGCTGCCTTTCCAGGTTGGTTTTGTTGGGTGCCGTGAAAACCGGTTACACCAGAAAAACGTTTCGTCCGCCCGTGAAAGATTTTGTTTTTGTTGCTGTTTTATTTTTTTTTTTTGGTCGAGTGTGGTTGAAACAGTAGCCAACGTTGGCTGTTGGTCCACGGCCGCACAGGGCAAACACACGGGCAGTGACGTTGAAATTGAAGTGATCGATGCGTAGTGCGTTGCCAAAGCGTTTCGTATGCATTAGTCGAAATTTTGACAGTGTCGAGTGACAAGGTGCGCGACGCGAAACTCAAGCCGTCGGGAGTTAGTGTTACCAAACGGAATGGAATGATATGGTGCAGGATAATGATCAAGCTTGATGGCAATTGAAAGTGTATGGAAAGTTTTGTGACTAATAAAAAGGAAAAAAGTGTGTGAATATTAAACCAATTGGAAACTGAATTAAATTCAAGAAAAAGGTGAGTTAAGGATGGATCTTCGACTTGTGCCGGGGGCATCGCACCTCTGCCTCTTTTGTGTGACACTTGTCACATCTCTACCTGCTTAATCAATTTGTTTGCGCATAAATTGCTTTCCCAAATTCAAATTGAATCATTAAGTTGAACTCAACTCGATCAGGTGGCGGCTTTATTTGAAAGAGCTGAAAACTTAACAAATGATATTTGCTTATCTTGTTCCACACATCGTCGACGACTGATCTCTTAATGAACGACAATCTAACGGAACGGAACGAAATGATCTTCCATTCAGTTCAGTCTTCATTATGAATGAACGGATATTGGTTTAATTTGCATGCCAAAAGATTTTTGTGTCTTGTTTTTTTTTTTTTGCGAAAAACCTTAGTTTCCGTCTCTACACAATTTTCCCACGAATCGAGCGACAAAAGTCAAAAATCGTATGCTAATTAATAATTAATTCTTTCTGTGTCGGCAGCCATTATGGCCCATTGATTTTTTTGTTGAAAGCTTTCTATGACAAACCAGCCGACGAACAACTTATTTAAGCGTGGCGGTCCAGCAACTAGATTGAACCAAAAAGAGCATCTCCAATTTAATCATATTCAAATGGTGAAGCGTACGTTTTATTATAATTTTTTATTTTAATTAGCGGCTATTAATGCCCGTGCTCACAGCGGGAATGGGAGCGGCACCAGAGTGGTGAAGGGTGGGGGCCAAAAGAGTTGTGTCCCCGGGAAGCTTAAGCTTAAATTCAGTAGCTCGACGAACCTGCTGTCGGTGTCGGTTCCACTTTCAGTAAGCGTACGAATTTAAATTATTGCATGTTTTACTAATTTCTATTGAGGTTTTTATGTGAATGTTACGCCTGACAGATATTGTACGGATAAGAGGTGCGTGTAAGGTATGGAAATTATATTATATTTTTTTTGTTGTCCTTGGCTTTCAAATTACGCGAATTCAGAGAATTCTGAAGAAAGAAGTATCTTACTGAATTTTTCTCTCAATTCACATTGATCTGGATTCCCTATAGTTAGTTGCTTGCAACATTTAGGACTCTGCCTAGGAAATACTCTAGCATATCCTCAGCTCTGGTGGCTTAACAGTACCCACAAAAAAAGTAATCATCAAAATTACACTATTAAGTTAACAAAAGAACATTTGCATTAATACTTTAGGAATCAGTTTGATATTTCGAAAGTAATAAAACTAAGACTAAGTTCACACTGTTCGTTCCATGAGACATGATAATCTAGTAGGCCTTCATGTTGTCCTGTTTTCATTGTGAATAGCTTGTCATTTGACATTGAAAATAAGACTTTATATAGAGGCCTTATCATGTCACATGCGTCGAACAGTGTGAACTCAGCCTAAGCCATCATGTTCACTATGAAAACATGACAACATAAGGGCCTACTAGATTGTCATGTCTCATAAGTCGAACAGTGTGAACCCAGACTAACTTGTATCAGGATGATACTTTTTATTATGGAAAGGCTATCATGCAGATGATTAAACATATAAGAGACAGAAGGAAACATTTGCGACCTTATAAAGTACATATATTCTTGATCAGCGTCAACAGACGAATCGATATAGCCATGTCCTTCTATATAAACGTGTAGATCTCAGAGACCATAAAAGATAGAGATAAGTGCTTTGGCATGAAAGTAAGTGGGTGTATATCATTCGGAGTTTAACTTAGTTTACTACAATAGTTCTACTTTTACTAGTTCTTATCAATTCGTCAAATTTTATACCAAATTTTTATCATTTTGATACTATATTTTTATTCTTGATTTTTTTTGTGTTAGTTGTAAATCCTACATGATGAAGCAAACTTCATGAAATTTTCTTAATTTAAATGTATTTTTTACTATTCGTTTAAAAGGTCTGAGAGATTTCCTCTAAATTCCACGCCTATTAATAAAACTTCATGAAGTTTAAATTTTTTTAATAGGCGAGTCTGATATCGTTGCTGCAGAGTATTTTCAATACCCTTTGATATATTAAATTAAAAAAAATTTAGAGGAAATATTAGAATAATAGATTCTTAAAAGAGTAAAAATTTTTAGATTTTGGGATACGGCTGGATGAATTAATAGGAGCCTTCCTTCCGTCTAACAGGAATCAAAATTTGCCATTAACATTTTCTTTAAAAGCAGAGTAAACCTAAATGTCAGTTTTTTCTTTCACACTTAGGGCCGTTTTCTCATCTTCATGATTTTGAAAAATATGTGCTAAATGTGTGTTGCCTTTTTTTGTTCGCTTTCACGCTGGGCAGCACTGGCCGCTATTGTGAGTCAAAAGTTATAGAGTATACTTCAGTATGCGATGACAGAAATGTGACTATTAGGGCATAACTTACCCACGAACTAAATACCAAGCCATTGGGCGTGTTCAGCAGACCCTTGATCAGTGATCAGCTAAATAAAACTACCCTTATTGTATAGCCTACCTTTAGGGGTTCCTGTTAAATTGAAATTTGGAAAAGCTCCATGTAAATATCATATTAACCACAAGAGGAAAAGTAGAAAAGAAATAAATCTTTGATCAGGGAGCACGTTCTTCTGCTGAACACGTCCATTAACTTTTAATTCTAATAACAATTTGTTTTGTCTTTTTTTACCACACCCCTTCCTTCTTCTCAATTTAAAAATGCAGTTTGCACCTTCTAGATATAAAGGGTAATTTTTTAAGCGATTATTTTTTTTTTTTAAATCGAATAAAATACTCAATTTGCATCAAATATTCAAAATTTTTTATTGGAATCGATAAATTGGCCTTTGCCATTCACGTTTTAAAGATAACTTCATGTTAATGTTGTCCGCGGTTCCGTTTCAAATGGTCCATTCGGAAGGTCCAATTTTGCTGAACAAAATGTTTCGATAAAACAGGCCCATTCACCAAAAATTGGAATAGGAGTAAAAATTATTGAATTTTTCTACGGATATATACGTTGAATCTTTTTTATTTGCCATCAAAAGGGAATGGTTAAGCGTGGTATTAGACCAGATATATCACTATTTATGTTTAAGCTTAGTTAAAGATTACTCGTCAACCAATAGACCTTTTGAGTTGAAATTTGGCATACATACCCTCCTAAACAATAGCTACAATCCCTCATCCAAAATATTCAAAAATCTCCTAGGGCACTTTTCCCAGGCTTATTCGGTTACTTTCCATGATGAAATGGCAGAGAATACTGAAATCTTTTCACATTGACAGATGACGTTTGGACGCCATTACCACCCAGTGCTGCCAACCTGAAAAACTTAACACTTAAAAAATCACCCTTCAAATGGTAATCATTTATCGATCATATTTATCGATCTTCCATTTATCGATTCCTGATCAGATAAACGATAGTCCAGTTATAAGCAAATCAATAATTACAGTAGGCAGCACCGGCCGCAACCGTGATGGGCAGCACTTTTGTAGTATGTGTGGCCCAACACTTAAAAGATATCAGTTATACACAAATTTTGGCAGAAACAGAGTTTATTACAGTCGGGCTTAATCGAATTTCTTGTATATCATGAACTTTTTCAACGATTTTCTCGCTTACCACGACTTTCGGGGGACCTGGCCTTTACTTATCAAAAACTGATGTACAACCCCGTTTGGACTCATTAAACCAATATCTCATAGTTGTCAGAGAAGGAGAAAAACAAATTAGGAACCGATATTTCTGTATTATAAATGCATAAAACATGTGACAGAAAAGTGAGCTAAGGAAAAACAAGTCGATGAATCAGTCGGAAATTCAGTTTGGAGTCCTTTAATCAATAGAAGAGTTAACATCTCTCGTATTAACTAAAGCTCCAAATTTTCACCAACTTCAATGTCGATGTTGAAATTTACATCCGAGCTAAGCTCACCAATTTTCGAAACTTAAAATTATTATAATTTATACACTTTTCGTCGCCAGCTACAAAATAATATAAAATTCTTTCCATTTTTTTTTGACATTAAAGCAGCTGTTACATTTTAAAAAACAGTGCACTAAAAATCAACGATAAATTTAATTAAGAATAACGATTATTTTTAAATTTTTATTTAAAAATAATTGTTAATTCAAAATTTGCCCTGATAAATTATCTAATAAAAATAAATATTATTATTGAATACTTAAAAAACTGACTGCCAAGTCTAAGACAATAAAGTCTTTCGTTATACAGCTAACCCCTTTAACTGGAGGTTATTTTCTCGCCCTTTTGGACAGCTACTCATTGGCCTCAATTAGAAAGCATTAAAAAACATGGCCCGTAAACACGCCAAAGCAATTGTAATCCTAAATTAACCCTTTCATTACCTTCAATTTGGCTCAAGAAATGTCTTTCTCACTTTCTACAGCCGCCGGTTAGTAGTTGAGAAATGAATCCTTATCGCTGCCTAAATTTCTGGCCTAAGGCCCAAAGTTGAAGTTTATGGACTTAACGGCCAGCACGAGTTTCCCGTTTCAGTTTCAGGTGAGCGGCAAAAGCCAAATGAACAACTTAATTTCGAGGTTTTTGGTTTAGTTTTTTTTTTTTTTTTTTTTCGGTGGAATGTAAAGTGTGCGTGTGTGCGCATTTACGAGCTGTAAAGTATCCAAAACCAAAAAAAGGACTCCGCAATTAAATCTAATGTGAATTCCATAATAACAGGGCCATGACAAAGGCCATTGGGCAGTTACACTTTTGATTTATACGGTTCTTCGGAGTGGAGCACGTTTTCATGCCTCTGACAGGTTGGCGACAGGCCCGAATCCTGCGACCCATTCATTCTAATGACGGGAAGCGGAAACCGTCCAGCGAATGCATTTGCATATATTTTTTTTGGTGAGGCAATTGGCCAAAATTCATTTTAATTGTCGAAAAAAGGGCATTTGCATATTCGTGGACATGCAATGGGTAATGGGCCACCAGTTCACGCTGCGCCCAGAATGTGCCTGATAAGCAGCTAATTTGAGATACACACACTGGTCGCTGGGCATTCGGACATGGCCATTGAGCACATAAACCACTGCACATTAAAAGACCCCAAAGAGTCCGAGAGTCGAGTATCTTAGTTGTTTTATAAAATAATTAAGTTTTATGTATTTTCCTTACTAGTTTTTCACTGCTGCCGCTCGCTGCTTCGGTTCTGGCCCGGCCTGGCCAGCGATTTCGTGGAAGCCGTAAAAAAACAGCCATCGTTTGTCTGCAGCATCATCCCAGTCCAGCGTCAGCCATCCATCAGACATCAGCCAGGTTTTATGGCGTTCTTGCTTGAAATTTGATTAAAATTCGACGATTAACTAAACTAAAATAGTTTTTGGATTGAATTGTTGAGCAACAATTTTTGTCGGTGCTGCCCCCGAAAACATTTGGAATTTGGATTCGGATTCGATTTCAACTATAACCATGCCACATACAGGTAAGTGAGTGAACTTCGAAAAAAGAAAGCTGATCGACTGGCGATTATCGCGTTCCAGCCCTTAGGGCCTGACCAAAAAGTAAAGACAGACAGACCACATAAAATTCGCACTTCATTAATTGTAAAATGCCAACACGGTTATTACCACAGAGCTCTTAAATACTTAGTTAAGATATATAACGATTATTCACGTTTATGAGCGTAGTACGGCACGGGTATGAGATTAGCCAAGTCAACAAATGTGAACAGATGTCTGGCTAACACTTTACAGATTGTAAAACCTTCAGAACTTTGAACAAATTCTAAGTGAAAATTTATTACTTTGTGACAAACAAAAATGTGACAGCCTTGGCCTTAGCTAACTGTAAAGTAAGTAGCCAAGAAAAAGCTTCTCAAAATTTACCGTTCGGTCTTATACATATTTTTACATTAGGGCAATCTGTGAGCTCTTATTGAGGCACGATAAACGTTAGGGTTCCAAGAAGGAACACTCTTATCCCTAGAGTAATTTTAGCTGAGAAGCGATTGACTTTATAAAATATAAATTTGGCTTGTACTCAAGGAATAAAACTGAAACCCTAACAGGAACCGTCTTCTGAAAGGAACCGATTAATATTAATAACTTGAACCGGAAGTGGAACCGATATTTTGAATTTTTTTTAGCACCAGTATTGGAGAACCGAAAAGAACCTATACATCGTAAAGTACAGTTGCTAGGAATCACACCGGAACCCGAACAGGAACCTTATTCTGAAAGGAACCGATTAATACTAATAACTTAAACCGGAACTGAAAGCGATATTTAGAATTTTTTGAGAACCGGTATTCGAGAACCGAAAAGAACCTAAACATCGTAAAGAACAGTTTCGGAATTCAGTTGCTTGGAATCACACCGGAAACCGAACAGGAACCTTATTCTGAAAGGAACCGTTTAATTCTAATCACCTGAACCGGAACTGGAACCGATATTTTAAATTTTTTTAGAACCAGTATTCGAGAACCTAAAATAACCTAAACATCGCACCGGTACAGTTTCGGTTTTGAGTTTG
Organism: Lordiphosa mommai; assembly: GCA_018904225.1. Classification (NCBI taxonomy): domain Eukaryota; kingdom Metazoa; phylum Arthropoda; class Insecta; order Diptera; family Drosophilidae; genus Lordiphosa; species Lordiphosa mommai. Next base: position 752,660 of record JAEIFT010000074.1, read on the forward strand.
CAGTTTCTTTATTTTATATAAGCAATGGTTTTCTTGATTTTCTTACAAAAAATTCATTTTCGCTTAGAAGAAGCTTAGTTAAGTGATTTCCCAAGCTGACCAACAGATGGCGCTACTTTCTGTAACCATTTGTTATATGGGAGCTATACGATATATTTATCCGATTTTGTTCAAAGTCGACAAAATAGTGTTGAAGCACATAATATTAACGATTAACAAGTATAAAGACTTCACCATTAAAAATAAAAAAGTTTTTCTTACCAGAACTAATTTTTGAAGCGATCATTCCTATGGCAGCAATATGATATAGTAATCCGATTTTGATCAATTTTTCCAGATTTATGTGGAAGCATATAAAACTTATAAATACCAAGATTGGTGATGCTTTAAAAGAAAACAAAAAAGTTTTTCTTACTAAAACTAGTTTTTTGACCAATAATTCCTATGGCAGCTATATGCTATAGCCGTGTGATTTTAATCAAACTTTCAATAACTGTGTAGAATATATTTAATACTAATAAATGCCAAGATTGGTGACGCTACGATGGATAACAAAAAAGTTTTTCTCACTAGAACTAATTTTAGAAGCGATCATTCCTATGACAGCTATGTGCTATAGTCATCCGATTTTGATTAATTTTTGCAGAATTATGTGGAAATGTATAAAACTAATATAAACCACGATTGGTGACTCTACAATGTAAAATTAAAAGGTTTTTCTTACTAGAACTAGTTTTTTGACCGACCGTTTATATGGCAGCTATATGCTATAGTCATCCGATTTTGATAAATTTTTTCAAAATTATGTGGAAGCATATAAAACTAATATATACCACGATTGGTGACGCCAAAAAAGTTTTTCTCACTATAACTAGTTTTTGGACCGATCATACCTATGACAGCTATATGCTTTAGTCGTGTGATTTTGATTAAACTTTCCATAATTGTGTGAAAGCATATAATACTAATAAAGACTAAGATTGGTGACGCTACAAAGGAAAACAAAAAAGTTTTTCTAACTAGAACTAATTTTTGAAGCGATCATTCCTATGGCAGCTATATGCTATAGTCATCCGATTTTGATCAAACTTTCCAAATTATGTGGATTATATATAATACTAATAAATACCACGCTTAGTGACGATACGATGGAAAACCAAAAAGTTTTTCTCACTAGAACTAGTTTTTGGACCGATCGTTTCTATGGCAGCTATATGCTATAGTCATCCGATTTTAATAATTTTTTCCAGAATTATGTAAAAGCATATAAAACTAATATATACATCGATTGGTGACGCTACGATGAAAACCAAAAAAGTTTTTCTCACTAGAACTAGTTTTTGGACCGATCGTTCCCATGGCATCTATATGATATAGTCCTCCGATCCGGCCGTTTCCGACAAATGTGCAGGCTTTGTGTATTTAAAACTGACTGAGGAGATAGCAAAGAAATAGACCGACGGACGAACGAACAGACGGACATATATATCCCTTATGGGGGTCGGATATGCAATAAGTACCTGCCAAAGTTTGTATATAACTACAAAATTTTAAGTGTGAAACCACACAATCTGTCTAAGTGCTGCCCATCAAGAGCAAAAATAATTTTGTTGATTTATCTTTGATTATTGAATTATAATTCGTTAGAACTTGCTAGAGTTTTCTGTTGGTAAACTTACTGTAAAATACCGTTTTTCTATCAACAATGATTTAGTTTCCTTCACATTATCTACACTGACATTCAAATATTCCCCAAAAATCTGGCTAAACTCGCCTACTCTCCATTTGTTTTCCAGGTCAAGCCGGTGTTAATCAATTGGGTGGCGTCTTTGTCAATGGACGTCCCCTGCCCGATTGTGTACGTCGTCGTATTGTGGATTTAGCTCTCTGCGGCGTACGACCCTGTGATATATCCCGTCAACTTTTGGTCTCTCATGGTAAGTCCTTTAAAATCTCTATGCAAATCCTTTTTTGTTAACCCCTTTTTTGCTCTCCGCTAGGTTGCGTTTCCAAAATCCTTACACGTTTCTATGAGACTGGCTCCATACGACCCGGTTCGATTGGCGGCAGCAAGACCAAGGTGAGTGTAGGCTGTAGGTGAACGGGAAACCACATGTGGCCATGCGGGCATGAAATCAACAAACCGATTATATAAAAATCAAACGCAGAGCAGTAAATCCATAAAGTATCACAGATACTGATAAGCAGTTGCTGTAAACCATCAGCTAGTTTACATGTTGTTCGGATGGCCTCTCCGCTGACGATGACAGTTGACAGCTTTTATGGCGGATTGAGGGGCGTTGTGGGCGTTTGCCAGCGCGGAGCGCAACAAATCAATCTCATTTGCAGCCGCAGCACGCTTTCGCTCCAGAGGGACGCGTCTGTCAGCTGTTTGTTCGCACGCTCAATCAGTTGGGCCCCAGCTACCGTGCAGAATAGGGTTTAGACTTCACGGCGTACATAGCGATGACGACAATGAAATGTCGAAGATAGTGGCTAGCAGATAAGCGCGAATCACGGACAGGAGTACCGCATAAATACGGGGTTGGCGTTTCAGGTGCGTTGTTTGCCGACGGCCTAATTAAGCCCTGGTCCACTCACACTCCGATTCAATAAAAACTCGTGCAATGGTTAAAACAAAACGCGCATTTAACACCTACGCTGGGTCAATAAAGAAGTTCCGACCCTGGGGAACGAAGGGACAAAAAGTGCGCGCGTGTAGTTGTACGATAAGATCGGACTACCGCCCCCGTACACTTCTATGTCACTTCCTCTCGGGCAAACATATTTATGAATTTTTAATGAATTGCCTCGTCACACGTGAGACAAGGGCGCCAGGGTGCTGCCGTTTTTAACATATATGCAAAACAGTTTGTTTTTGGGGAGTCCGATGCAAATCTGGTAACATGACAGCCAAAAGGGGCGTGGCCTAAACTGCATTGCATGTTGTAAAAGACTGCAAATTTTTCGAACAATTGTTAGAGTTTGCACAGTTGAGTTTTGCACAATTGAATTTCACGCTAATTAATCGTTGGCCAAATGTCAACTAGGGGGGAAGCAGAATTTGAAAGGAGGGGGCTTAAGTTGGGACCATTATTTTATTTAAGTTGTGAAAGGACCAGACAATCAAAATAATGCATGTATCCATTGGACTTATGTTTTAACGTATCAAACAACTTGGTAAAAACTAAACTACAGTCGAGCAGGTCTCAATTTTAACCGAAAATAAAGTCAAAAGTGTTTCATTATCTAAGAAGCTACGAGCCCGGGCTCGAGCCAAAACCTCAGGTTTGAAAGGTAAAGGAGCGCGAACCGAAATTAAGACTTTACGACAGGTTTAAAGCTCTGAACCGAACCTTCTGCAGAGTTTTAGAGGATTACAGCCTTGATTTTGCCTATTTATACAGTCAATGGTCAGAATAAAGACTTGTAAATCCCAATGACCAGTGAATTATAGTTTATAGCAGATGTGCTACTTCACTGAGACAACCCCTTTGCTCAAGAACGTATCGGTATTAATTGCGTAACCTAAATTAATTGAACCTAAACTTTCGGTTCGAGACGTTCAAAAATTTGACCTATTGACCCCATAATTTCAAATTATATTGAAAATTCACAAAAAGCTAAAAAATATATTGGTAATATTTTATTCATAGACTACAAAGCATGAATACTTTTGAGGTTCCAAATTGGTCACTGTCAATATCAATTTCAGAAGATGACCATGTGTGGCTTAGTGGGTAGCGTGTGTCACTATTGTGCGGAAGGTTGTAGGTTCGATCCCGCCTCGTAACATGAAATCAAAAGCTCTTTAGATAGTGAGTCTTGGGCACATAAGGTCTTCTTCACCAGTTATTGGCGCTCGTAGTGTGAAGTATCTTGACATATAAGAAATGTCTAAAAAATTTTGCCGTTCGGATTCGCCGTGTAGCTCCCATTCTCTTGAGCGAAAATTAAAAGGCACACGACCAAGAGATTATCCAAAGCTCGGCTTGGCCCTTTTGGGGCTTTTAAAGCCATAACAAAAGTTCGAACCAAAACCTTTGCCAAAAAATCTCAATCCTTAAATTTTCAAACATTAACCTTTGTTATATTTTGGTTTAATCCCGCGTACCGGAGATCCGTAAATATGTTTTGTACCTGATCTGAATACATTTTGAGAAATTTTAGATCTGCCTAAGGCTCATAAAGCTTGTGCCTCCATAAAATACACTGTTCGAACAAATCCGTTTTCTTTGCTATAAAAGGACTGTCCCATAATAATTTGCCTTACTATTAATTCAATGTTAAGGGTGCTCAAATTGGGACGTTGCACAGTGGCACCCTTAAAATAAAGTAGGTTGCAAAAATCAAAAACTTCATGAGCGCCTACGAATTTTGAATGAACCCATCTTATAAGAAATTGGTCAACGATTTCAAATATGCGGGCCTTTATAAAATGCGATTTTTATTTTAGAAGATACAAACCGTCAAAGTTGACCTATATTTAGTTAAAAAAAACACACACAATTTTGAGGTAATTTGGTTCGCTTTCAGGTAGAATATCTCGAAAACTAAAAAAGTATATATATTTTTGTGTATTACGTTCTTTGATTATTACTTCAAGTAATTAAAAATGGATAGAAATTTGCTTGGGTTTAGTAAACGTTGGTAAAATGAAGTAGACAATCCCTATCCCCATTCTATTGGCTTCTCATGTCCGTCCAAGATATTTAAATGCTGTCTAAAAGTTGCCAATACACATTTTCCTAATAAGCACCAAGATTTGAAAAGATTGATTTAAAGATGAGAAAACGGCCCTTAGTGTTCCTGTTAAACCTGCCCATAACTGTAGTACTAACTATTCTTTGCATGAACCCTTTCGGGTTCTCTGTGCTGATTATAACAAATTTGACCGAGTTATTAGCTCGGAGACGTTCTTGCCTGCTTAAAAAATCTCAAATTTAACATTTTTAGAACTTAAAAAACTTGTATTTTATTTATTCCTTATTAAAGCACTAACATAGAACTATACTTACTATTTTTACACGCGTTATGGTGTCGCACGTTGACGGCAGCGTCTCTCGGTCGGTTGGGCGGAAGGTGGACTGCTATTTTGCTTGGGATTCGCTCGTAACAGCGCTTACGTACTGCGCTTTGTACATCAACGTCCAAATTAAAGCATTCAAAATTGACTACTCAACATTTCTGTGTTTGAAAAGAGTCCGTTGACCATCAAGAAGTTCATCGACGCACTTATGTTGAGATAAATGAGATTAATATTCGTACGAAAATTATTTACGGTTCAATTGAAATATTTGGGAGAGGGGAATTTGTCTATATTATGTACACAATAGGCCTAGAACCATGATATTATAAGAAGGTGGAAAAGTTTCGTCCCGTTGTCAACAGAGAGCGCATAAGGGGCAGCACACAAATTTTGTATGTATGTGCGTGTGAGGCATGAGCGTTTAGACGGCAAAAAAGCAAGTGTGCTACGTGACGATAAACTTTCGCTGTCAGCTGCACACTGAAGAAATGACAACTAAGAGGTGAACGTATTGGGGTACCGCCTCATCTATTAATTGCATCAAGAAAGCGGCCGTACTAAAAACGTTTTGAGTGAGATAAAACAAAGAAATATTAAATTTCACGATGCAAATGAAAGATTTTGTCTTGCAATCCTAGAAGATGTCCCTTTAAAGTCCGCACTTCTAAACTAATATCTTTCCCATTTTTTGTTCTTCTTCCAGCAAGTGGCCACGCCCACTGTGGTCAAGAAGATCATACGCCTGAAGGAGGAGAATAGCGGCATGTTTGCCTGGGAGATACGTGAGCAGCTGCAACAACAACGTGTCTGTGATCCCAGTTCGGTGCCCTCGATTAGTTCCATCAATCGTATATTACGCAATAGTGGCCTGTGGACCGATGAGATGACATCCAGTCAACAAAATGCTGCAGCAGCAGCGGCCGCTGCAGCAGCCGCAGCGGGACATCACACTGGAGCGCCAGGTGGAGGGGGTCCTGGCTATAACACGCCCTCGCAGCTGTATGCCAACCAAATGTCACCAAAAGCCACAGCGGCCTCCAGCACAGCAGCCACGCCCACTACACGCTATGCGAAGCCGCCCTCAGCTCTAATGGGAGAATTACCCAAACCTGCTCCCAAAATGCCACCCAGTCATGGTCAGGCTCATGGTGCAATGGTGTCCAGTCAGCTAGGTGGCCTCGATCTCAGTTACTCGGCCCTGCACAAGCATTGGCTGTGGAATCCCTCGCTACTGTACTACACCCAGGCGCATATGCAGGCGGCACAGGCGGCCGCCACAGGTGGTCAGTTTTTAAGCTATGGCGGTGCCTATTTACCCCAGAGCATGGCAGCAGCTGCAGCGGCAGCCAACAGCTCGACAACTGGCGCTGTGGGTGGTGGTGGGGGATTTACCAAATCGGAGAGCTCCATAGATCTAACCATACCAGGAGCCACTGGTGATGCGCTTAGCGATTGTGATTCGGGCAAATCCTCACCGGCTGCTTTGTCTTTGACGCACAGTCGGAAACGTAATCCGTATTCCATAGAGGAACTGCTTAAGAAGCCGGAGAAACGTTTACGTTTAACCAGTGAGTCGCAGGATTTGAAACCAGACAATTTGGAGTGCATCAGCTCCAGTTCCTGTGCGAGTAGCAGCAGTCATGAAAGCAGCGAGGAAACACCACATCGAACTGCGGAAGTGGAGGTGGTGGTGCCAGATGACGAAGAGGAAGAATGCAGTGTGGAGGTGGTTAACTAAGGTTACCCAGTTCCAGGATCCATCCAGTCCCAGTTTGTACATATGATGTTTAGTTGTAGTAGCCGTAGAAACCATGTTAATCATTACGCAAAATAAAAACATAAAAAAAAAAAAAAAAACTATGAGTATCTGTCCGTACACGCTATTTCCCTCGGGGTGGTCTCGTCGCGGCTGGTCTTTAATTAACTTGCGCGCCAATGAAGTGTCAACAAGTTGCCAACATTGCCAGCCAAGTGCAAAATTACAGGATGTCTGACACGACCATAACTATCGATCGCCCGCAGTGCCAATGGCTGCCCCGCAAGGAAAGAGGCGACAATGGCCCAACACGGACTTGGAATTGGCATGGTGTGGCGCGCAGGCACTGTGAGTGGAATTCATAATCAGTCTGAGAAGGTGTGAAACTTTCTGAAACGTCTGTACTCTGAATATGCCCACTATAAATCAGGGACTAAAAATAATTGCTTAAATTATGCAGCTCATCCTGCGCACAAAAAAAAGCTGCCATAATTGTATCACGCGTAGATGTGGACTGCTCCTCTAGTTTAGCCACCAGTCTCACTTCATAAACAATGCTAAAAGGCGTAAGGAGACAGGAATGCAGCAGCAGCAGCAGCCCAAGAATGCCCTCATGCCCGACTATGACTGACAGCCGGTTGGTTGCGTCCGGCGCAAAAACGCTGCCACGCAAGGCACATATCGTACCTCGATCTGGGGGCGACACTTTTAGGCCAGCCACATCGGAATCGATCGGGGGAAACAGGAATATTTTTATACGCTCGCGCTCGAAATATCAATGAGGCGAACGGTCGTACGATTGAACTGGGGCTGGGGCGTTTTTGCTTAACGCCCCGCACAAAAACGCTTGAGCATTTGGATTTCGCGCTCGTTTGCGCGTTTTTATTCTTTTCTTTTTTTGTTGTATTATTGCTGTTTTGGATCGGGAGCTGAAAGCTGCAGCCTGCAGCCGGGAGCCTGTGTAGCCTGGATGGATGGATGGTTGGCTGCAATGTTTCGTTGCGCTGTTTGCGTTTGATTTGTGTTTTAGTTTTTGTTCAGTTTACGTTGCGTTTTTGGCATAAATCAAAATCCTGTTCAGCATTGGAATTGGAATTGGCCACAAGATGTCGTCTCCGTTTGTCATCGTCTCTGATGCACAGTGGCCAGTTTTAAATTATTAAACGATATACAAATAAATTGGGTAACATATTGATCCTTCTAGAAGTAAATCAGCTCAGGCTTCTTGGGTCTTTGAACATATTTATTTAAGGAACTTCCGAACCGGAACTTAATTCAAAAAAATTACCTTAAATCATGTTTTTCTGTCACGTTTCCTTCAAGTGCTCCTGCTTGAACCACTAGAGCTTGGATAATTTCTTAAGAACGTGCAGACAGACACTCCCGATCCCCCTCGTAACAGATCATATGGGTAACGAATAACGAAATTCAATTGCAAACGTGTGGGATGGATTCAAAATGTCGGACTGGTTTGAAACTATCACTGGAGTTGAACAGGGCTGTCTTATAAGACCGCTATGATGATATAGCAGAAATCCTACCAGGGGTGTTTCTATAGGCGACCAAACCGTGGCTCCTAGCGGAAAGCTCAGAAATGCTGCAAATTATATTAAATGTATTAGGTTATGACCATTAGCGCACGAAGAAGCAGGCAAATAAATGAAGAAAGTGCACATATTAATGGTAGACCTCTAGAGAAAGTGCGGTCATACAAATATCTAGGCGTCAACATGAAGTTCTCAGGTGTTCAAAGCACAAAAATGGTTTTGCAAACAAGAGCAAAAAGCTGAATTACAACTTGGGCCAAAAACACTATTTCCAAGATATCCTAGGAACGGACTACAACAGCAATATTTTTAAGGCACTATGTAAAATGATTGCTTTGAACTTTAGGCCACATAGAAGGGACTTGGATGAATTCTGCAGCCTGTGCAGCATGCATGAGAAAAAAAAATGTGTAACATTTCATCTGAGCTTGTGCTCTTAGGATGCCAAGGGCGTGGCGTTTTTTACACTTCCAGCGTTTAACTCCGGACGAGACTGACCTCCAAAACATTCTTAAGCTTACTTAGCAGAGTCAACCAAATATAGACGACAAATTATAAATGAAGATTTCTAGCATTTCAAATTTTTCAATTTTAGAGTATGTAGAGACGCCCTCATTGACAGAAGTTCCACTATCTCGTGACGACCGGGGAAGGTGGGTGGAATAGTCAAATAAAAGGCGTCTCGCAGGCAATCTAATATCTACAATATTATTGTACCTTAAAGAAACTAGTTTAAGCTGACGGATTTTAAATAAACCATTGTTGAGTAACACTAACCGTTTTTATTATTGTAATGCCAGCTTTAATCTGTAAACTCTTTATAATCCACACGTATATCAAAAGCAAATACACAGAACAAGAAAATGACCAACTGTGTGAGATGCAGTCTTGTTGATCAAACATTACTGAACTAAACTACATCACAGGTTTTGTTCAATCAGCTTTTGTTTCCAAGATATGGCGGACAAACGTAATTCTAGTACATTTTGCCCTCAAGAATTTTTTGTGGTCACAATAGGATTTTATTTCTGTACACCCAGAGAAATAAATTGCCTGAAACCGTCAAAAATAACCAAAAATTTAGGCAATTTGTACTCAAAATTGCGCCAAAGACATCATATCCTAACTTTAAGGTTGCTAATGACCTTAGATTTTTGGGTCGTTTTCACCTTAATTTAAGGCCAAAAATTGCTAAAAATTAAAATAAATTTGATTCCACAAATATGTGGGAAGGGGGAGGCGCGCAGAAGACAAGATAGACCAATGCATGGGGGGGTGGGGGGTTATTTATTCGCCGATGGCATTATTTCCTCTGAAAAACATTTAATAAGAATTATAAAAACTTTTTTAATTTACCTTCCGCGTCTGGGAATCGAACTCGGGACCTCGAGGATTGGAACACAGAAATGGCCGCACCTCAGCTCACACGACCACGCACCTCATACAGCAAGATGCGCCAAATGACTTAAAAGAATGCAGCCGTATGTTATGCTCTAAATTTGTAATAGAAGTGGTGGTCTAGTGGGTAAGACTGTTGACTTAGAATGTCGAGGTCGTGGGTTCAATTCCTCTTGGAACCAAATCATTTTTTTTTTGTTTTTTTTTTTAACATTTTTTTTTTTTTTCAATGTCAAGAGTTCAAATAATCATTACGGATAATTTTGCATTCCAGATTGCAGCTTATTGTTCGAAGTAGTAGTGTAGCACTTGGCACATTCAAAGATTAACTGACATTACCAACGCTTAGGAAACGTGACCATAAAAATTGGTGACGTATTGCCATACAAAAATTGTCTTAAAATTTCCGTTTTAGGTTAAATTCTCATCGTTTAGGTAAATAATTGCTATTAATGTTGAGTTATTGGCAATTTATTGTTTTAGGAACTGCTCAGCCTTAAAATTAGGTTTTTCTTTTTTTTGAGTGTATTTCTTCTGTAAAAAATCAAAGCCGCAATATTCGTGCAGGCGAAAGTGTCAAAATTCGGCCTCTAAAGTCAGACATTTCTCAATTTATGGCAATTTTACCAAATTAATTCCATCCCTTTTCAGCTAGACCGGTTGTTGGATTCATATATTTTGCCATTTCAGCATTATATCCAAACATATGTATTAATTATGTGAATTTTGACGCATTTTTACCAGTTTATTTGGCGAAGCTGCCTAAGCCAAAAACTTTTATTTAAAATTTATGGGAGACAACTAGGAGTAGGAACTTCAAATTTGTATAGGATCTGTGAACAGGCTACTTGATTTATCATATACAACGTTTATGCTATAAAAAATTATGCTTTTTGCCTACCAAAGTATGCAATCTTTATTTTTTCAATTATTTTTTTTAAACGAGATAATTTAAAGTCAGTAATGGCAGAATCTTACATAATCCACATTCTGCATTCATTATGATTGTCGGACCAGTCAAAGGTATACAAAAATAATAAATGTTAAGAAAAAACACTAAAAAAAAAAACAGTTTTCTATTCATAAACATAGCATACTTTGAAGGGCAATAATCATGATATTTTACTTTTGCATAAACGTAGTAATAAAAGATTATTTATTTACAAGCAGATATAAATTTTTTATAAATTTTTAAAAATGAATCAGCACCTCACAAAGTTGGTCATTTTGTTGCCCTGTGTAATCAACTAAACGGTTATACAAGTACCACATCATCTGGTTCAGTACATATTCTGCAATTTTTAATTGTCATCTTAATATTTCTGTCACAATTTTGAATTCGGTTTTTTTGAATGAAAGATGGAATGTAAATTGAATGAATTATTGAATTATACTAAATTCTCAAATTCAAACTGACCTCAACAAAAAAGGGCCCTTTATTTGACAATCGCTATCTAGCATTTTTAAAGAAGGTTGCAAAGGGCTTCTTTCTCTTCTAGAATAGCCTTTCAATTGACTTTTGCAGGGCTATCAGACACCCTGCTGTAGTTGAAATTTTGGAAAATTTGAAGCCGGGAAAAGGTATGATATAGGAGGCGTAAGCCACTGAACCAAACCAAAACCCTGTTGTGAACCGAACTGGTGGTTCTAAACTTCTGTGAACGAATGAACCGAAGCAGTCCTATTTCAGGAGCGGTTAGCTTCCCTGATATAAAACCTTAATGAACCACTGCACCGAATTAGTCTGAATTACCTACAAAGAATTCTGCGTACTGGTATAATTGTTAGTCCTCGTATATCAAACGCATCACAGATTTAAATAATTTACAAATAATGTGCTGCCTCATTATCTTACCAACTCTAGATCGTTATGTTTATATCATTCACTTTTACGCTTCAGTAATGATTTTATCTGTGTTAAATTCACGACTTATTTTAGAACTAACCATTAAACTCGGTCCAAAAGAAGCAACGGCATGCCAGTTCAATTAAAAGGAACGAATGATTTTTCGCATTTGTTAGGGCATAAAAATAATTAAAGCAGCTAAACAAAAAAGACAAGCGAATCAAACAGATTTTCAAGGTAAATCAACCACTGTGCGGCGCGCCGCCTGCTGGCAGGGCTCTGGTTGTTCCTGGGAGCCAATGCAACGGACAGATATTATGGCAGAAAATTTATTTGATGGCGGTAATGGTGTTATGTTTTACGCGATTAGCAGATCCAAATGTTTGACATTGTTAAGGCATTGTGAAGAGATGTGGTTGACAGAAGACTTTAGCAACATAAATGGCATTCAATTAAGCTGGCCAGCTCCGGCTTCCGCTTTCCAAGTCAAAGGTTGGCTTTTATTGGCCTCTCTACCTGCTTAAATGAAGCAATTTTTTATGGTTAATTTCCCAAAAAGGTTGCACCCAAATGCACCCGCAGAGGTCGGTCTCGCAGGTTAGCCCTGTTTGTCAACGTATTTCGAGATTGATTTCTCAGTGTCTGTGAGTTTTGTGGAGCCGTTAAAACAAGCCAGGAAGAAGGGGTTAATTGGCCACAGCACAGAAGCAGTTATGTTCTCATTTAAAACGCTCACGACAACAGGTTAAGACCCAAAGTGAACCAATAAAATGTTTAAAATGTTTTCCTTTGCGACAGTAGCCACTATGAAAATGCTTTTGTGTGACATTTACATAATTAGCTTTTATTGTTTGTTATTGATGTGATTGATCAGCAGCGGAAATGTGAGTTGGTGTGAACCAAACCTACCTTTTTTTTTTTTTGCGAAAATGTGTCGAAATGTGGCAAGCCATTGACCTTTGGCTTTTGGTCATAAAACTCACATTAACTGTCTTACAGGAGCCTACACCGCACGGGGCACATATATCTGTGCAGCGGCATCATTTGCTTTTAAAACACCCGTTGCGACTGGGCGATGGCTCTGATTGATGCAAATGAGCTAGCCGACTCCTTCGCTAGTTAATTGGGTGGCTCTTGTGTTATGATCATTCTTATCGTTGATCCCACCCGGTGTGTGCGCTCCACTCATAAAATCGTGACCGACGACGATGGCAGCTGTAAGGCATCTCCATTTCCTAATTGAAGCAGGCGGAACGATTCTGTGAGGAACTGCGGACATTCCGTCACTGCAAATCAAACGAAATGCGCATACTTCCGCATTTGGACGATTCACCTGCTCGCGGCCCGCATTATCCTGGGGTCCATCATTAGCCTCAGTCTCTCTCAATTACGCACACTCAAGTGTCCTTTGACTCTGCTGCACCTTTTGAAATTTGCTTGCTTTTGTTTTTATATATGTGTCGTCGCCTTCGCTGGAGTATAATGGTAATGGAATTATAATTATAGAGGAAACAGGGGAAGCGCTCCTTCAGCCACAGTGATGGCCTGGCTAATGTTGTCAGCAAAACCTGCGGCTTTCAGTTTTGCCTTTGCAGGTTGATTGTCGCCACATTAAATTGTCAAATTGTTTGCGCCTGTTATCATGATGTTGTTTGGCCCAATGATGATGGGCACGTGCTCATCCTGCAGGGGTTTGGTTTTATGTTTTTTTGTTGTTGTAAGGATAACGGTAAGAACCAGGTACTTGAACAAGAACTTGCTTCGTCTTGGGGAAACAACTAAACAAATTATTTCCTCCTGAAACTTAAGCGGTTAATCTCTTTCAAGCGAAGTTGCACGCCTTTCCCTAGTTTAACGACTTTAAACTTGATCGTTTAACCGTCTTTGTTGAGGAATTGAGGCCTGAAAAAGTGTTGAACTAGGAAATTGTCTAAAATTCTTAACGATCAGCGAAGCTCAGTGCGAGTTACGGAACGATTATAAACATTTTACACGACAAGCTTGGCTTAAGACCGCTTTAACTTACTTTGGACAACAAGCGTATACGGCTATTACTCTCGAAGAAGTGTTTGGAACTGTTTAAGCATAATCCAATTCAGTTTTGGTAATTGGTTCGTGGACTTAGATTCAAATTCAGACCTCCAGTTCGAAGAAAAATATTCAGATTAAAGCCCCATACGGACCTGCGAAGTAACGCGAAGTTTCATACAAAATTGTGTGGAAAGAAGAAGCAAAAGTAATGATTCCTCCACCCTTTACTTTGAGCCCATACGGAGCTAAGAAGTACTGTTGCGCTTAACAGCACATGAATGGATCTTATGTTAATAGCCTGTGGAAATCAAGTTACTTCGAACAACAATGTTACTTCACCCTACTTCTGCTTTGAAGCCAACAGCAAACAGCTGAAATTAAATTTAATACGAGAAGTCGATGTTTTAATACAGTCATAAAAGCTCGTTTTAACAAATGTTTGAATAACTAAATAAAAATTGCAAAAATTCAAAAAGTTTAGTATAATTAGTAAATCATACACTGATTAAATGCATTAAATAGTCGTAGCAAAGGTTGTTGGTGCAAACTGAATAGTCGACATTGCCTTTGCTTGGGGTGTTCCATATCAAAACAGTTTTCATAGAAACTTTTTCAAAGTTGTTGTAGGTCAGCAAGGCTGGACGAGAAGTTGCTTATCTTTATCAAAACAACAACAACAACATAGCTAACATAGCGCTGATAATTAAAAAATACCACGAAAATCAAATTTGGTGTTATTTCTTAATAAAGCTGGTCACACTAGACTTACGTTCCACCTTGACGTAACATACGCCAAAGTAAGCTAAATGAATTACTTCGCAAGTCCGTGTTGGGCTCAAACGATGAAGTTTAGGGCGGAAACACAAGCCTATTTTGTAGACAATAACAAGTTATATTTTTTGAGGGGTTAAAAAAAGAATTAGTCCATAAGGCTCAGGGCTGCAAACCTCCTAAATATCGAAAAGGGTTCCCAGTTTTTAAGAGGGGGCTGATGTTGATGTTGTTTAGCTAGCGCCATCCCCGAGAGCCATACGCAAAAACAAAGCACCATATATTTTTTTTCAAAATGTGTATATATTTTCTTGATCAGGACGACGAGCTAATTTGATTGTCTGTCCGTCTGTCTGTTTCTATACAAACTAGTCTCTCAGCTTTAAAGCTATCGAGCTGAAATTTTGCAATAAGTCTTCTTTTTCTGCACACAATTAATATGTCGGAACCGGCCGGATGCCATAGAACCGATCAGTCAGAAAATGCGGTTTAGTAGAAAAAACTATTTTGGCTTTCAATGTATGCGTTCTTAAACACATAACTTTTAAAACCAAATGCTTTCAAACGGTTCCGCAAAATTTTGTCTACATCGGTTGACTGTATCATATAGCTGCCATACAACCGATCGGTTGGAAAATGGGTCTTAGTAAGAAAATCTTTTCTGGTTTCTATGATAGCGTTCTTAACTCAGGAATGGCAGCGTGATTAATTTTTGAGGTCAACAACCAGATTCTTAATGATTTTGAATATATAGTTATCTGATATATATATAACCCAAATATATTTTACAGAATAAATTAGTTGAAGTGAGTATTTGCAAGTGCTTTTTATTATTAATTATTACATAATCGAATTAAGTTTTTTTTTTTTTTAGATTAGATTCTTTATTCGTTAAATTATATATAACAACAATCATGGAATCTGAATCTTATTTTCTTCAGGGCATGGTGTCATAACTGTCTGCCCAAAAATATTACATTGAATAATCGAATTAATTATAATAGCTTTTATACTTTTAAAAGAATTCCCCCAATATGAACTGCCTGAAGAAAGCGTGCATTTTTCAAAGCAATGTCTATTAGGGTGGGGTGGTAACATATTTATCAGAATAATCTCTGTTTTAAGCGGATATGGAAGCAAAGCTATTAACATGCACCCAGTATTTTTAGTGAACTCCTCACTGCCACCATCTAGCGGGCTAATGTGAGATATAGAGGGCGCCACTCAGAGTGTGGTCACACTTGAGGAAGCGCTTTGCGCAAAGCTTTTGGACGGAAAGCTGGTGAAAATATAAGTTTCGGGTCGATAAAAGCTTTTTTGTGCAGTTTTGCTACTTGCCATACAGTGGCTTCATCTAGCGGTAGGTAGTAGCATTGTCGCTTGGTTACTGCTGATTGGATCGTAAGTGTAACTGGTCCAATTAAGATCTTATAAAAACGCAATTGAATTCATTGCTTATTATCCAATGTGTTTAAGAAATCGGTTTCGACCTAAAAACAACCCAAATTGTATGGGAATTGGGTTGAAAGCGATTTGTATACTCTGTATCAAGGGTACAAAGAGCATAATAAGTTTATCCCAAGTGTTCTAGAAATCGCTTTTGACCCCAAAAAGACCCTCTTTCCCTACGATTTGGGTCGTTTAAAGGGGCATGGTAAGTATGATTGTGTTTGTAACAGACAAAAGAAATCATATCCGACCCCATGAAATATTTACTTAGATATAATCTTGTTGAGAACCAACAGCCGAGTGGATTTAGCAATGTCCGTCGGTCTGTCCGTATAAACGTCCAGATTACATAGAGGTAAATGTTTAAAGTAGAGGTGCGCGCGGTACTTATCATTCGGTACTTTCATTCGGGAATAGGTCTTAGTGAAAAAACTTTTTGGTTTTCAATGATAGCGTTCTGAAACTCTGCAATTTTGAATATTATATGCTGCCAATAAGTTCTGCAAAATGTGGTCAAAATCGGATGACTGTAGAAGTTATCATAACTTCTATAGGACCGATCGGAAAAAGGGTTTTATAAGAAAAACTTTGTGTATTCAATGTTAGCGTTCTGAAACTCGGCAATTATGAATATTATATGATATCAAACAGTTCTGCAAAAATTTGGTCAAAATCTGGTGACTATGTCGGATAGATCCCATAAAACAGATCATATGGAAAATGGGTTTTAATGAAAAAGACTTCTTTTTTTATGGAAGGGTGTATAAATTTAGAAATATTCGATCATTTTTTAAAGATTTGGAAATTAGCAAAATCTTACATCTATATCCTATCTATAAGATCAGTTTTTATTTTTAAACGAAATAAGTGAAAGTGATGACAGCATCTTACATAATCCACATTGTGCATTTACTCAGATTGTCCGACCAGTCAAGGGTATCAAAAATAAATATTTTCCTTAATTATTTATATTCATAAACATAGCATACTTTGAAGGGCAAAAATCATGTTTTTTTTTTATTTGTGCATAAACGTAGTATGTGTATAATTGTTTTTTGAATTAAACGAAATTATGGGGTACTTTCATCGTATAAGGGAAATTCGATGGTATTTTAAAAATAATAAATGTATTTCGCAAAATAAATTTGTATAAAGATGCATTTTTATCGTGCATTCTATGTCGCGCCACCCTGTATATACTTTATGGTATTGTAATTGCTTTCATTTGCCTTTTGCAAACTTATGATACCATTTGTACCTTTGAGACAGAGTATAATCACACGTCTAAGTCACCTCCCAGGATTCATTGAACCAAACCCATTCTTAATCTTCTGATGCCTTCGGCCTGTTTGCCTTTCGAAATTCGAATTCCTTAATTTATTTGTTCATTAAATTGTAAAACAAAATGTCCCACACGACTGACGACACATCCTCCTCTTTCTAGCCAATCCTCCTCTGCCTGGATCTTGGCTGTTTGCAATTACGCGCATGCCAACAGCGCATGCGTGACATTTCTCAGATGGTTGTGCGCCGGCGCGTTGTTTCAAACAAAACGAAAATAGTTGGTAAATGATTTACGGCCGCTTTGGTGTGCATTAGCCCGATCCCAGTCCGGTGAGGCCCGGTTGCAAGCCACACAAAAAGTGTGGTCAATGCTTACAATATAATAAAAAAAAGGGCCTCCCCAACCGGTTTCGCAGAACTGCGCAGTTTCGTGTGTTTTCTTTTTTTTTTTTTTTAATTTTTTTTTTTTTTATTTTGGCGCTAAAAAGGAAAATCAGCCAACAATTCGCACAGCCAACAGTGGAGTCACCCAGATTATCTGGAAACTGGAGGAAC
Source organism: Lordiphosa mommai (assembly GCA_018904225.1). NCBI lineage: Eukaryota > Metazoa > Arthropoda > Insecta > Diptera > Drosophilidae > Lordiphosa > Lordiphosa mommai. The sequence continues at coordinate 770,326 of JAEIFT010000074.1, forward strand.
CAGTTTGGCGTGATGTGGCATGCAACCTAAATATAGAATGTGTGCAATACAAACACAAAAACAGGAGAGAAGAAAAAAAGATCAATAATCAATAACAAATAATAAAAATAACTAAGCAAAACAAACACTAAAAAATACTTCATAGAAATGGTAGACGTTTTATCTTATCACTCGCCTGCACACACACACACACACGCACACTGTGAGATACATTTGTATCTTGCACACCTTTCGGTTACCTGTTGATTTATAAGTGAGAGCGTCTGAGTGTGTGTGTCTGTGTGGGTGTCTCTGTTGTGTGTGTGTGTGAGTGCTGCTTGGCACTGACTTCAACGCCGATCTTTGCCTTCGCCTTCATTTCATTTCAGTTCATTCGTTCGAACGCAACGATCGTGCGCGCACAGAACTTTACTCGGCCGTCGGTTTTGGTTTTTTATTTCGCATTTTACGTTAACAAATTTCAAGTGTAGGCAAGTTTGATACATAACACACAATATCCAAAGCCGGTTCCATTCACAGGGAATGCCTGCAGCATTAAATGATTCATCACACACACAAAATTTGACCAGCTTGACTCAGCTTCCCCCCACCCCCCTCCCCACTCCAATTGGCCCGAAAAGCAAAAGTGTTAAAACCGCAAAAATTGTATAACTGTTGTTTAGCTTGGACTCTCTGTGCGACGTAATTAAACAGCGTGTTTAACTTTAATTATCTGCTTATCTCTTTTTTTGTTTTTGTTTTCGAGGGAACAAACAACAAAAATATTTCAACGAAAATTCCACTGATAAAGTTTTTCGGCAAAAAAAAAAAATCATACATATTGCAGAATTTGTGAATTTGTGTTATTGTTGCTTTTGTTTTTGTGATTTGATTGAATTACACGGCGCGCTACATGATTTAATTAAAAAGCCTCAAACCGAAATCGAAATTGTTTTTCTACCCATCTGAGTTTATTATGTTTCTTTTGTTGTTGTTGTTGTTGTTGTTTTTGTTCTTGTTTAATACGCTTGAGCTTTTTATGCCACAAAAATTTGATATGTGGCATATGTATAAAATATACAAATATAAATATTTTTCTCCCCTGCCGGTTGCCTGGGCAACATTTTAAACATTTTGTAGCTTAATTTTGAGTGAAAAATAAAAATGAGATGAAATTTTCAATGGGGCGGCCAACCTTGCCATCATCCATTAGCCAAGCGGAATGTTGCCTCATACTTGAAAGAATCATTTTCTAGTGGAGCCAAGATAGTCGCCACTCTTTATGATAGACTTGACCCTGAATCGCTTAAGATATTCTCGCACAATTTGTGATTGAGGCCATGTAAAATGGAAATATTACGAAAATATCTATCAATGATTTATTATCATTATGAAATTAGTTGAAAGCGACATAGTTTTCTATGAGAAATTGATTTCTAAATCTTTCAAATTAAATGAAACAGATTTACCTTTTCAATATCCAATATAGGTTAAATAGCATAATAGAGAGATTTATAGTTGAGATTTACCAAAAACCATACAAAGCATCCCTAATGCATTTAAAATTTTTCTCTAAAACCCTTCCCCGAGGTGAAAAAAAACTATGACATTAAACCACTGGGTTTTTCAAACTTGGCTGAATTTTAAAAAATTTACAAATCTGTTTCTATTCAGCCCGCAGAGCTTAGAAACTAAATTTCATTCAGTTCGGTTCACAAACAACAATCTGATGAAAAATAGTTTTCTTATTAAAGAATTTTCCGGGCATTTTCCGACCTTTCGGTTGGATTTTCGAATATCGGAAAACACACATTTCTAATTATTTTGCATACTATCCTTACCAACCGAGTTTGAAGTTTATCGGATAAAATATATATTTTTTCTATAAGGATATTTCCGGCAATTTTTTCTTGTGGGCGGATTTTCCGAAGTCGGAAAAACACATGTCCAATTATTGCGCCTACTTTAGATACCAATCGACTTTAAGTCAATCTGATAAAAAACAGTTTATAAAAGCTACAGATATAAAGACTTTTCCAAGCATTTTCCGACCTTTCGAACGGTTTTTCCAACAACGGAAAATCACATGACTGATTATTTTACAAACAATCCTTACAAACCGAGTTTACAGTCAATCGAATAAAAAATAGTTCTTTCCATAAAGCGTTTTCCAGCCATTTTCCTAAATCGGAAAAAAAGTGTCCAATTATTTCGCTTACTTAACTTACAACCCAAATTTTAAGTTAATCGGATGAAAAACAAAATTTCCCCATATTAGTTTTTACAAGGTTTTTTTTAAACCTTATTCTTAGGACGAAATGGTCTTGAACCAATTCCGATTAGTTCTTCTGCTAGAATTGAAAAAGAGAAAAATATATACTTAAACCAAGAACTTGCGTACTCAAAAGAAGACCAAAATGTTCTTGATATAAGTATTTCGTAATTGATTTAATAATTTTTTTCTCATTTCTGGAACATTTTGGATAAATTTTAAGCTTAAACTTGATTCGTACTTCGTATTCGAGAACGGATATTGTAGGGACTGAAAATACAAAAAAAAAAAACCAAAAATTGCACCGGTACAGTTTCGGTTAAGAGTAAAAGTGTAAAATTGCCAGTTACAGCTCCCCAAATGGAGCCAAGCCGAGCTTCACTCAATCTCTTGGCTAAGAGTTGGTTTTTCTTTAGTAGTTTTATTGCATTCATTAGGGTTTTTCTCAGCTTAAAGATGATGTATTTAAATGAAGATTGATAAAGTTCCCTTGACAGCGCACTATGTATTTGATATTCCATAAAAAGTCAAAGGATCCTCTTGATATTCCAGAGTAGGGCAAGGGGCCCGAACCTTCAAATAGTATTCTCTGTGGGAAATTACTTGAAAATACTTTTATTTCTCAAATATAAATTTATTCAAAATGTTTAATATTTTCGGACCGACAGGATTTATGAAAGCTATAAGATATAGTCATCCGATATCTGGTATTAGCTACGCCTAATACATAAATCCAAGAGAATAATTTGCGTAGAAACAGACAAACAGATGGACAGAGCTTCATCGACTCGGCTCCTCGTCCTGATCCCTACTACATACACTTAATGAATTCGAAAATATGTAGTTATTTCTCTGCGTTGCAAACTTCTTTGCAAAATTCATCTACACTTTGCAAGTGTATAAAAATACCATTCTCATTTAAATACCTTATCATTCCATTATTTCGAAATCCGGTCATAGTTTTAGTTCCGTTTGCTCCGCTTTCGACTGCACCAATTTGCAGCTGAAAGAAAACAGACCACGGGAAACTGCGGAAAACAGAGCACCTCGAAAGCACCTGCAACGATTCTCTAAACATTAGAAATACAAAATACAAATACAAATACCAACTAGAAAGCCAGCGGCTGCGCCAACTGAAAACAAAATACAAACAATTAGCAAAATAACAAAATATATTTCAACTAGCGGCAGCGGCAGAGGCTAAAAGGCAGACACAGACAGAGCGACAGACAGTCAGACGGTCGGACAGAGCGCCGTCTGCTTTTTTTGTAGCTTTTGCTGTGAGAACGAGAACAACACACGGCCCAAAAGCAGCGACGTCGACGCATCGTCGATGTGGTTGAAAAGATTTTCCTATTCGAATAGAAAATAAGAAAAAAAAAAAATATTCACATAAAATTTTTCGGTTTCGGTTTTTGCTTTAGTTGAGAGAAAATCGTCGCTTAGTTAACGTCGCCCAAGAACTGGCACCTGACAAATAAGAAAAAAAAAAAAACAATCCATCCCAATTAATTTACAGAAAAGTGTGTATAACTTCTAGCTAAGCAAATTCAATTTGCCCCATTAAAAAAAAAAGTAGAAGGAAAATTGCAATACAACAATAATTAATTTGTGCATATCAAAACTCTCTCTCTCTCTCTCTTTTCTAGCCCCCCCCGATTCGAGTGTTTTGTGTTGAAAAATTGTTGTATTTAAAATTTTTGTGTGTGGTTAAATTGTGAAGGTTAAGGAAGAATTCCTTACGAAACCAAATTTCAAATTTGGCCAAATATTACGAACAACATTTTCTGGATACCGAAAAACTACGAGCAAATCAACAAAATTTTAGAAACTTTTCAAGGTGAGTTTATTTTTAGATATTCGAAATGGCTGCAGAGCGGATTTGTTTCCGAAATTTGTATTCGGCAGATACAATATCTGCCAGATATACATATGTGTATGCCTAAGTATACGACATGTTGCGAAAGTGTCGTCGCTGGGGGCGCCATCAGCAGGACTATTTTCTATAATATTTAATGAAGCTCTAGGTCGCCGACAATATGAAATGTATCTTTCACTTGGCAAACTGTACTCTATGCCAATTTGTTGTTGTTTGACTTGGCAATTGCGCTTTTCATTTCTGCTTGATCTATTTTCAGCCCGCATCAGTCAGTCAGTCACAGTTCGAGTTCTCTTTCTCTTAAGTCTGTGTGTGTGTGTGTATTTCTCTTCTCTGAAATACGTAATTTTTCCAAATTCAAATTCCATTTTGCCATGATGTAATAAATGTCTTTATTTTCCCTTCGAAATCATCTTCATAATTAAGGTACCAATTCTTTTGGGTTGAATGAACTTACTCATTAATCATTTACCTTTCATTATGTGTAGTTTGTCATTTATAGCTTACACACTCATCGATCTATCTAATCAAAAGTAACTTCCATTTTTTATGAAAATATTGTTCAGCCTTAGCGATAACCTACTGATTCGGTGGCTTTGCTTATAAGTATTTTTATCAGTTCCCTATAAATTATCAAGACTGACGTCAGAGTGCAAAATAGAGTCATAAATTAACCACACCACCAAACAGTAGATTCCCTCTTAGCATCTTTCTCACATGCTCTACTCTCTGTGCGTGACAATATTTCATGGCAAGAAAAAAAAAACAGAATAAACAGAATAAACTGCAAAAAAATGTAACATGCTCTAAAAATTGCATACCACTTTTGCGTATATTTTAATTAGTTTGCAAGTAGAATGCGAATAAATTCAGCGTAAGACATGAAAACGGAGCAACAAGCCGCTGTTTGTATACCCTGCACAGTGGACCTAAAGCAAAAGTTGTAAGAAAGTTGCTATTTGGGTAGCAGTTGAATTGATAACGTAATTGTTTCCATTTTAGATATAGAAATTCTTTGATATCAATTTACTTTATAATTTTATAAGCAGTGGCTGCCTAGCCTTCAACGAGATAGGTCAGAGCCGTTTTGCGTCGCATTATATTAGCACACCAATGCACTCTCACATTTTAGTCTTGCTCTTCTTGAAAAACACGGCTTTAAGTCTATCTATAAGCAAGCAAATAAACTTAACTTCATGAAATTATTCCGTTGGTGGCAGACCATTTGATCTTAGATCAGTCGAAACTCGATAATTAAAAAACAATAATTTTATGAATAATATTTTTTTAAATAATCCTTCGATTCAACCTGCATAAACCATACCTCTTATTAAACTATTTCCTTTTCCAAGTTTTCCATCCTTTCTTATTCTTTCCATCTCCCTTATTGCTCGCATTTTCCTTCCTTTCTGCCATTTTTCTTTCTCCTCTTCCATTTGCCCTTCTTCCTTCCATTTTCTTTCTTTCTTTTTCCATGCTTCTCTTCATCTTTCCTACCACCCTCCATTTTCCTTTCTTTCTTGTTTAAATTAGATGGTTAAAATTTTGTTTACTCTTTATTTTTAATATTTTTACCTAGGAACAATATGTATAACAGTTAAAAATAAAAATCTCGGTTACTATATAACTTTAATGAACTTACATATATATTGATATAAGCAAGTCATTCTATACAAACAATACTCTGTTCCTGACAAATATTATATATAAATTAGAGTTCGACAATAAGTCTGATATTGCACTTATATTGTTCTTATATGTTCCTATTTTGTTCCTTTTTTGTTCCATTTTTTGTGTTCTTATTCGAGGTGTTATAGTGGAAGTGTTACACTCGGGTATCAAAATTTAAGTGAAATTGAATGAAACCTGAATAACTAACATTTACTTAATTTAACTTTTCACGTTTTTAATAACAATCAGGCCTGATCTCGTTTCCGAATGCGATCGATCGGAATTGGTAAGAGATCTAATTTCTAAGAAAGATACTTATTTCCATCAAGAAAGTTCAATAAAGATATGGAATGGAAATTGAAAGTTAAAAGCCGAATCACACAATTCAGTTATGGAATAGGGAACATTTTCCAATTCTGATTTCGTATATTTTGATCGAAATTGAAAATGGGAGCAGGCCTGAATATTAGAAGAATGTGGAAAATGCAAAGAAAACTGTTCTGTGAAACTTCCGATCATCCGATCTGGTTCAATCTCATTTTAAAATAAAAATTCAGCAATGACTGCATACTAATTTTCCGGAAAATTATCACCCTGGCTTTAAAATGGGTTTAGCAATTAATTCCAAGCTCATTTTCATAGCTATAAGCAAACACACATATGGAGTATGTGAATTTTAAATTATGGAAAATCCCCTCAAAATTGGAAAATGGTCGGAAAACTATTGTATGAAATTCTTTCGTTTTTCATTCGATCAGCTCCAAACATATTTTCAGAGATTTACATAAGAACATATTAACATCGCGTTATCACATTTTGGAAAATCCGGAAATTGGCGAAAAATTCATGCGAAAAAAATATTTCAAAATGCTCTATATGGAAATTTTATAAGATTATATTCACGTTAGTTAGAAAATCGGGTGGGTGACCTGCTTGGAAATTTTGGGTCGACTTCAATTTTGTCCGATTAGTTTCAAACTCATATTCCAAGCTGATTTTTATTTAGTTTTTGACAGTAAAATCTTAAAATTTCTAAATTTTGATTCGAATAGAAAAAATCATTTAACTTAACATTAAACTTACAAATAACAGAGTAAATTTAACATTTATTTGACATATAGCACCCATCTAGAAGATGAGAAATCGGACCTTATTAGACTACCTGATTCTACAAGCTTGCCGATTATATAAAGGAAATCAAACTTAGCTAGCCTAGATATTTAGAAGTTAGGTAGAGGCGGAGCCCCAGAGCTCCCACCCTAGCTACGTCCCAGGAATATGAAATATGGAATATGGAATATGAAACACATTGCCTTTAAATTTTGAAAAATATTCCACGAAAGTAGGAAACTGAACGGAAACTGTTGTATGAAACTCTTTTGGTTTTAATTTGATAAGCTTCAAAATTATTTTTAAAGCTCTATATAAAAAAATGTAACCAAGGGGATTTTAAAAATTTACAAATTTAATTTGGTATTCATGTTTATGTTAAGAACTCATTTTCCGACTTTGAAGGGTCAAAATATTTAGACCTTTTTTTTATTTCTTTCGCAGTTTCAAAATTTTTAGATAACGTTCTTATTATTGCGTTATGTAGGTCCGTGAAAACATGATTGAAGCTCTTCGAAAGAACAAAAGTCGAATTCATCAGTATTATGACAATTTTAAGACTTTGCTGGAGGATTTTCTATTAGTACTTTTTAAGGAAAATTAGATATAATTAAGCTAGTAATATATAAATATATATTCTTATCTAAAAGACGTCAGATACCTAATGATTATGAACTTACCAAAATGTTCAATCTCTTAAGATTTAATTTTAACAAATTCTTAAAGAGCAGGACATAGACTTAATTTTAATTAAAGTTGTGTTTGGTTTGAAATAATTTTCAGTACTAAAATTTCAGGTATACTTAGGCCATATATTTGTCATTTTAAACGCAGGATTCTATGGTCAAGTACCTTTTATCCTGTGGTCAAAAAAGGAAGTCTGCTTGTAAGCAGATTGATACCATGCTTAGAAAGCTTATCTATTATGCAGTTGCTTTCGTTATCCCAGTGTCTTGGGCTTCTTATGTGAGAATATTTTGACTGCATTGCTTTCTGGTGAAGAGATATGGGACAGTCGTTTACAGATATCTTTAACAGTAAATTTGTATAATTTTTTTTAGATATATCAAAGGTACTTAAAATAAAATAAAAAATTATACAAATTTTATGTCACAATACTTCTGACATTTTGATAAAAAATATTTTTCTTTTTGGCTTTGCGTTAATCAAGTTTTTCTCTTCTACGACTAAGCTGATCCAAAATGTCTTAGCCTTATAAAGTTGTACAAGCTGTGTTGGCCCAAGTGACTACATTTTGTGCAAAAGCAAATCATTTCTTAAGAATTTAACCTTCACGAACTGTCATGGTAGATTGCCTTTCCTTTGTATATATGCTGAGGCGAGCATATTTGTGTTTTAATGTATTTTTCATTGCATTTCGGGGTTCGTATGTCATACAGAAAACAACATGAAGCGAAACAGCAAGCAAAAACAAAAAGACCAACAAAAAGACAATCATCTTGTATAAAAAAGAACATTTTGATGTGTGGGTGAATACAGGGTGTTGCAGGTGACCTGATTTGGTCAAATGGGGGAATGGACCTGACCTTAACTCGTTTCACTTTCCCCGCACCACGCAAAACTGGAAATCGCACATTACACAATACAGCAATTTGGCAATTATATAACCACAAAACAAAAAAAAAGAAACCAACAACGCCCACAATTGCAAAAATCTTCCATGAAGAAGTGCAGATAAAAATAAAACCAGAAAAAAACAAAACGTGACTGGCAAACAATTTTTATTTCATCGCCTCCGAAAAACCACAAAAACCCATTCAGATTGAGATTGAGACCGTACAATGGGTTAAGTGGTTGACTGACTGACTGACTGACTAATTGTTAAAGCCCGCATCATAAATAGCACGAAAAGCAAACAGCCTGGACCCATAAATCACTGCACTACATTTACGTGCATTTAATTTTCCCCAAATATTATGAATAGATTTTCCTAGAATTAAATGATATTTGATGTTAGGTTTCTGCTTGGGTTGTTTGGCCTTCCTTTCAAATATTTCTGTATCTATTTTGAACGTCAAATATTTGTGTGTTGTGCAGACAGCGTCAATGCCAAAGTCACAAATATCAAATTTTCTCAATGAAAATTACTTTTGCTACTTGAAGACAATTTATAACCTTACCCTTGCGCCGGGGGCGATAGAAGAAGTACACAGACATCTAGTTGCCGACACAAAAAGAAGGTCATTAAATGATATATATATATATATATATATTCTATACAGAATTAAAAATAAATATAATTTGCACACGTCTTGCTTAGTGAGCGGGAGGGGGGTGAAGAAGGAGAACAGGAATGCCTGGCGTGGGCGTTTAAATTTACTTTTTTTGTGGCCCTGTCAAACGAAAGTGAAAGACCAACGTCAGCTGCAAATTCCATTTTGAATAATTACCATTAGAAAGGCCCCAGGCTCAGTTGAGTAATACTTGAAAATGCATTTATGCAGCAGCAGCAGCTCCGATTACCAAATGAGACACAAAAGAACAGCCGCATTTGTCAGACAAACTAATATATATTTGCTATATGTACTTTAAAGCTTTGACAAATTGTGGAAACGAAAGTTTTTTAATGAGAGAATGTATAGTAAGCACAGTCCGCAGTTTGTCAACTTAATTTGCGTCACTTTGTAAACTGTCAGAGGAGCTGGAACAGGCCCAAGCAACAAGTGAAGCCTCTATTTCTGATTGAGTATTATGGCACACCATTACCAGGGCAAAGGCAGCAGCTGCTTCCTGTCATTGGGCCCCACATAGATTAGAGCCCATTCCCCATTGCATTGCATACTGGTTAATCGCATTTGGTTTTCAATTTAATTGCATTTGTGCATCAAATGGCAAGAGATAATCTGCCTGACTGCATAAATAGAGCTTTAGTTGAGTGAAAGAGTGGGAGAGCTAGTTAATATAGGGTGTTCCCAAAAAGCAAAGCATCAAAATTATATGCTAAAAATCTGCTAGCAATTGTCTTTAAGCATACGATCCAGGGCATATAAATAACGGAACGAGAAGTTAAGAAGCATCACGCAAATTTAAATATCAAATCAGCAAGTACTCCTTCTTTTTTAAAAAACAAAATGAGGTTCAAAATAATATGTATGAGGTAGTAAATTCTTTCTAAATTCCATAGTCAAAGCAAATAACAATAATATCCAATGTTATGATGTGCCTGTTTTTTCTAATATTATATTATTCTATATTTATATAACTAAATTCTAAAATTTATAGACTTTTGTCAACGAATGTTCCTGATTTTGGAACTTTTAGAACAATATTTTTTCTCAGTGTACATTTAAGCACTCGTAGAAAAAAATAAAAATTTCATACTTTAATCAAGAGCATTCTAGCACAATAGTACGGTAAGAGTGAAAATTCTTGATCTAAGAGTGAATTTCTTGATCTAAGAATAAATTTTTGAGTACGAATTTCTTGGAACAAGAATTTTCATATTTAAATTTTTGAGTACGAATTTCTTGGAACAAGAATTTTCATATTTAAATTTTTGAGTACGAATTTCTCGGAACAAGAATTTTCATATTTAAATTTTTGAGCACGAATTTCTTGGAACAAGAATTTTAATATTTAAATTTTTGAGCACGAATTTCTTGGAACAAGAATTTTCATATTTAAATTTTTGAGTACGAATTTCTTGGAAGAATAGTTTACATATTTGAATTTTTGAGTACGAATTTCTTGGAACAAGAATTTATATATTTGAATTTTTGAGTACGAATTTCTTGGAACAAGAATTTTTATATTTAAATTTTTGAGTACGAATTTCTTGGAACAAGAATTTTCATATTTAAATTTTTGAGTACGAATTTCTTGGAACAAGAATTTTCATATTTGAATTTTTGAGTACGAATTTCTTTGGAACAAGAATTTTCATACTTGAATTTTTGAGTACGAATTTCTTGGAACTAGAATTTTCATACTTGATCTAAGTATGGAAAATTCTTATTCGAAGTAGAAATTTGTTAAATTAAGAGCTTGATAGACTCTAAGCCAACATTCTTTAATCAAGAGCGGAGTATTCTCAAAACCAAGAATCTACCACTCTTGAATCAAGAGCTCCTACTCTTATATCAAGTCCGCACATTTTCCAATCAAAAGCTTAAATAATTTAAATTCAGTTGTTTTTGTTTCAAAATGTGACTCCAGAACATTTTCCAAGCCAGTTGAACACTTTGATGAAAGGGACAGAGTGTCGTCTTCTGTACGAAAGTATAAAAAAAGGAATAACAAAAAAACAAAGATCTTAAAGGGGTCTTTACACTTATCATATATCTCTAAAAAGTTGCATGTCAAACTACTCTAAAGAGAAACTATAATGAGCTATTTCACTTGTAATATGAGCTATTACTCTTGTAATATGTACACTTGTAACTTGTGAGTGTAATAGCTCACTATAGTTTCTTTTTAGAGTAGTTTGACAAGCAACTTTTTAGAGATATATGATAAGTGTTAAGACCCCTTAAGGAATCATAGTATTATTCAAACTTTAAATCTCTAACCCTTTTCTTTCTTCATGAGAATAGTTTCTCTCTCTAAATCGTATTGTCTGGCTGGTTGTGACTTTTTTAACCTCCTTGAGTATCATTATTTTAAGGCAGTTTCAGTTGACTCCTGGGTCTAAAAACAAAGAATTTAAAATTTATTAGAAAAAGAAATAAACATTTTTAATTGCTAAAAGGGCACTGCGAGGCTCAAAAGTATTCGCCAAAATATTATATTAAATCGGTAAAATATGTTTTCATAAGCAGGCGAATATTTTTGGGCGAATGCGCTGCCTTTGGCGCCTTGCATGTCTGTATGTAGGTGCATCTGCTAGAGCGGCTGCAAATGTGAAATTTGTTGCTGCATGTGCGTATGGATCCGCAAGAATATGCCTATATATATGTTCATATGCAGATGCAAATTTTTTATATACACATGTTTATTAATAAAATTACTTAGTTTTTAAAAAATGAAGATCCTCTTCCATTTACATTTCTGACAATGCAACAGGCAATAAATTGTCATCCAATTCACTTTTACTTTCCATTTATACCACTTGAAAAGAAATGCCGGCATTGAGGCCCGTAAAAGAACAGAATTCTGCTCTCAAAAATCGGTTCCTCTAGAAAATGCTGAATAGCTCCTACGATTTTACAAATATCAAGCTCTCCTTCTGCATATATATGAATATGCTCAATATCTTGAATCTGCTATAAACTTAACTATTTATTGATGGAATATTTCATTATATTTAGAAGTCTTCAATAATTGTATGCCTGTATAGCTTGATCCATAACCAATTGCCTTTAACTTGATCCTACTCCATTTTCTGAAGTGTACGAAAAGCTTTCTAGGTGTGTCTAAAGGAATTCAGAGAAAATCATACTGCAGGAAAATAAGTCGTATTTTTATTGATATTAATTCATAATGCAAAAAATATTATATCAAATAAAGTGTTTAGGTAGGTAGGTCTTCTTCCCATCACCTCCTGTGTAAACCCTAAAAGTAGTTAGTTTTGTTTGACACCAAAAAACAAAAGAATTGACAATTTTGATTTTCTATGCATTTTGGGATCACCCTTTTGAATTGTGTGAATTTTTAGCTCATCCAGCTAACCATTAAATTACCATTTACTGTGTACTTTTCATGCGACTAATTAAATAAATGCTCTGATAATTACGCTTTATTAGCTCAAAAAACTAATACGGCATTAACTATTCCACTGACAGATTTCATTTAAATTAAATCACAGTCGTTCTTTTTTTTCCACCCCATTATAATTTATGGACTTTGGTTTTTTGATTGTTTTCTATTATATTTAATTACATTTGGTGCGTTTTTTTTCTGCTTGGTAAATGGTAAATATTGTCATTATTGTGTTAATATTTATGGTGATATTTATCAGCAGCAACAAATTCAATTCTGTTTTTTTTGTCTTTCACTTTAATCTTATTTACTTGAAATATAATGTATAAAAAAAAATATATATATTTTTTTAGTTTAAACAAAGAACAGAAATGCATGACATATACAATTTCATGCTTTCAGTTTTTAGTTGAATGTATTAAACCGTTTTTGTTGTTGTTTTATAAATATATTTGTGTGTATTTGCGCTTGCATATGCCAGTATGTATATGGTATATTGTTTTCATTTTGTTTACTCAGCGCATGCCAAAAAAAAATGTATTCTTTAAATGAAAGAAATAAGTTGGGGGGAAGAGGATGAGGCCGACTGATGTGTTACCCCTTTGTTTTGTCTTTGATAATGCATAACACTCATTTAACTTAAAACCACAAGTTTAAACTTTTTTAAGGGAGGGAAAAATTTAATATTTACTTTGGTTGTCTAAGACTTTACTTAGTGCTCACTTTTAATCTTGAATGTTGACTTATCTTTTCTGTATAACTAAAACACTTATGTCGGAATGTACCGGAAACTAAATTCGTTTCGGAATTAATCTCTGAGCTGTACATAGGAAATGTTATGTTGACTGCATTTTAATTAAGACCGTTCCTTTCTAAGGCAAACATGTAGTTTAACAGCTTTCAAATCGAAAGATATGCTTGTGTCAAAACCCTTAAACTCCTTTATAATCGTGACAAACTTCAGCTAGATAACTTTTCTACATGTTGACTTGATATAGCCAAATAATACGTAGGTTGCTATATATATTTCTGACCTAATAATAAAAACGCGAATATTTATGATCAAAAATGGTTTTATGGTTTTTCAAAGTATTCTCCAGCAAGATTTATACACTTTTGCATGCGCTCAATCCAATTGTCGAAGCACTTTTTCCACTCCGATTAAGACACCTCCAAAACATGGTTTTTGAACTCTTCAATAGCATCTTCTGCCGACGAAAATCATTGACCAAGCAAATTTCCCATGAGGTGCGGGAATTAAAAGAAGTCAGGGCTGTACGGCGGATGGCCCATCATTTCCATGTTCTGGGCGGTCAAAAAGGCGCTGGTGTGAGCTGATGTGTGCATTGTCATGGTGCACAATGATCTGTCTTCTCTTGTTCGTTTTTCGAATTTCTCCGAAGACTTCAGGCAAACAAATTGTGGTGTACCACTCAGAATTGACCTTGCTCAAGCGGAACAGTCGTCACATGACCAGTTTTACCGAAGAAATAAGCGACCATTTGCTTCGAAGTGCTTCTTCCACGAACGACTTTCGTTGGATTTGGCTCGTCTTCGAAGATCCTCACGGTCGATTGCTGTTTTGTTTCGGGCTCATAAGCATAGATCCATGATTCGTCACCTGTGACGATCTTATAAACGTCTTTTGAAACACCGCGATTATATTTTTTCAAAATTTCATTGCACCAATCCACACGAGCCTTTTTTTGAGCGATTGACAACGAGAACAAACCTTTTTTACGCCCAGGTGTTCATGCAATATCGAAGGTATGCTGTTGGAAGAAATGCCCAAGGATGCCTTTATCTCACGGTATGTCACATGACGATCTTGCGTTATCAGTTCACGCACGGCATCAATGTTTTCTGGCACAACGACTGTTTTTGGACGACCTTCACGACCTTCGTCATCGAGCGAGCATCGCCCGCCATTGAATTCATTATACCAATTTTTCACAGAGCTATAGGATGGTGCTTCATCGCCATACAAAGATTTAAGTTCATTATTGCACTCTTGTCGTGATAATCTACGTCGAAAATTGTGAGAAATGATTGCACGAAAATGTTCACGAGTTAATTTTATTTTTCTACCGAGGTAAATTTTTGATTAATCGATATCAAACGTGGTCACACATGAAAGAGTTGTATGGAGCTTTTATCGATAAAAGTCCAAACTTTTTTGGGAAAAGGCCAATTGGACCTAAAATGGCTAGAAGTGACCTAGGCCAGAAACTTAAATAGCAACCCACGTATCGCCATCTGTACTAATTAAAATAATTTTGCATATTTACGTTTTCGAAATCAAGTAAGATATAACTTTTAATGAACTTTTAATTTTTCGGTCATGGAAGACTTTCTTCTTTAGGCTGAAATGTATAATATTAGTCGGTGCGGAAACGGAAACAGGACTGATAATACATTAAAAGTGAACCACTTAACCAGTTAAGTAAAACAAATACCAGGTTTTGAACTGAACCGAGGGTTAAAGTAAGGGGTCGGCAAAGTGAGCAGAGAAGTTGCCACTGGCAACTGTAAAATATTCGTATGCGAGGCTAAGGTAAATTTATTTGAATTATTTCTAGAGGAATCTGCATAAAACTGATAAAAATTTTGCAGTTGCATTTGAATTAATGTAAATAAATTTTATATTTTGGCCTTGATAAATAATTATAATTCCTATGGTGGTCTTATAGCATTTTGCCAACAGTAGTTGCTTCCCTGGCTAGTTTCTAGTTTTACAAACCTAATGATCGTCTGCATTTTACAGTTGCTCTCCCATTTATAGTGCTTGACTCTCAGAGAGATTGTGCTAGCCAAGCTTTTCAAACGCATTGCACTAATACATATGTGCCAGTTGTTTGATTGTGTGACTTGGTCTAGTGCTTTCCATATGAGCTCACTGCTAAATTGCCGCTTTCAATGTCACTTGCATTCTTTTTTGGCATTTGCTTTTACTTTGACGACGACGACGACGACGTCGTTGACAAAGCACTTGAAAGCGCAAAAATAATCACAACAACAGCCACAACTAGAACGTGTCACTTTTGTTTGTTTGTGCCAACGAGGAAAAATATTAAAAAATTTTACGGCAAAACTTGTTTTTGTTTCCCCCTCCCACCCAATAGTCAAGTGTTTTGATGCACTGACAGTTGCAGCAGGCATCAGGCAGCATCAGGAGAGAGAGCGTGTGAGTGAAAAACTTTAGCAAAAAAAAAAAAAAGTCGTCGAGCCGTTGAGTTACGCCCATTTAGCACGCGCATTGCATTAGACAGTCTGAGAAGAGGTGAGAGAGGCATATCCTGGCGGCGGCCACCACAGGCACGAGCACACACACATGACGTCACGTCAGGGCTCAAAGTTTAGTTTTGGCTAAGAAGTAGCGCAGCAGCCGCAGTTTGAAGTGTACGTGAAATTTGCATAAATGCGAAATCAACGCGTATGTGTATGCTGGCGGCTGAAAAAGCACTTTGCCACACACACACACATATGCTTGTACACGACAGCAGCCTTCGTCTGTGGCTTTTTTCTCCCTAATTTCCTTTTGGCCTGGCTCTGTTAGTGGGTGAATGTCGCTTCACTTTTGTTTGGCCCAAAAAGCCAGGCAGCAACAAAAACAACAACAGCCACAACCACACCATCTTTCGAGTAGTTTTGCTTCTTAAGGTTTACCCACTTGACATCGCATGAATGAAGCTGAAGCTTGGACCCGGAGTGCATTTTTTTTAATGAGCTGTTGCATATGCAGTTTTTTATTATGGTGTTGAAATTTTTGTGTTCAATGTTTGTTTAGGGGGGTCTATAAATAATTCAATATGCACATAATTAGTTGGGCTCATCACAAAATGAAAAATTGAATTTAAGAAAATATTTGCTGCCCTAAAATATGGCTGTTCAGGAAAATTGTTTATGAACTTTATTATTTTATTAAAATTTTTCCAGAATTTTGTGGAAGCATATAAAACTAATATATACCACGATTGTTAAAACTAGTTTTTTGACCCACCGTTTCTATTGCAGCTATATGATATAGTGATCCGATTTTTATAATTTTTTTACCAATTATGTAAAAATACATAAAACTAATATATACCACGATTGGTAACGCTACGATAGAAAACAAAAAAGTTTTTCTCACTAGAACTAGTTTTTGGACCGATCGTTCCTATGGCAGCTATATGCTATAGTCATCCGATTTTGATAAAACTTTCCAGAATTACGTTAATGCATTTAAAACTAATATATACCACGATTGGTAACGCCACGGTGGAAAACAAAAGAGTTTTTCCCACAAAAACTAGTTTTTAGACCGATCGTTCCTATAGCAGCTATATCCTAAAGTCATCCGATTTTGATAAAACTTTCCAGAATTACGTTAATGCATATAAAACTAATATATACCACGATTGGTAACGCTACGATAGAAAACAAAAAAGTTTTTCTCACAAGAACTAGTTTTTAGACCGATCGATCCTATAGCAGCTATATGCTATAGTCATCCGATTTTGATAAATTTTTTCAAAATTATGTGGAAGCATATAAAACTAATATATACTACGATTGGTAACGCTTCGATGGAAAACAAACAAGTTTTTCTTATTGGACCGATCGTTTATATGGCAGCTATATGCTATAGTCATCCGATTTTGATAAATTTTTCCAAAATTATGTGAATGCATATAAAACTAATATCAACTGCGATTGGTGACGCTACGATGAAAAACAAAAAAGTTTTTCTCACTAGAACTAGTTTTTGGACCGATCGTTCCTATGGCAGCTATATGATATAGTCATCCGATTTTAATAATTTTTACCAGAATTGTGTGGAAGTATATAAAACTAATATATACCACGATTGGTGATGCTACGATGGAAAACAAAAAAGTTTTGCTCACTAGAACTAGTTTTTGGACCGATCGTTCCTATGGCAGCTAAATGATATACTCATACGATCCGACCGATTCCGACAAATATGCAGCCTATGTGTATTTAAAGGTTTTTTGCAAAGTTTGGTCGAGATAGCTTTAAAACTGAGGGAGGAGATAGCATAGAAACAGACGGACAGACGGAAATGAACTCAGCTCGTCATGCTGATCAAGAATATATATACTTTATGGGATTGGAGATGATATGAGATGATAGCTATATGCCTTTGATTTTCCTCCAAAAACATTTAGAAGTTGAAAAAAAAATACAAATACATGAATTTCGTACGATTGACTTAAAATTTGTGTGACCATACTCCACAATTAGAGATGGGAGCAGGAATTCCGAATTTTCTTGAGCCCCGAACTTTAAAGAATTTATTTTCAGTCGTAAATATCATGTGATTTTTTAAATATAGTAATTATAAATTCATCTTCTGATGTCCCAAATATTTTTAAATATTTTTTTTGAACCCGCGTTATTCCCATCTCCACTTCACAAAATAAGAGCTAGAAATATAAAGAAATAATTTTTTTCGTATCAAACTAAACTTAACTGAACAAATTCTGTAAGCTTTTAAGTAAAGCAATGTTTTTAAAAAATAATGCCATATCATTGAAGACGTTTACTTTAAAAAAAATACAAATTTAATTTCACTATGTGTGTTGATATGCGGTCAAGTGTAGATTTCTCAGTTTCCCTTCATTGAAATCGAACCGGCAGACATAAAAAAAAAAACTACAAAAAATAAAATTGAACTCCATTATCTTCAGCTTCATTTTGAACAGCGTGCGAAATTGCCCCAAAACCAGCTCCCTCCTCCAGCATGACATCATCAGCATCGACATCAGCATCAAAACTTTATCGGTTTGAGTTTCATTTTCTGGCATTTGCTGCCTTGATTGCGGTTGGCTTCTTGTCTATTTTCTACCCTCTCCATCTCTAACGGGAACTTTAAAAGTAACTGCTAATGGCAGTCAATTTGATGCTACTTACCTGCTTTTTCCTAATGGAAATTTTCCTGCCGGGCAAATCGGCTTAAAAATTATGTATTATTAAATGAAATTATTTTGCCCGAAAATGCGGCTGGCACATAAATCTTCAAAAAAAACTACCGCATGCAAATTGATTTGTTGCTCTGCAAGCTGCAGGCAGGCAGGCAGTGGGTGTGCGATGTGGGATGTGGGAGTGAGATTGGAGGAGCGCCGGTTGGGCATGACGAATATCGACCGTTGGGCTGCATATAAATAAATTGTACTTGGCCAATTGAGTGTGTGTGCGATAACTTTTGTTGTTATTTGTTTTTGCTAAATGTCGGGTGTATCAGGAAACAAAGTTGCGGAATAAGCTGACATTTTGGTTATTAGTCACAAAAGTCGACATAAAGCGATTGCAATATCGAGACAAGTTTATTAATGATCTGCGACCCCTGTGCGTGTGTCAAGTACATAAAGCAGGAAATTAATTTGTTTATAAACTTTCAATATAAAGAAATTTCTATGGAAATTCTGTAAACAAATTTGCATAAATTCCAAAAAAGGTGCACACAATTTTAACAAATAAATATTGCATAAATTGCCACCAAATGTTATTGTTCTGTGAAAATAGAATAATATTTTTTTATAATAGAAACAAAGTTTGGACAAAACAAATTTTGCACAAATAAATTTGTATATTTTGTTTCATACAAGTTGTTATTAGAGTTACAGAAAGATGTGAAAAATTTAGTATTTTAAATTTCATAAATAAACCAAACAAAAAGAAATATTTTGTTTCGGGAATAATTTACAGTTTAATAATATGCACAAATACATTTGCACAAACAAAAAAGTAAATTGGGTTTAGAAATTTTTGCATAATTTGCCACCAAATGTTTTTATTTCTGTGATAATTATAACGAAGTTTAGTCACCCACTCTCAAAAAGGATGCGGGTTGTCTTTATAGCTGATTTAAGAACCATTCAGGTCTATTATCAGTAGATCCTAGCGAAAAATCTGTAACCACTGGGGAACAGCAAGCGACAATCAAAGACATTTTGAAACTTTGAAACTTAAACTTATTCCTTAATTATAAACAAAAAATTCAAATTGCCAGACCATAATTTGGCTTCGCCTCTTTCTCAAACAAGAATCAATAATTATATTAATAGCAAACCTTAGCACTATTATTTGGAAAAATTTAAAAAAATTTGAACAAATTTATTTGCACTAATTAATTTGCACAACATTTTTTTATATTTTTAATTTAGTGTAGTCACTTTTTAGCATTTTTTTCCAAGCACAATCAAAGAAACTGAAACCATAGCGAATATTTTATTATTTAGCTAATTCCTTTTTATATTTTTCTTTTCTTTCTTTTATATAAAAATATTTAAACATTTATTTGCACTTTTATTTTCACTAATTGAATTTATTTACTTTATTTCTGTTTTTTTTTTTTTTTTTTTTTTTTTAATTTATTACAATTCCTTAAGTAACAATCAAAGAAAATATATAACCAAAACTCGCAAAGTGCAATTTTATTAGTATAAACTTATACCTTCATTATAATAAAAATACACCTAATTCTGTTTTTACACTGTCTTTTTTACACGATTTTGATATAACACTGTCTACAGAAAATTTTTATTATGTTTTTACACGATTTCATTCGAATTAGCACGATTAAAAAAAATCTATATAATTGAAATTTCAAAGAAAAATATTTTTACCTACAAAAAATCTTTTAAAAATTTAGCTGGGGAATTTTTAACAGCTTCAGTAAGTATGTATATTTGCAAAAGTTTCAGTCTTTCTTTACTTCGCATCTGTTTTTACACGGTTCTGGAACGTATCTACCGTGTAAAAACAGAATTAGGTGTATATTCGAATTGCCGTACCATAATTTTGCTTCACCTTTTCATCAAACGAGAAACAATAACTATATTTATATAAAAAAAATTTGAACAAATTTATTTGCACTAAAAAATTTGTACAAATTAATTTGCCCACAAATTTTTTTTCTTAAAATTTAGCGCTCAATTTGCTTAAAAATTTATATTGTTTCAAAAATCGCTATGATTCCGTTTTCGAATTCAAGCAATTGGAATTGGTAAATGTTTTAGTTCACACAAAACTAATAAGTATTTTGGTTTCAAATGTTTCCCGTTTCCCTTAGGAAAATCTAATGGGAATTGGAAACTTGTATCCGAATGACTCTTTAAATTTTTTGAAACGAAAGTTTTGCGGAAACCGATAATATAGAATTTGACCAAAATCGAAAAGAGAAATATCCAAATTTGTACAAAAAAATGTCGCAAAATTAATAAGAAATTTGATTTTTCGTAATTTTTGCAGAAATTGTAATTTTTTGTGCAAATATTTAAAATGTGTTCAAATTCAATTAGATTAGCGAACAAGTACTAAAAACTAAATGAAAATGTTAAAATTTGTACAAATAAATTTAAATAAATAAACAGCAAATTCGCTTGGGAGTTTGGCTCAAGTTAAGCAATGTTTATATATATCCGTTCTCCCAGACAAGTAAAAACACATTTGCACACAAATTTCTTTGTCCTAATAGTTCCCATTTATCAAATCAAAATGCTTTTAAATATGTTATTTTTGGCAAATAATTTTACAACTAAAAAAAAATATTTCCTACTTTCCCTTAATGGGTTTGCCTGCATTCTAAACAAATCTGTACAAATTGTTTGATTCTTTATCTTAATGGATATCTGTTCACAAAATTCAAAGACCACAATTAGCCAGCTCCGACTGCCAAATCCTCCCCCCTCCCCCAACTCTGGCATTTGGCACTTGGGTGTTAGGGGCTCTTTTTGGCTTGGCGCATTTATTTAATATTTTAATTAAATTATTTCTGTGCATGTGCATACGTTTTGCCGGGCGTCTAATGGTCCAACTTCAGGGCGAACAAAAGTATTTACATGCAAATGCCGACGTTGTCGATGCTTGTGTTGCCGCCAACGTGTTACGGCCTCAGAACTGGAGGATCGAGTTGGTGCCATTACCACCCGCACTTAACGTTAATTAAACTGCTGTGTGTGCTAAAATGTCTCTGTCCATGTGTGTGTGTGTGTTGTATTGCCGTGTCCTGCGTCCTGGTACTGGAGTTGGCTGCCAGCTGCTGTCGTTTTAATAGCTTAATGTAGTTACTTCCACTTTGAGTGTCTTCCATGGAGCAGCACACGAAGCGAATGTGTCTTTGCTAATAAAAAACACAACACTCAGCAAAATTGTTATGCAGCAAACTAAATCAACAGACACGACGCACACACACACACACACACACAGAGACACACTCGCTGGCGTAGTACAAATTACAAAGCTATGACGACTATAACCAGCAACAAAAAAAAAAATACCCATGTAAGCCACACTTACAACACAGCCAACAGAGCCCAAGCCCCATGTGCGCTTACTTACAGCACACACTGTGGCCAGGGCTAAAGTGGGTGGATGGGCGTTTGAGCTGCGAGAAAAAAGGCGATATCTAACAAAGTTTAACTCGTTTTATGTTGCTACCCAGCAGGAAGCCAATGCAAGCGGGTATATTTTGATCACAATTTTTGCTCCTTCTATTTGCATTGACTTTATTTTCCTTTTCCTAATTCTTGCTAATATCTTTCTTTATTATTCTAACTTGCATTTTCTCGGCTTGCTTGTATTTTCTACAGTTATTCATTCTTACTGCTTTCTACTGTATTCTACTTTCTACATACATATATTTGGCCTTCTATCTACATCAGGGGTTTCTAAAGCCTATGCTCTAACAGCTCAATTGTTGTTGCAATGCGCGCAGCTAAAGATACACAGACGAGCACACACACACAGCACTCGGTAATAACCGGTTTCTCTTCATCTCTTTCTTGGTGTTGTAGTTTTTTAGCAAATGTTTTTCCCCATATGTATTGGTGTCTGCTCTGTCGTAAGCGGGCTATGGGCATCCCTGATCTACATTTTTCTTTATTGCTATCTACATCTATCTGAACTACTTCTTTCACGTTCTCTTTGGGGTTTCACCTTTCTGCTGAGCTTTTATTTCAAACTTTTTTCTTCTTTCTTTATTTCTGTTTTCCACACTAAAAGCGTCACGGTACTCATATAAAAATAAATAATAGTGTTTAAGCCACCAATGAAACAAGGTTTAAAAAAGCATATTTGATGTGATTCGCTATCTCTTTTTTTCTTTTGTTCCTCTCACTTTCAAGCAGTGTCATGTAGTCATTAGAATTATTCTTTGTCATACAGTAAAGTTGATTGGTTGATTGGATTATCTACCCGGCATGTAGATATGGTCCTTCGAGCCGGATCTACCGAATAACTCATTAGTTCAGAAAGTGTGGCTTCTTTCTGCGTATAAGTGCTAAGAAAAACACCTTTGCACATTACTGATTAATAGAAACCAACATTCCGGGCGATCATGCCGGAGACAGATGCCAAGTGTGTGAATAGAGAGATTGCCCTTTGTTGCACTTCCTATTTGGGGACTTTTCTTCTTCACAGCCTCGTTCTGCGTCTTTTCTTCCAAGATTTCACTCTTTTGGCGTCGCTCCAAAAAAAGAGTCCAAATGGAAAAAGACACTCAAAGTCGGGGCGCTCTAAGTGAGCTTGTTAAAGGCTTCGCTCGCATGGGTCTTCAAGTCCCATTTTCAATCGAGACGCGGACTTTGATAAAGACAGGACTTCAGATTCGTTCACCTCTGCGTGTCCTAGGAGATGGTATAAGGGATAAATTCTATCGGCCCCTGCACGATCTTCATAGTGTGAGGAGATGATGTATATCCCAGCATCATTCGAACATGTTGCTTGCTGAGTCAGAATGGTATTCCAGTGGCGCAGTACACCACATTTGGCTGGATCCGGATCGAGCTGTGAGTCTTGGTAAATGGTAGGGGAATGTTTAAGTCACCAATAAAACACCAAGAATTAAACGTTGTCCTAGAGTGCAGTTTCACCAAAAGTGAATTTGTTTTAACGGCTGCGTGGAAAATTTTTGATCAAATCTCATAAAATGGGTTGCATCTGGACCATTTTGGTCACTGCAACTTGTTCATCCTCTGCAAACTATTTAAAATGATTATTTTTGCTTTTTGGTCTTCTTTGAATCCATTTGTTTAAATTGTATGCTCAATTCTCTCTTGATAATTCTAAGACCCCCTGCAAGAATTGATCAGCTGTTTTTGATAAGCGATCTGACAGCCCCATACCCATTCACAGAACGCATTTTCGTCATCCGAGAAGGGCCTCTAAGAATAATCTGAGAACATTCTCAGAGCACATTCTCAGAGCCATGTAATTCTATAGGCAGCTGAATAATCTGAGTGCCTGAAGAAAGTAAAGCTCTCTCAGGGCCGTTTCTCATCTTCATTGTTTTCATATCTAGGTGCTTTTTAAGAAAAAGTATGTTGCATACTTTTAAGCCGCTTTAAAATATTTATGTTGGAGTCTACAACAACGCGGCTTAAAAGTATGAAGCATTCATTTTCTCAAAAAGCAGCTAGATTTAAAAACCATGAAGATGAGAAAACGGTTCTTAGACTCTTTCTCGTCTTTTCCGTTGGTTTATGAGTTCCATTTGCTAGTTTTCTATTTCTTCCTATTACTTCCATTTTCTTACCTGATGAAAACTACAAAATTGTACTTCCGTGTTACACTACAATCTACCCAGAAGCAGCAAAATCCTTTTTTTTTGAGGCCCTGCTTAAAACGAAAATAACGAAAGTGGTTTTATTTTGTACTTGAGAATCTTAAGCCCATAAATGGGTGAGTTAAGCACCTAAAAGTATGCAATTTTGAATATCTTCTCATAAACGTACTCTAAACGATTCTTTCCAGATGAAATAAAAAATTATTTCGGTACAATTCGTCATATGAATAGAAACACTTTGGAAAAGCTCTGAAAACTGAATGCTTTTGAAAAGCTTTCTTATTTATATGAAGCATACTTTTTTATGCCATCTGAAATGAGGCCTTTGTAAAGAAATATTTATAATCAGATCAGATGCTTCTATCAGATGTCAAATGAGCGGTCTCACTTAAGGCCTGATCTCAGATGACATAAATTTGATCTTCGACACTATGCTTCATATAAATAAGACAGCTCCTCAAAAGCATTCTGATTTCAAAGCTCAATAAAAGTGTTTCTATTCATATGAAGCATTGTGACGAATATTATTTTTATGTCATCTGAGAAAAGGCCTAAAAACTTTTACGATTTTAATTTAATTAACTTGAAGTAGTGTTTTTTTTTGACGTAATTAGACTTTTGTATATTTGAAATGAGATAAAATCAATCAGGCAGAAAAATGTTTTAACATTTAGCCTATCTCTGCCCTTTATTTAGGCCCTGTTATTTCTCAGTTCTTGGTTGAGTACACAGGGTATGCTGCAAGTCTAGCATTTGACACCTGACACTCCACTGCGTAGCTGCAGTTAGCCAGGCAACCGAATATGTTGGCAGTTTGGCACTCGACAGAGCGTTTCTCTATTTTTTTTTTTTTTTTGCCTGCGAAAATGCGCAGGCAGTTGCAGCTGCCGCCGCAGCAGAGATCAAGCCAGGCAGATAGCACATAGTTGGGAGCATGCTTGGGTGCAGCAGGGATTAGCATGGACATGGCTGAATAATGTCTTTATTAGTGGCCAAAAAGGAACAATCACTGCTCTGTTGATTTTGATTTCATTAATTAGTTGCGTACGTGATATCAAGTATACGACATGTATTTCATATTCATTTGTCTGTATTTATTTCCTTTACAGTCTGTGCAAATAGAAAATGGCCCAACCACAATTGCTGCAAGTAAAATTGTCACGTTTCGATGCCCAACCCTGGGGTTTTCGTCTGCAGGGCGGTGTGGATTTTGCCCAGCCGCTGCTAGTGCAAAAGGTAAGTTTCAGTTTATTAAATAGTTAATTTTTTAAAAATAAATTCGTTTAGTGTTTTTTTGCGCGGTTTTTGCGCACGTCACCCCATTCAATATTTTTCAGCCAAATTTCCTTTGCTGCCATTTTGCTTATACAACAAATTTGTTAAGCATGTATAAATTATTTCATATATAATTTTACATTTCTGGCAAACAGGCGCAAAATTTCAGCTAAATCATTTTGAAAACTTTTTGACAACTTTTATGAGTGCTAATTATATAAACTATTTCACATGCACAAACATGAATATACATACATATATTACTCAGTCGGTTTTATGAATGTCAATATTTGACACCAAAAGTGGGTCTAAAAAAAATTAAATAAATAAAGAAAATTTATTCAAATGGCTTAATTATCAATTTTCTCCCAGACTTCCAGGTACTTTCAGAAAACAATGCAATTATTGTTATGGTCTAGTAATTTAATATGGCAATTATGCGACTTAAATTTCATTTCTTGATTATTCCTCAAATTCAATTTAGCCATATTTATCTCAATTTGAATATTCAAGTGAATTTCTTGCTTAGCAATTCATGAATCATATGCACAAGTCTGACCAAAGGCCATATCAGGCATGTTATGACTGACCAGTAGGCTCCCCTCCTACGGAACTGAAACGTTTTCTGTTTCAATTTCCATGCTGACATACACATGAGTCACAGTCTCCGACTGACTGCTGATAAGCGCCTGAATGTGCCTAATCAGAGCAGCACCAAGCCAATGTCAAGACTGTTTGTTTTTTTGTTGTTGTTTTTGAATTGGTACACATTTTCCACATTTTTCCCCATTTGTAAATATTTGATTTTGTTGTCAAATTCAAAGCATTTTGTTTGCCTTTGGCCTTAGAAATGAGTTCAATTGGGTTTGTCAAAATGCGCAATTTCTATTTAAACAGTTGCTCGCTGCCAAAGCGCTCTACTTAAAAAAAATACGATGTCATATACGAGTTTGTATGTATATTTTGTTATAGAATGAACTGGAAACTGAATGAATATCAAATTTGATGGATTTTTAAATCAATTAAATGCACAAAATATAAACCATCGCTGCCAATTAGCGTAGAGTTAAACAATGCATGACAAGTTGTAAAAAAAATGCAAAATAAATTTAAGTGCCTCAAAATCTGGGCTGAGATGAAATTTTTAATACACTGACAAACGGTTTTTTATAATAGATCATTTTTTTATTATGCCCTCTGCAAGGGTATACAAATAGAGGGTGGCTAATGAATGTTGCTTCTAAAGGAACTCATCGCGTGTCCATCGTCCAGCATCGTCAGCTATGTAGGATCTTAGTAAAATTTAGAAATTATTTCATATTTCCTTATATTTTATACACTATAAACATAGAAAATTTGAAAGAAAACTTTTTCAACTACAAAAATATAAATCGATTAAGCTAAGGTCCCACGGGCAAATAATGTCCCCAAAATTTGATAAAAATTAAGCTTAATAGGCCTAAATAGGAAATTTTTTGGGCAGATTATTTGCATATAGATTTAGACCTTGCTCTCAACTGCTTCCATACACCGAGAGTTAAAGCCGCGGAAAGAATAACAAAAAAAATTCACGCAATGATGGCGCAAAAACATAATACTCGAACTTAGAGGCTTGCTTATAAGTTTTCTTTATCTGTTGTTGTTGGACTGCCCCCAAACTCTAATTTCATGCCTACCGCTGCTTAAGAGCCTTGTCTCGCTCATTCAAACTTAATCTTTTATTAAATCTTTTCCTCCCAACACATTAAGTACAAATCGAAATCTTACAAATAAAGGGACGGCAGTAGTACGATCGGGATGAAATTTATACCGTTTTGCACTTAAAATTTCAAGTATATTTTGTTCTTGGGTGTACTTAAGTTTAGTGTAAACCATGCTTAAGTCCAAAAGATCCGTTAATTTTATTTAAATGAGAACAAACCTTCTTGAATCAAGAATTTTTTATACTTACAGTTAGCCAAAAAATTCTAGAAAATGCATTCTTAATTTAAGTACAAAATTTCTTAGGTTAAGACGAAATGATCTTTAAATGTCAAGCCAAAAAGTATGCAATGGAAAATGGGAAATATTTCAATACGAAACTGTTCTTAAAATTCCCAACTGGTTCTATCACTTTACTTAGGGAGGGATGGGATATTTTAGGCCTACAGGTCTAACTTCTTGGACTTTAATAAGCCAGAGAAAAGTTAACAAAGAAATACAATTTAAGACGCCGCCTACCTTAACATTCCAAATTAGTCAGCTGTTTGCTGTCAGTTTAGATCTCTGAGTTATTTCCGTCTACCACAGTCTTTTCCTATGATAATTATAACTCAACAGAAGTATCTACATGAAAATTATCCCTTAACATCACTCAAAATTGAGCAGCGTTTGAGAGTGGCTCTCTATGTTAAATACTTTCTGAATATGCTATATATTTGATATATTTTTTCTATACCGAGACAACGTTTCCAGCATAAATTGGATACATCTTAAGAATTAAATGGGCCTAAATTAGGAATCTTTTGTACTTTTTTTATGTACTCTTATTTGGTTTCAAGAATAATTTAAAATTTATTAAACTTCAAGGAAACATAATTTGTTCATATTTTAAGTTCGCAAATTCTTGTTTTAAGAGTTTATCCGGATTGACTTAAGACAACCTTAAAGAATGATCAAAAAGATTTTAATAGAGTTCAAAATGTGTTTTTTTTTTATTTAGTTTACAAAATTTAGGGCTAAGTATTTACTAACTAAATAACAGTAACTTAAATTGTATACTTAAACTAGTCTCCAAACGAGCGCTCTGTTTAAATTTTAATTTGTTTTCCCTTCTCAGGATTTAATATGTATCTAAAACTAATAAATTTTCTTTTATTAATGGGGTTTCACTGAAAACTATTATGAAAATCATTGCCTAAAAGAGTTCAAAATGTACTTATTATATCTCGGAACGGTCTAGAATCAAGTATACCTTGATTTAAAAAATCGTAAACTCAGAAAAAATCAAGAACTTTGTACTTGAATCAAGTATTTTCGTACTTACCGTAATATTGGCACCGTTTGTACTAGATTCAAGCATATAATTTGTTATTATTTGAAGTAAGCAAATTCTTGTTTCAAAATTTTATCGGGATGGACTTAAGACTTTTACGCCCTTAAAGTTCGTAATGTACTTAATATATCTCGAAACGGTATAAAATCAAGAATTTCGGGACTCGTACTTGTTATAAGAACTTCGTACTTGAATCAAGTATTTTCGTACTTACCGTGCTATTGACACCGTTTTGTACTAGATTAAAGTACAAAGTTCTTAATTTTTTTCTGAGCGTACGTATGTATAATGCAAGTGATTGAAAAACGGTGTATTTCGGTTAAACGTTCTCTGGTTCTGGTCCTCTCCTCAATCAGATGCTGATTAACCAAATGAATTAATGTTTTGCTCTGAAAGCCAGGCACGTGACACAAGCTAATTAAAAAAATCAAAATACATTTGCCAAAGGGTATTAAAAGTTAAAATTATCAACATATTTGTTGTAATCAACAAGCATACAATTGAAAATATTTATGGATTAAACAAAAAAGGAAAACACAAAATGGCAAAATCGGATTTCCCTTCGCCGTAGTTGTCTGCTCTGTTCTCGGTTCGGTTGTTTGTCTTGCTGGCGCATAAATTCAACTTTACACTTTGCCAGGCACCTGGAACACATCTACCGGCTGCCTTTTTGAACACTTCAAGCTCAATTGAATTTAGAATGGTGCACTTAAGCTGCAGCTTGAGAAGGATGCTCCAGGCAAAGAACTTTTGCACGTAATGAGCTGGCGTTGCCAGGATGCAGTGTTTTAGTTCAGTGGCACTTAAGTCTTACCTTGACAACAAATCATCAACGCATCCAATCATGTCAGCTTTTCAAATGAACTGGCCGGGACCAAAATCTCTGCTCTCTGTTCTGACGACAGTATAAAAATAAGCTACTCAGCTGCTTAAATCGGATTAATTTATGATTTCTTGCTGGGAGTTCTTAGCATGGTATGGAGGGATACGTCGAATAGCCTGTGTGCCTGTGTGTTATAAGCTTTATGCTGGCCACCGAAAGCCAAATAAAAGCGAAAGCCAAGCTCAACGCGCCCCGGTTGAGTACATCCGTACAAATAATGCCAAGCAAATAAGAGTAAAATACAAAAGCGTAAATTCGGTTTACTACAAATTTGGGAAAATATAAAAAACCGGGCAAAGGATGCAGCCCACATCGGCTATTAGCCAACTTAAAGTCTAGACTAAGCAGGGCGGCAGCCAAGGCAACCGGACTGGCTACTCCCCCCTCCATACACACTCCATACATGCCGACTCTGACCCTGCGTTTTGTTCATGCAAATCTGTTTTGCATGTTTTCGTTTTTTTTTTTTTTTGCTTTCGGTTTTGTTTGTTTGCCTTCCCCGGGTTGGCCATTAATTATTTGACTCCTGTCTGGCTGCGTTGCGCTGCGTTTTGTGTCTGTGTCAGTGTTTGTCTTTGGCTCAAACTATGAAAATTTCATAATTTTTAGCGAGCTTTTGCTATCCTCTATGGTGTATGGGGTATATGAGACTATGCATTTGCGTTCTTGATCGGTTTCCAACCTTTGCTTTTGATTTCATTCGTAATGTGACCCTAAAACCTTTAGAAAATACGGCCACTTTAATAACCAAAGCGAACTCAACGCGGAGACTGATTTGGATTTCATTATTTGATTTACCAATTATCTTACAGATTAATATGCGGTCACTTTAGGCGTTTGTTTACATTTTATATATCATTAGATTTTGTTTTCGATGCATTCATCCTTCAGAGTACCTCTGTTTGGATATGAATTCGGTTCAGAAATTGACTTAAGATTTTATTAATGGTGGGACAAAATAAATAATCCGGGACAAAGATATTCACTTCACCGAAAGATACTAAAGTGCGGCTATAGTTATGCACCAATTAAATCTTAACAGTAAATTTTGCATTGCTATTGTTGTTGTTTGGTTTCTTGCTTATCTTATTTTTGATTATCTTTTTATCTTCATTTAACAATTGTAGCTCTCCCCTCTCTGAGTATTCATACACTATCTTATGTTATTTTTGATTCTCTTTTTATTTGCATTCACCAATAGTAGCTCTCCCCTCTCTGAGTACTCATACACTATCTTATGTTATTTTTGATTCTCTTTGTATCTGCATTCACCAATTGTAGCTCTTTCCTCATACACTATTTTATGTTATTTTTGATTCTCTTTTTATCTACATTTAACAATTGTAGCTCTCCCCTCTCTGAGTACTCATACACTAACTTATGTTTTTTTTGATTCTCTTGTTATCTTCATTTACCAATAGTAGCTCTCCCCTCTCTGAGTACTCATACTTATACTCATGTTATTTTTGATTCTCTTTTTATTTGCATTCACCAATTGAAGCTCTCCCTCTCTGAGTACTCATACACTATCTTATGTTATTTTTTATTCTCTTTTTATCTGCATTCACCAATTATAGCTCTCCCCTTTCTGAGTACTCATACACTATCTTATGTTATTTTTGATTCTCTTTTTATCTGCATTCACCAATTGTAGCTCTCCCTTCTCTGAGTACTCATACACTATCTTATGTTATTTTTGATTCTCTTTTTATCTGCATTCACCAATTATAGCTCTCCCCTTTCTGAGTACTCATACACTATCTTATGTTATTTTTGATTCTCTTTTTATCTGCATTCACCAATTGTAGCTCTTTCTCTCTCTCTTTGAGTACTCATATCTTATGTTATTTTTGACTCTCTTTTTATCTGCATTCACCAAATGTAGCTCTCCCCCTGCATGGGCATGTGCTTCTCACCAGAACATCAATCAGTCGAATCTTTCTTATCACAGAACAGTTCCTATTTGTATTTTATTTTTTGTGGCTTCCCATCAGCCTTTTGTGTGCTTTTGCTTTTTGATTTATGAGCCACGCCCACGGCCAATGCGTCTTTTTACCGAATTATGCAAACGAATTTCAGAGCTTTTGTGTAATTGAATATGCGTACAAAGTCAGGTCTGCGGTTGCCTGGACAGCTTTGATTGCCCCGACTGTTGATTGAACTTGCACTTTTGCTAACCGCAACAAGCGCCGCCTGCCTGATGACGCCAAGACTTCATCTCATTCCGTCTGCTGTGGTTGGGTCTCAATTTAGTTGGACATTTTATTAATTGTCCAGCAAACTCTTCATTGCTCAATCAATTGTGAATCTCTCTCTTGCTCACTTTGTTGGCAAAATTTACATAGTTGTTGAAATTTGTGTTGTGGTTTTTTTGGGGGTTTGCTCGAGTTGAGGGGAGCTGACAAATGCTCAAGTGCAATTGCAGTGCTTTGATGCTGACCACAAAATTGTGCTTATGGGCTTGGGCCAAGTGCCTGACTCTGAGAGTTTAATCAGCTAGATATTTGTGTGTGAATTGGTGCTCGAAGAGTTGGCAAAAAATATATAAATTCTTTAAGCATTTTATCACTGAAGTGTTAATTAAATTAATAAACAGTTCGAATAAAACAAAAAAAAAACAAAAAAATTCAACAAAAAGCATTTCAATGTTGATTTCCTGTGATTCATCTTTGTCCCCAGTCAGAAAGCGTAATTGATAAAAGTAAATGGCAAGGGAAGGCCTCATACACTAAGAAAAATAAGAGAAGGAAAAATAAGATTATTTTGATCAATTGAGATAAAGATTTTTGGTCTTTCAATGTTCTAAAGAATCTTCGATTTCTGTTTCTTTGTGGCAAATAAAGGCTTTATGTTTAAAATCAAATGAAAATTTAAAATCAATATTGAGCCCGCGAATTTTAAAGTGAAATATTTTATAATTTTAGGCCTCAATCCAGTTGGCATAATAATTTATTCGGCATTATTTCAACAGCATTCAGCTTTTAAAGTTTTCAAAAGTGCTTCTATTCATATGAAGCATAGTGTCGAAATAAATTTTAATGTCATCTGGAATGAGGCCTTTAGACATAATTTTATTTAAACCTTCTCTAAGTCATATCGAAATGCCGTATTTTGAAGTTTAACGTATATTTTTGGGAGCTTACCTAAGATTTGATTGAATAAATTGAAACACCTTAATGTGCACACTGTACACATTAAGCGCGTTCAGCAGCGACATCTGATCACTGATCAGCTTGAGAAAACTGCTCTTATTATTTAGCATACTTTTAGGGCGTCTTATTGAATTGACATTTGGAAAAGCTTCGTGTAAATATCTTATAAAACACAAGAGAAAAATCTTATTAAATTACCAAGAAATATATCATTGATCAGGGAGCAAGTTCTTCTGCTGAGCTCGGCCATTTTCTTCTCGCTCTTTCACGCTTAGTTTTTTTTGAGTGCTTAACATTTCAAACCATGCAATTGGAATTTACGCAGACAAAATTATAGTGCCCAAAACAGAATACGACATTTTGTGGCTCAAAATTAGAGTGTATTCAATTAGACCTCTAAATCGAAATTTACACCATAAAGCAAACTTCATCAAGTTTTCTTAGTAGCCGTGAAATTTAGAGGAATTCTTTCTGTCCTTTTAAACGAATAGTATAGAAATACATAGAAATCTCGCGTCTACTTAGAATACTTTATGAAGCTTGCTTTATGGTGTAAGTCTCATTTAATTCGTAAGCAAATATTTTTGTGATGTTCTTCCTTTTCTAGTTGTATTTTCAAGTTTCATGGTGTAAATAACCTTAAATTCGTAAGCAAATATTTTTGTGATTTTCTCCCTTTTATGGTCGTATTTTCAAGCTATCATCTTCAAACTTTGCCTAGCTCAATATTTTTGTATAGTCTAACTCTTCTAATATTTTCAAAAACATTCATTGAGAAATAGCCGAGTTACTTGAGTTAGGCACGCACTTTGGATGTGCAAAAACATGTTATATGAATTATTAAGCGTAAAATAAGTTGGAATTCTTATATTTTCAATATAAACTTAACTTATTTCTACTCTTATAGAATTTTAAGAGACATTTATTAAGACACTATCCCTTATAAGGAAAAGTCATCTAGCACACATCACAATAACATATTGCTCGCAATTTTAGATTTAATAATCTATTTAACTTTTTGAATATATTTATGATTATGAATATGAATATAAATTTCAATATAAATATCAGGGCTGCAAACCCAAATCATTTTTTCGGAGCTCCGGTTCGCGGGTTCGAATCAAAATTTACCCATCGTTAAAGTTCAAAAATTTAAGGTTCAAGGTTTTTGAGATAGGGTTTTGGTTCGAACCTCCGTTCGTCCC
Organism: Lordiphosa mommai; assembly: GCA_018904225.1. NCBI lineage: Eukaryota > Metazoa > Arthropoda > Insecta > Diptera > Drosophilidae > Lordiphosa > Lordiphosa mommai. The sequence continues at coordinate 804,013 of JAEIFT010000074.1, forward strand.
AAGTTTTTCCAAATTTGTAATGAAGAGTAATTAGTTTGTTAAAAATATACAAAAAATCGCAGATTTTCTGAATTTTTGTTTAAATTTTTGTTTAGTTTATAAGTATTATTTCTTAGAGCAATTTTTGGACTTTCCAACTTCTTTCATCAATAAAATGCCCGCTAAAATAAGACTTGTAACTTTTTTTGAACCAAACCGAAAGAATGGGTTCGGAACTGTTCCAGGTTCAACTATTTTATTCAAAAGAGGTTCGGTCCAAGGTTCTGTTCACAGTAAAATGAATGTCGAAATTCCAGGTTCGAACTGGTTCGGTAAAGCCCTGATAAATATGAATGAGTATGAATGTAATTTTCAAAAGTTCAGACATATTTTGTCCTGAAAATCTCTAGAGATTTTCGTATTAATGAATTATTAAACCGAAGAAGTTTGAGTGCTAGTAATTGGACCTTCGAGTCTAAAAACTTGAATTGATTTTAAATTTGTAAACGAATTTAAATATGAGTATATGAATATATATTCATTCAAATATGAATGATTTTAAATATATATAAATATGAATATTTATACTATATATTCATTTATATATAAAATTTTGATGTGATATAAAATATTAAACCAATGAGGTTTTAGTGGTGTTTTGAGTGCTAGTAACTAGACCTTTGAGTCTCAAATTTGGACTGAATTAAAATTTGTAATTGAATTTGAATATGAATTTGAATGTGAGTATGGGAATATGAGTATAAATTTGAATATGAATGATTTTTGAAAATGAATTTAAAATTTAAATATACATTTTTATTCTATACTATATTAATTTATATTCAAAAATTTTAATGTAATATTTAGGAAATATTAAGCCGAAGAGATTTTAGCGGTGCTTTGAGTGCCAGTAACAGGACCTTCTACTCCAAAATTTGAATTGAATTTGTATATGAATTCGACTACGAATATGAAACTGGATATGAATCCGAATATGACTCTAGTCAGTTCTTCTTCAAGTGTACCCACGTAGCGTCAGGAAGCATATAAAAACAAAAAAAAAACACAGCAAAAAGGATAACCAGACAGTGATTAAGTGTCTGACTGGACATTGAGTCAGCGCCTGGGCATTGCATTTGATTGATTATCAATTTGTAGCGAGTCGCTTAAAGCCCATTGCATTCCATGGCCAATTTAAAAGTGTTGAAATTTATTGAACACAGCCAGAAACGTGGTTGGGGATTTCCGGGAGTTGCTTCCGTTTTGTTTTATGTCTGGTCGGGGGGGCGAGGCGAGGCGATGCGAGGCGAGTAGCAGGTAGACCAGTTCACTTGCACTTCATTGCACAAGACTCTGGCTCGAGCACGTCTTATTTAGATTTATCCAGCTTGCCACGCTTCAGTTGAGTTGTCGATTCCTCTGTGTGTGGGTCTGATATCTATTTCTTCTACTCCCTTTAATATATTATTGAATATTTTGTGGCCTGGGCCGGAAATTGTACTAATGCCTGGCCAAGTCCCGGGCACATGCAAAAGTCACATAAATTTTTTCGTTTCCTTTGCTCCTAATCCTTGAGCTCAGCATATTTTTCTCAATTCTTTCGCACACTCACACACACATAAGGAAAGATCCTTCTGCTGTTGCTGTTGCAGCGCATTTGTTGTCCTTTGCTTTTTAAGTTGCATGTCAGCGCACATAAATCCTTCAGCAGTGGAAAATGCTTGCTTCGCTGCACCCAAAATACACACACAGAGCGCTGATAGCAGCTTCCTACCCAAAAAAAAGAAAGAAAGAAAATAAAATAAAATTATTGGCCCAGCTTAACGGGCTGCTAGTTGCATTATGTGTGCCATAAATATTTATAAATTCTAAGCGTAAGAAACTGCTGTTTTAAAGCATTTAAATTGCATTCACCAAAGATAAAAAAACGAAATGACTCAATGGCTACCTGCCTGCCTGTCCCTTTTTTCGTTTGAAAATTGATTCTTGAATTCTTTTGCGTATGAATCATCTTCGCTTTAACCAGTCTCCGAGCTCTGGCTCTGATTTAATTGTTGCTTAGTGGATTTTCGCAGCATCAGCGGCGGCTAACGGTAAGCTAAGCGGAAACGGAAATTGCGCGCACACTTATCTCGGTCTGTCTCTCCCACAGGATATCTCTCTCCTTCTCGGTGTGTTTGCGCAAATTGCGTGCTGCGGCGTAATCGAAATAAATTATGAGCCAAACTTACATTGTGGCCAAGCTCAGGGCTCCTGAGTGTTGTGTGTGTGTGTGAGTGTATCCGGCTTTGAGCCAGTGCGAGCTTTTAGTGCCTTAGTGCGTGTCCTGTCATCCTGGGTCAGGCATCTTTATGGGGAAGCTCGGCTACTAAGCGAGAGACATATGTATGTACTTGTGTGTGTGGACTCTTGTTGTCTTTTTTTTTCTACGTAATTTGCAAAAGGCTTAGACAAACCAAATTAGTTTGTCAGCCAATTAGCTCTGCAGATAATCAGTTCGGATTTCAACGCTTAAATTACACTGAACACAAAATGTGTCATTAAAGCTTAAACTTGATAAAACGCAGCATTTTCTTTATATCATACTCAGCTGCACTTCTCAGACAAGATGACATTATTCTGCTTGATGAAGATGAAGCATTTTTTTAATACCCTCATACCATAAATGATTTTACTACTTGTTTAATGATTTGCTTTTAACGGTTTTAAAAAGAAACAAGACAATTTTAAATTTGAAAAACGCTGGGAAACATCAAACAGTGTCTCTTTTGAATAATTTAAAATGCAAAATAAAGTACACGTCTGTCAAAAATTAGAAAACAGCAACACTTAGAGAAAAAATTGAGAATTTTATACAGGGATCAAGAGTTTTCCATGTCAAAAATGGAAATAAATAAAAATTCTTAATTCAATTATGATTTTTGTATGCAGAATATCTTGATCAAGGAATTTTGAACACTCCAAACTTAGCTTAATTCATTGTCAATTACTTCTGCTCACCCCCTCAATTTTACGTCATATTTTCAAGTACAAATTTCTTAATAATTAAAAAAAATTATAACAATTTTCTAGTTTGTTCATTCTTAAATTAAAAGTTATTTTTTTTTTTGAGTGTACAACATTTTATTCAACATTTAAAAACTTAAAGTAGGTACTTAAGTTATTTGTTTAAGCAACTCACAAATTTTCATAAAATATAAATTTTGTAAAAATGGCTTCTTTTTGTGACTTGGATTTTTATTCTCTGGGCTATTTTACCCCCAATTAAGATGATTCTGTGTGTATTTAAACATTTTCAATGAAGATGATGAGTATAAATATGACTTTAACAGACCAAAGGGCCAAGCCGAACTTCTTCGGGCGTTGCACAGTGGCGCCATTTGAGTTTTTTCGTTTCAAAAATCATAACTTTTGAACCAAATGAGATAATTGAATAATTTAAATGACAAATTATAGAAATTTGTTCAGCCTAGGAAACCAATGTTTGAAAGGGGTGCTACGCCTTGTAGATGCTTACCTATGGCTTATCAAAGTCAAAATTTTTACAAAAATAAAAAATTTGGAAACAACCAAAATTATTTTTTACAATTTTGTATTATTTTTTTTTTTTTTAGAGTCTATTCTAAAATTAATAAAAAAAAATTAAAAAAAAACAATTTTTAAAATTTTTTTAAAATTTTAATAATTAAATTTAAAAAAAAAAATTTTTTTAAATTTTTTAAAAAAATGTTTATAAGATTTTTAAAAAATATTTTTTTATACTCATAAGACAAGGTATCTCAAATAGATTAATCATTCTTAGATTATCATCCAATGGATCGGTAGGAGGGGCAAACACGTTGAAGAGGCTCTCATTTTGCCATGTCCTACTTTTTTTTTACCAATTTTACCTCAAAAAATCGCAGAGGCGGCGACGGGCAGCAGGAACTTTATGAAATATTTTAAGGAATAATCAAAGAAGCAGCGGCCGTGACTGACAATCGGTTGTGATATTGATATATCAGGCCAAAGAAGAAGAAGAAGAATCAAAGAAGATATTTGGAAAATAAGCCAACAAAATTTAATATTTTTCTATTTTTCATCAAAGTTGAAATATAGTGAAAAAAATGGAAAGTTTTTAAAAAAGTGATTTATTTGGATAAACAAAAAGCAAACAGTAATTTTTTTTTTAATATACACCAAATTTTTTTAACAGTCTTTTATTTTAAAATATTAATTAGTATCCTGCTACCATAGCATTGGCCGCACTTTACTAATAGGAGATGAAGAAAATGTACAAACTTGGCAGGCTTTACCGATAGAAATACACTTAATGAATACATCAATCAGTAGAAAAAAAATTAATTCAAGATTAATTCAAGATATTCTACCTGAAAGCGGACCTAAAAATTGTGTTTTTTTTACAAAACTAAAAATAGGTTAACTTTGACGGGTTATATCTTTTAAAATAAAAATCGCATTTTATTAAGGGTTGCATATTTGAAATCGTTCAACAATTTACTATAAGATGGGTTCATTCAAAATTTCGTAGGCGGTCATGAAATTTTTGATATTTGAAAAAATCAAAGACTTAAGATATTGAGCATATATGGAACAAATTAATGCAAAATGCACAAAAAAAATTGCAGCCCTGGTTCTTATAGTCTCTGAGATCTAGGTGTTCATACGGACAGACGGTCGGACAGACGGACAGGAATATATACTTTATGTACAGGGGGCTCTGGGCTCTGCAAAGATCATAAGTTATGATTTAAAACTTAACCCAAGATAGATCAGAGATCCAGCAGTACTCCATAAACGAAGATATAGAAACAGTTGGGAATTGTACCATTAGATTCGTGCAATTAGGATGCGAAGTTGTCATTGATAATTTGAGTTTATAAATATTTAAACACAAATTAAGAACGTGTTAATTCAAATCCGAACAGCAAAATTTGAGAAGCTTTATTATTTATGGGGACGATGGGTTCATCTAATCAATGCAGTATTATTTTAGCTAGGGCAGAATAATTCCCATTTTTTCACGAAATAAAAGGGCATATAATTTCCCAAACCTTTAAACCTCCCCCAGGATGTTTTAAGGTCGGTTATGGATTTTTGGCTTTAGCTAGACATATGATAGCGTGTCGACTGATTCAAGTTGGTTATAATTGCAATTGCGTGCAAATATTACTAAAACCGCGGAGCATTGAGTACCTTAAGCAAATGCCAACCAAATGAATGCTTTGTTTTACTAATCAATGGCTTCTTGCTGACAACTCGGACTTTAAATTAGATGTGCTTTATTTATATCATTTTGAAATGTCAACAGAAATTTATTAATCCTTGATCAGCCTTTAAGTTCGGTTTTGACAGCATTTTGAAGCTTTTTTAAACTTGCTCCTGACCATGAGTCGTAAGGCATCAAACAAAGGACCAACTAAACTGTTGAATGCTTCTCCATGGGGCGCTACACTGTGTGGCGAGTGGCCCTGAAAGTATGCAGTGACATTTTGCACCCAGCTTAAAAGTTAATCTATATTCAGTTGGTATTTTTTTTGGAGCTTATGAACCCATCCACCCAATTGTTCTGCCTCTGCAAGTGAATGCTACCAATTAGTAGTCCCAGAGCCCTGCTACTATTCCAGCTCCGACAAAAACAATATGCTCACTGAGTTCAAACAACTGCAGGGCGAAATCTAAATTCTGGCCAGCAAAAAAAAAAAAAAAAAAAAACATCCAACGAACAAACGAACTTTCTAGACAGAACAATGGCTGGACTTGGGGGCCTGGTCATGTGTAGATGGAATTTTTAGGTCTAAATCCTGTTGGGTCATAAAAAGTGCTTATTACATTATCACCTCAAGCGTGGCTGAGCCGAAACGCCCACACACAAACGCCTGCAGACTCAATTCACTCACACACTGGCACTCTCTCTCTCTCCCTTTGCCGTCTGCCCTGTATTGGTTGGGTTTATTATGGTCCTGGCAGCTGCGTTTTTCAATTTTCGCTTCTTTTTTTTAGGCCTTTGGGCCTCACCTGAGCCTTGAGCCGATTTGGTTTTGGCATAGTCACTTATTGGCAAAAATGCGAAAAATGTGTAAATTTTCTTTTTCCTTTTTTATTTTTTTTTTTTGATGATGATCCGCTTTGGCAGCCGTGCTGGTTCGAGTTCATTCAATTTGGATTAAGTCGTTCGTGTTGATTAACGAAATTGACTTTTTTTTTTGCCCGAGACTTAAAGTCAGCATGTCTAGGCTCAGCTGTAAGCAATTTAGAAGGCAATGCGTAAAACAATTTACTAAATATTCAATCAATTTGAAATGCAGGCCAAATGTAATAAATCATGACATCAAGGAAATGTCTCCATTTCGACAAGGGGGGGATGAGGAAGTATGCGTCATAACAATAAAAATGTTTTGGGGCCACGTTTGGCTAAATAACGCAAATAAACAAGACAACAACGACAGGCCATAATATATCAAACACCCAAAGGCGCTTGACGACACCAGCAGCAGCAGCTGAAGCAGCTGGAACAGCAGACAGAACCGTAGCCAGGACAACGTAATGGCTGTCTAGAGAATGCCTTGCCGCTGCCGGGGCCTTAACTGAGAATCAATGACATATCGTTAGAACCAAATACGTATGCCCGCCGGGCCTGAGGAAAAGTCATAAAAACAAAATGTGAAAATAAAATAATGATAATAAGAATAAGAATGCTTTCCAGCTAGCATATGCAATGATTGACTAACAATATAGACTGCAATACAGTTTGGAGGGGGAAGAAAAACAGTTGACAAATTTGGACATATTCAGTGCATATCAACAGTTGAGGTAAAAACAGACAATGGTTGAATAATGTCGAAAAAGTAAATTATTATTTTTAATATTTTAAAAAATACTGAAAATATTTGATCAATTTCATAATTACACAATTTAATTTTCAATTAGGATCCGAACTTGAAATGAGTTTTTTGGATTGACATAAGAATTCTGGGATTAACACAAGTCTTTCGTACTTGAAACTTCGCTGAGAACTAGGGATCAAATAATTTTTTTTAAACCAGAAATTAGCTCCCCATTGTTTTTTCTATATTAAAAATTAATTTACAAAAAAATCTAAAATTTAAGTAAAAATATCGGTAATATACTCTGAACATGTCAAAAATTCAACTAATTACTTTTAAGTGTGGATTACACAAACTTTACAAGAGTCATAGTTGGATTTTCTAATAACTTGACTATCGTTCATCTGACCAGGAAACTATGAATGATGGATCGATAAGTAATGATAATAAACATATATGACTAGAAGGTTCGAACAATCTATTCTCAAAATTGTAAGAGATATGAGGTTTTTTTTTTCAATTTGCTGGGGAGAGGCAAAAATTTAAAAATATTTTTATCTGTCAGCTCCATACAATTGAAACCTCTATCTCTTACCATTTCTGAGATCTATTGGTTTACAAACACAGACAGACATACAAACGGTGTCTGCTAAATCGACTTGGCTGTTGATGCTGTTCAAGAATATATATAGCTTATAGGCTCAAAGATGCGTCCTTCTGTCTGTTACATACACTCAGTGCCACAATAAATGCCGCATGGTAAAGATTTACATAATTGTTACTTTCCTAGCCTGGGGTTTCATTAAATGTTTGCGGATTCGCCAAATTTTTTTTACAAGTTAACTGATTCTTTGTAAAGAAAATGGCATATCATTTTTATTTTATAGTTTTTTTTATATATAGAAAGATTTTTTTCTACCCACTGTTAGACAAACTTAAGAAAAAAATCGATAAACATATAATAAACAAAAAATCAACAAAATCAACAAAAACTATATTTTCCATTTCTATCAGATTAAAATTATTACATTGAAAGGGACAAAAACAGAGGCCCGCCCCCCCCCCCCCCACGACCCCCCCAGCACAGACAACAACAAAAAATTTTAAAACGAGTAATTTAAAAAGAAAAAAAAACATAAGCCCCAAGAAACAGTCGTCAAAACTACTCTATGAGAAAACTTTTTTCGACCACTTATATTCACTAACAAAACGAGACATAGAACCAAAAAGACCAAAATTTTTTCCAAATATTCATATCCAGACAATTTAATATAAATCATATTTTTTAAATTTAAATAGTACTTTGTAGTACCTAATTAAATTACACATTTTTAACCTTTTGTGCATCAAATCGTATAATGCATGCAAATATTTTTCTGATAGTTCCTCTTACCATACTTTTTCGACAGTTTGCCTTAACTTTACCATAGTTTTAGGCTTCCGCTTTATTATTTTAGCGCTCATAAGGGCCCAAACATCTCAATTGAGTTAGGGTCTGTGCTGTTTCCATTCTAAAGGACTTAATGACTGATTCTTCCTTAAAAATTTTTATGTTTAGTTAGAAAAAGATAAAATTGAACTGAATAAGTTGTTTTGATGACAAAAGGACATTGAATTGCTAACAGATCTTCATTTTCAGTTATGGACTCAATACTAGACAAAACTTCACTTAAAATGATTTCTTTATATTTTCTGCATTGACCATACTTTGAATCATTAAAATTGATTCAGTTTTATGTTTTATTCCCATATCATCATGTATGGTGAATGCTTGACGGTGATGCTACACAGCAATTTTGTGAATATCGTTCGCCCTTTCTACGGCACACCCTGCGAAATCCATCGGATCCAATGAGATTAAATTTGGACTCATCTGAAAATATCACTCGTGACCAATCAGAATAACTCCAATTTTCCCCAGTTTAGTCTATTTTTTCAGGTGATCTTGCGAATAAACCCATATCGATTAGCAGACGTTGAATGGTTCGCAACGAAATCTCCTTTGAAAATTGTTGCCGTTCCTCAGTTGCGTTTTCAACTGCATTTTTAAATCGATCCTGAAGCCTCGTTCTCATGACAACACGATCTACTCGTTCTGTGGTGCATTTTTCCACACCTGTTCCTTCTTTCCTTCCCACTTTCCCTGTTTCCCAATATTTTTAAAAATCGACGCACTGAACTTTTGTCCAAACATTTTGTTCGGATAAGAAAATAATTTTCTCGTTGTCCCAAACAGTGAACTGCATTTCCTTAGGCATGTTTTTTAAGGTGTCTTCGCAAACTAAAATCTAGGCAAAGCAACTTTAGCAACAGCGCTGTTAAAATAACGAAAATATGTTTAAAATAGTTGAGGGAAACCCCCAATAAAAATGATGCCCATGGAATAGTATTAAAGGAAACTCTAGCATAGAGATGGCAAATATTTATAGTTTTACTCGGCGCGGCATTAATTGTGGCACTGAGTGTACATTTGCACAAACCTAATATAGTTTTTGTACATTCTGTACAGAATATAAAGACGTTGATTTTTAAAAATCGCAGTTAGCCTTTCAAAAATCTGAATAATTATGAGATTGTACATTCCATTACCAGATTCCTGATTTTTGTTAAAATACTAAACATTATGGAATTTTTAATACTATTAAATTTTTATTTTTCCATCTGTAAAACACCTTTTGTGCCAAGTTGCTTAACTTTTGCATTTTCCTCCCCTATCAAAAACTGTTTGGTCATAACTTCGAGAGCAAAGAAACTAAAATATATACATAAAACAATTCATGAGTTTTTCGAAAAGTATTCAACTAAACCATGCAACTTTCCTCACCAACCTCTGGCTGCCTCATTAAAGTTGTCAACTTGTGCATTTGTGTATAAATTGAGTTTAAATTGCTCTCATGTTTCCAACTAAAATTTCAATAAATGTCACATGTCTTGCCAGGGCAAAATTTGTTGATTAAAACGAGACGCAACTGTAGCTGCTGTCTTCACCTTGGCGCCAAAAGGGTTCATTAGGCAAATGGCAGCGACACAGGATATGGGTTAATAAGACAAGAGATGAAGCGCAAGTGGAAAGTGTTTTCTAACATCTTGTGCCTGTGAGACGAATGTCATTAGCGTGAATGTGGATGGATGGTGTTGGCCTGAACCCCGAGGGGGGAGCCCAGGCTATGCTGTAAAGAGAAACCCCCAAAAGAGAGGCAAAAGCCAGGCAACTGCCGCAACGCAAACAAGATTAATTAAGGAATGTAAATTTTGTAGAATTACGCGCCATTGTTTGACTCTCCCCCTCGCTCTCTGTCTCTATCTCTGTTGCCATCTCTCTCTCTCTCTCTGGCTGGGTGTGTTTTGAAAGGGTGTTGAGATTTTTTCCATTAACAACATCATCAATGGGCCGCGGGTCGCACAAGGTCGAAAGGTGTTTGTGTGTTTGTGCCGGGAATTTGGCGGATTTTGGCTGGCTGAAGCTTTTCAATTTTGAGCTTGGCAGCTTGTGAAGGGTTGCCGCACAATTTTTAATTAGTGTCGTCGCCTGTGGTTAGTCCTTGGTCCTTTAACCCTTCGACAAAAGGTTGAGTATTGTGTGTCAGCAACATGCATAAATAATATTTTCTAATGAAGCCTGCAAAATTAGTTAAGGGAAATAACCCGCCTACCTGCCCACACTCACACACCGCCTGCCTGTGTTTTTCCAGCGCGCAAACACACACACATTTGGCCAATTGTTTACATGGGGAAAAACTGCGTGAACGTGTCGAAATGTGTGTAACTAATTCCCACTAGAATTTGGGTCAGCTTGAAAATAAACTTCAGTCAGCGGGAAATAATGTCTGTGTCTGCAGTTTTACGAAATGCAGTTTGTTTGATGTTTGAATTTCCAAATGCACCCGCTCTTTTTATGGCTTAATTAGAGAGAGACAGGGAGACAGTCAGACTCATATCAGCCATCAATCAGCGGGGGTTCTGGTGTAAACGAAATTCTGACAGCCCTGAAATCATGTTAAACGTCATCCATGTCTCAGCAGAAATCAGGGTCAGTCCTGCTTCTTCTTTTGTTCTGCTTATCTTGAATGATGGCCCTCAAATTACATTAAATGGAATTCCAATTGAGGCCCATCTTCTGCCGCTGTTGCTGCTGCTGCTGACAAGACAATCGAAACTGTAAATGGCATTTACATGTTCGCTGTCATAAGCCCAAAAGACGTACGGTATTTGGTAGCTTTTAATGAATCAGCAACAGCCCCATCATGCGATAGGCCTCCACTGCAACTGCAACAGCAACAGCTGCAATCAGACAAATGCAATTAGGATTTGGCGTCGCGCTCGTGTTGCGAATTCTAAGCAGGCATCCCATCCGCCTTTGGGGACCCAGTCTGCAGCGAAGGCCATTGCAATTGTATGTGAATGTATTGCGATGCGCGCCTCCAGGGAGTTGACATAAAAAGATACCGCAATGACGTTGACCAGGCGAAAAATGATCATCAACAATGCAGCAAGAACAATTTGCCTTGGTAAACAAAGCTGGAAGAATGGGTTAAAGATTTTTTCTGTTAAATGAGCATAAAGCAAGAAATTTATTTAATTTTTGCTAGTTTAGACTGGTATAAAAACTCAAATTATCTCAGTGGCAAAGTTAATAACTATTTTACAACAATGTAGAGATTGGTTTCATTCCTCCGTTTTGATACATATAAAATAGGCAACTAAAACAATTAATATTTCCCATTCCAAACGAATTAGATGAGATTTATAATAATCTAATTTTCATTTAAATTAAGGGTTTAAACTGGGTTCCTTTAAAAGAAATTTAATTTTTCAAGGTAGCGCAAAAGAAACCAAAAGTATCTGAAGATTAGGCTGCAAATAAGAATTCGGCTTTGATTCCATTTCCATTCCATTTCTTACTCAAAACACAATTGCTATTTGAAAAAATGTTTACTTTGCGCCAATATACAATTATTTATAAATTATAACACTTGCATTATTACCTATATAGATGGTTAAAAAGATGAGGAAAGCACGGCCTGGAACTTGAAGGCTGTAAAGCCAGATATTTTTATTTGTTATATGGTAGGTGGTACTCCATTCTGCACCGATTCGTCCAATTAACTGGAATTCGATTACCTCATAAAAAATATTCCATTTAATCTAAGGATGGTCCTTTCTATTAGTTCGTGTATTAAACAGAGGGACAATCAACAGTTTTTTTTATATTGAACATCTTTTATTTCGGTACGAAAGATATTTTCGTAGAAGTAACGCATAATGCTCACACGGACTCAACACACACATTCCAAGCATATCTTTCAGCAATTGTCTGGAAAATCGAGGCTGCTCCTCTTTCGAATTGAACTTTCTTGAGAACAACTGAGTGCGATTGTTGTTCTCTTTTCAATGCTATTGCATAATCGAAAAGTTACAATACTATATTTGTCAATTATCGAATAGATGTCCTGAGCCTTTGCTTGCTCGTCATAGTAGACAGAACTTTAGAAACAAAACAGAGAGACTTAAAAAAAGCCAATAATAATTTTAAAAGAATATTTTGGCTATCATTTATATGTGAAATAATAACAATTCTAGAATAAAAAGTAGAAGTTTTATGTTTTCGAGGATAATAAAGGTTGATTTTTAAAGCGTAGTTTTTTTTAAATCATATAAAACACATTTTATTAAAATCGATAAATTGGCCTTTGCTATTTTCGTTTTAAAGATAATTTCATGTAAATGTTGTCGGCGGCTTCGTTTCAAATGGTCCATTCGAAAGGTCCAATTTTGCTGAACACAATTTTTCGATAAAACAGCGGATTTTCATGGCGCTGTTCTCAGGCCCATTCACCAACAATTAGATGTTGTGGTAGGTCATTCGGCTTCAATTCTAGCACTAGTTGAATTTTATAGGCTTTCAAACCCAAGTCGACACGTAAAATTTTTTCATGTGGTTAAGTAACACATGCCCAATTGCTGAGAACGGCGACGAATTGACATTTCACTTTTCACAGAGCTCGATTTTTGATAATAAATTTCAAAAATTTGCAGTTGTCGCTCCTTTGTAAGTCTTCCCATGATGAAATGGCAAAGTATACTGAAAACTTTTCTCTTTGACAGATGACGTTTGGACGCCATTACCAGCCAGTGCTGCCGACCTGAAAAACCTAACTCTTAAAAAAACACCCTTTAAATACGGTCCTTATTATTATTATAAGACACTTTGTATTTCTTTGTTAGGGGTGTCTGTTTTACCTGTTTTTTGGGAAGCCGAACCACATCGTTTGGATGATCAATAGAGCAGGGCCGGCCAAATGGAGAGGACTGAAGTATAAGCATGTGTTGGTGACTGCCATAGTAGAGAGCCAAGTCACTTGCAAAATCAAGTTTTTCTGTGCTCACCGATTCACACAGACATGACTTCGGCTCGCGTCTGTGTGAAAAACACGAATGCGCTCGGCCCCCAGTGGCTATGAGCTGGCCGGGCCTGCAATAGAGACTAATTTATTCATGAGCTTAACATACGGTTAACAGCTAATGTACAGCGTTGCCACTTAGGCTTAATGTTGTATGTTGATTACATATAAGGATTGCCATATCAACATCTTTCCAATTATTTTTCAATATAAAGTATTTGGAAGCTTACAAAATATATTTATAACTTTGGCATCAAAATAGTAAAATGTTTCAACGAAAATTATATTAGAATTTTACAAGGTTTTTGTTTTTTAACAAAGTAACAAAAATTGGAATTTTCGATCTTATCGTAATTATAATAATTATAATCATAGAACTTGCTCTTTTTTCCTGATTCCTATACACAGAGAAAAAAAGCTCAAGATCAATTTAATCTTTGCTGGTTAAAATGATCTTCTAAAAATATAAATTTTTTCATACTTAATATAAATAGTTTCTTAGACGTCTTCTTATAAATGTGTGCCTTGGCTGACTGCGTTGAGACGTCACGCAAGGTCTCGAGTTCGATCCCCAGACAAGTCTTTTTTTTTATAGAAAAGATTGTATTGATATTTTTTATCATATCAAGTTAATCTTTGTCATATCGGAGTGAGATTGAAATGAAAAAATGTGGAAATGACTGCCATTTCATATCAATTTTTTTCTCTGTGTAGGTAAAGTACCTTTTTTGTAGCTTTTTCTTTAACTAGGTACTGGAAATGCCGGATACGTTAACCAGTTATCTTTTCTGACATCTACCTTGTACCTTAACCATGTTAAAAAAATATCTGAATTTCCAATCACTGCACTGTGTTTTTTTTTTGCATAATTTCTAATTATAAAAATATTTGCCCCAAGTTTGGTTAGTTCGACTTACTAATATTCGCTCTTCATCAGTTAAGGGTCGTTTGATGCCCCATGTTTCATACGCGATTGAGAAAAAGAAAAATAAAAGAGTCCTGGATTTTTATAACTTACTTGAATTTGAGTCAGCCCGTTAATTAAATATTATAAAGATTGCTTAAGTCAGTCATTTAAAAGACTTAACACTTACTGTTAGACAAAAGAGTTTGGTATGGTACTTGCTTCGCAGATCATTTTAAGATAGTGTAGTGTTATTAAGGGGAAGTCCCAATGTATCCTTAAAAGGCAATTTCCAACTGATATTAAATAAATATATCGATTATTTCTGGTAATTAAGCTCATGCATGGCTAATCCTAACGATTGGACCACAGAGGAAACAATTTACGCATTTATTATCAGTATTGAAAAATTGAAGCTGAAAGCTTTGACAGAAATGTGCAGGTTAAACACTCTGTTTCCCCATATGTTTTTTTTTTGTATATGTCAATTGCCATATGGAGTTATTGTTGTTGTCGAGGCTACATATGGTTTTTCCCACCCACATTTAAGACTCTTAAATGATTAACGTCTGCAGCGAGACAGACAAACACAGCATACACACAACACACACACACACCTAAAGCGGATGCCCAGTTCAGTGTCATTAATATAAAAATGAAATTACCTGTCCCATGTCAGTTGCCATTAACAAAAAAAAAAAAAAAATAGTAACAATACGAACAACAGAGAAAAGGACGAGCAGCACTACACATTGTTGCCTTGAGTGCGCGGCGGCTCATCAAATTGAAAAATGTCAACGATAGAGAACCGGGTTAAATCAGGGAAGGAGAGGTAAAAGGTAGAAAATGCCACGCCCAGTTGCATTGACAATCGACAAATGAGGAAAGATAATGCACAACATTAATCTTGCTACCAGCAATTTGTCAGAGCTCCAGAGTTTCGTTCTCTCTTCGATTGAACCTGCCAAATGCAGTTCAAACATTTGTGGTCCTGGGCCCGACCAGCACTTGAGTCTGCCGGAAGGTTCGACGTTTTGTCTCTGTCGCTCCTAAGCGTTGCTTTCATCAATTAATTTACAATTTGCCAGCCATCCGCATCCGCAGCCACGTCCATTTCCATTGCCGGACTGTGGTCAACGTCAGCCGGGCGCTTGGCATACTTTTTTTTTTCCTGCTGCTTTTTTGCCCCAGTAATGGCTGTGTCCTTGTGCCATGTCCCGGTCCGAGTACGTAAATTGCATTGGTTGCCAACTTGTTGAAAGGCGGTACGGAGAAACTGCAACTCGGGACTTAAATGCTTTTCAATGTTTTCCGTTACGGACTCACCTAATTTAAGGGAGGAGAAGGAGGAGGGACACCGTTTAATGCTCACAATTTAGCTTTTAATTAGATCGGCAAATTTGTTTTCAAACCATTTTGTGTGCTCGTGCGGGTAGCGCATACAAATGTTGTCCCCTCCATTTGCCACTTGGACTCCTTCTTTCCTGCGCGGTCTTAAGAGCCACGTCGCACGTTTGGCCCTGGAATTAGAGTGCTTACGGTTTTTCATTTTAATTGTTTTGTGCGGCGGCTGGCGAAGTGTTTTGCTCTTCTCTCTTCCTTGGGGTGTTTCGCCGTGTCGCTGATTTATTTATTTCTATTTGCCGTTTTAATTCCTTTATTTTTTTTTCTTGCGTTTTTATATTTGTATTTTATTTTCTACAAAACCCCAAAGCAGCAGCGCAATTGCGGTCGCGTCTGCTCCGGCGGCTGCGCTGTCTGCGTGCCATGTTCTAGTTTTCTATTTTTGCTCCCCTCGGCCGTAATGGCAACCTTAATCACGTAATGATTTCAGACTGAGTGAGTGAGTAAGTGAGTGAGTGAGTGAGTGAGCCCGAATGGGTGTCCGATTTTTGTTCTTCATTTTGTATTTTGCACAATTGGCACAAATCTCAGCTAATGGGCAAAATGTTGGGGGGTGCTAATTGAAATTTAATTTTCTTAAAGTTTCAAATTCAATTTAGAAGCTGCAAATGAAAAGCAGAGCTCAACTGTTGAGACATTCATATTTAACTGTTCAAATGCTCCCAAAAGCAGGCAATGAATATTTTTATAATACCCAAGCGTACTTAATTCGCAAAGAAGACTAGCTAGATACATACAACAGTTAAAATCTGCTAGCACAGCGAGCATACTTTTCTGTTGAAGAAAATAAACGAAAATAGTTAGAAAATACTTAAAATACAGTAAATTATTGTCTTTATTCTAGGGAAATTTGTTTGGAAAAGTTTGCTGATGACAGGTCTGTACACAAGCAATCTGCTCACTGTAAAATGTTTAGTTTTTGCGCCGTTTTCCCAGGTTTTTGATTTTCAAACCTTGGTGTATAATTAGAAAATTAATGTTTCCTGCGATCTGATGCCGAAATTGCAAGCACTTTGTCTTTGTTTTTTCTAAAGAAGCGACGCAATTGCCTATGCGACTGAGTGGCGTCATAATAAAAGCAGGCTTAGAGAAATAACGAAATAGGCTGGCTTAGGGAAGGGCTGTCCAACGCTGTGGTAGACACAAGCAAATATATTTCAAATGCGGCGTATTTGGTGAGCACCGTTTTTGGACGGAATTTAATGAACGATAACTTGCTTGACGCCTAATTAATTTATTTTTATGTTCAAAATAATACACTGAACAGAAAAATGTTTTTTTTTTCGGATTTTCCTGGGCTATTTAAATCAAAGTAATGTAAAAATTATTTTTTTATTTCCTAAAATCAATAACTGCCAAACTTAATACTTTATCTATAAAGTGTGAAAGATATATACCTCGTTTATACACAAAAATTTGTTCATGATTAATGCCCTTTAAAGTATGCTATGTCCAATGGACTAAGGGAATCTTTAAGTCCATCTCGCAACGTCTAAAACTTGAAATAAAATTTTTTGGTTTTTATGTTAATTCTTTGCAAACCAAAATCTACCATTTCAGATGGTGAGAGTTAGGTTTTCCGATTTTACCTTATGGAGGGACACTCTAATGTCCATGTATAGGAATTATTAAGGAATTTTTTTTTATATTTGCCTTAACATTCATTTATTTTGTATAACTATAACCTCTCTGACAATATGAACAAATGCACAATGTAAACTATGTATGACTCTTCCTTAACCGACTTGTTCAAATAGATTACACAGGGCAACAGTGTTTTTGGTGCAGCCCTATCTATAACTGATTATATAAGAATGGAGTGCACTGAACAAAACTGCATCATCGGTTTTGTTCCATCAGCTCTTGTTTCCACGATATGACGGAAAAACGGATTTCTAGTAAATTTGGCCCTCTCAGATTTTTGGGCACAGATAAATCCAGAAATTCATGCCTATTGTGCCCACAAGAAATTCGAGAGGGCCAAATTTACTAGAAATCCGTTTTTCCGTCATATCGTGGAAACAAGAGCTGATGGAACAAAACCGATGATGCAGTTTTGATCAGTGCACATAAATGAATCATAATTTTTGATCAACAAGGCTGCACCTCACAAAGTTGGTCATTTTGTTGCCCTGTGTTATTATTATTAAAGAAAATAAAGTTTGCATACTTTTATGGGCATTTATCATGAAAAATTTTGTGTGTATAAGCGAGGTATTATTTTGATTAACCTTCAATATAAAGCACACTAAAATAAATTTATTTTGTTGTATTTTGTGTATTAAAGAGCTCACCTCTCAAAAAGTAAAAAAAAAATGTTTAATAACACTAGGCAACATGGTCCAGTTTTTAGAAGGAGTGGAGGTGATTCTAGATGTTTTTTTTTTATTTAAGTCGAATCTATTTACCCAAATTATCCATCACGTCAGGATTTTTACAAATTGTGCCTAAAGTCGGCAAAAGTTATTTTTTTTTTAACATTTTAAGGCAAGTTTTGTGGTCAACCCATACATTTGTTTTTTTTTCCCCTTTTATATTATCGGAAAGATATATTCTTTAGCATTGAAATAAATTATCCCAAACAATTTTGCGATTTTTTTTTAATGAAGATATACCATTTTGAATGCAAGTACTCGAGCTGACTAAATGTTTCCTTGCCCAAAAATATGCAATATGAGAGAACTTTCATTATAATTAAAACAAAAATTATTAGGCGATGTGCTATTTTTTGCTTAGCATACTTTTAGGCAGCAAAATAATGTTAAGTCTAGCACATTCATTCAAAATGCTACATCTTCGTTTAAAAAATCTTAGAATTATGTGGGACAGTTTAATTTAAAGCTTAGAAATAATATGCTGTTTTTTTCTTAGCATACTTTTAGGCAGCGAAATAATGTAAATTCTAGCACATTCATTCAAAATGGTATATCTTCGTTTAAAAAAATCGCAAAATTATGTGGGACAGTTTAATTTAAAGCTAAGAAATAATACTTTAAGATAATATCAAGGGGGTTCAAAACAAAAGTATAGGTTGCCCACAAAACATGCCTTAAAATGGTAAAAATTTTCACTTTATCCATATAATGGCTCAGACTACAAAAAATACATACGTGTTGAAGTATTTTTGTGAACAGATTCGTGTTAAGCACTAGAAAATCTTTTAGAATAACCTCCACTTGTTCAATAAACTTAAAATAGTTGAATTTTGTGGCCTTGTGTAATTTTTTTCTTCATTTGGAACCCCTTATAAATCAGAATAATTTGTTTCAGGCAACACTTTAATACAAAACTAATTTATCAAAATTCATTTTAAAATTCAACCATTATATGGGCTTGAGTATTTTGATCTAAATAAAGTTTAAGTAGAGAAAATTTTTGTACTTAAAAAATTCTTCTCAAAATATTTCAAATATCTGTGTCTAAGATCTGCTCCAGGCGCTTGTCATTTTTCATATGGAGGTGTTGCCACTGCTTGTCCAGGAAATACTCAAGTGGCACACACACACACACACAATCTTTGACCAGGCGGCGGCTCAAGATAAATGATCAGCACCCACGCTGGGCATTAGCTGTCTCTGTCGCTGTTTCTGCCTCTGGCTCCGGCTCTGTATAGTCTCCACCAGCTGTCTGCAGTTCTATAGCTCTACAGCTGTACACATTCATTAGCCCATCCTAGTTGCTGTTTCCCCCCCTTTCCCCATCATAATTTCATTGTGCAAAAGTTTTTCCATTACTTGTTATGAATATGCAACATTTATATAAATTGCCATGTTTATTGCAGTCTGCCTGCGCGTGTGTGTGTCTGCAACTGTCATTTTACCCAAAAAAAAGGAGACAGAAAGAGAAAGAAAGAGAGAGAAAGAGAGCGAAATAAAAGCAACTTGCTGCACGCGCTTTTGTGCACGTTGATTGCAATCATAATTTATAAATGTTGCCGACAGTTCGACGCTGGTGCACGCTTTTTCGCTATCGATAAATAAATAATGCTTCGCTGACTGCAGGTCCGGCTGTCCATCTGTCCATCTGTCTGTGTGGCTTTTGGTCAGCCCTAAAAATGGTTTGCCAAAACCATTAGCAAGTGATTTGCTGACATTTTCCCTGATATTGATTGGGGAAATGGCATAAAGCAAACTTTGTGTGAATGTGTGTGTGTGATGGAAGGTGGCATTCATTTGTCATAATTTTAGGTAAATTTCAATTTTAACCAGGGCTGCAATGCACTTACAATTAAAAAACAGTTGCCCCATACTAACTTTAACGTCCACTCTATTCGTAAAGCACACGACTTTTTCAAAACCTCTCCTTAGCTATTATCAATGCCAGTCAGTTAATAAAAACTGTTTTGCATACATTTTTCATTTTCTAACATTACCTCAAAATAGTCTTGGATGACAGTATCAGCTTTGTTCTCAATTTCACTTCCACAAAAGTTGTATGATTCAGAGAATCTGGTCCAAAACCCGTTTTCAAATCACACAATTTTGCTGCATATTTTCTATTATAAAGATTTCAACCTGCCCGATTTTTGCTATTAAAAACATTTACTTAAAAAAAGTATCGTTTCAAAATTGACACATGACGATACCGTTCACATTGAATGTCATGTTAATGTTCACACAAATTGTTTACCAGTCAGAACATTTAACAAAGTTCAAGAACAAGAAGCAATTACTGTCAATAAAAAACAATGCTTTAATTCAAATGCGAAAATTGTAGGGATGTCGGATATTTGAAAAATATCTATATCGAATTTTTTTTCAATATTGATATTTTGATAGACTATGCCAATGCCAAGTGGGAAAGCGCTGGCAATTTGTCATTCTCTTCCATCCAGAACTAGAGAATATCGACAAAAATATCACAAAAGTATATTTGATATATAATATATCGCGTTTTTAAAATATACGATATTGATATATCGTTTTTTCGACCAAAATATCGATAACCGATATATCCATTATATTTCCCCCAACTTTAGAAAATTGTGTAAGAATTGTGCGTTTTGGTAAACTTTGTTTAGGCAAGATGGAATCTGATGTTCAGGGCCAGGTACGCGGTTATAGCCTGTGTTTGTGTAGATTTTTAAGGTTGGACCTTAAGGCCTATACTCAGATGAGATAAATTGTAGTTTTTCACAATATTTCATATAAATAGAATCACTTTCAACCAATTTGAAAGCTGAATACTTTAAAATAGCTTCCTGATTTATATGATGAATTGTGCCAAACTAAATTTTTATCTCATCTGAGTTCAGGCCTTAAAGCCGGTCGTTCTTTCTGGTTGGCGAACTGAATAAGGTACTCCATGATCCACTTCTTCAAGCTACATTTGTATACAAACCTCAAGCATCGTTCGAAATATCATCATGTTTCGACCATGCCAATTGCCAAGCTATTTACATTGAAAACATGACAACAGGCTGACCTACTAGATTATCATGTGGAATCTCAGCCGTACTTGAAATATTAACTAACGTTCGTTGTGTTCCAGTATATTATCAACAATATTTAAATTTTAAAAAAGAATGCTGGCTCTATTGATAATAAGGAATAAAAAGGAGGATTTTGAGATACAAGTTAAAAAAAAAAACACTACGATAAAATGATCGGAACTGTGATCTTATGTGGTTTTTGTTTGGTCATGGTTCGTTGTGTACACGATATTGAAAACTTGATTCCGTATTGATCGTCCAAAATTTATGTCTTTCCCGTACCAATCCCGATCACAAGTTTTTTAAATTTTTTTTCCCAACTCGATACTACAGTTCATTCCTGGTTCTGAGGGATTTTCGACGGGTCCTTAAATTGTATAGTCTTGCAAATTGATTAATTTAGAAAACTAAAAAACTAATAAATCAGTTCTTAAAAATTCGTAACCTGACAAATACTAAAATCATGATTTTTGCCCTTGAAAGTATGCTGTGTTTATGAATATAAAAAATTAATCAAAACACTTATTGTTTTTGTATACCTTGGACGGGTCCAACAATCTGAGTGAATGCACAATGTGAATTTTATAAGATGCTGTCTTAACCGACTTTAAATTATCTCGTTCAAAACTTAATAATTGAAGAAAATAAAGTTTGCATACTTTGAGGAGCAAAAAGCATGATTTTTTATAAGCATAAACGTTGTAAAAAAGTTCGTGATCTGCGTTAACATTATTATTACAAATTAGAGGTGCGCGATTGTCGTGAATTTATACGTTTCTCTGTGTGTCATGACGTTTCACGACGAGATCGTGAGAAAACACAGCCTTTCGTGCGTGTGCATTCGTGATCCGTGCATATTAAAGATAACTAAGACGGGACTTACATCATCAAGCAAACTTCATGAAGTTATCTTAGTAGGCGAAAGATTTAAATGTATTTCTTTACTATTAGTTCAAAAGGTCTGAAAGATTTCCTCTAAATTCCTCCAATTCCTACTAAGAAAACTTCATGAAGTTTGCTTCATGGTGTAAATCCCGACTTAGTCATAAAGAATTCACGAACTTTTTATTCTATCATATGTGTTTAATAACATTATTCCTAAGACTAATTTTCTTTTGATTTCGTGAATCCACTTGTCGCATCTGATCCATATAAAAGTCGCAGTGTGGCCATGACAACCATGATGGAATTAAGATCTCTGCAAGCAAAAATTCGGGGATGATTGATCGAGCGTGATGATTCGTGACCTCTTCCTTAATCGTGCGTGACGTGAAACACTCTACAAATTGTGTGCGTGAATCGTGCATCAAGAGATTTTTATTTCGTGAATCGTACGTTACATGCAGTAAAATCGCTTACCTGTATTATGAATCGTTCCGTTACTAGGATTTTAAAATCTCTTCAAGAGCTCTCTTTTTAAGAGCGAGGCTCATTGGTGAGTTAGAGGGTTTTTAAGAGCGAGGCTCTTTAACGAACATTTGCTGTTAATTCTTCGCCGAACAGATTCATCTTGAATCATTAGAACTCGTTCAATTAAATGAAAAATGGATAATTTTGTTGTTGTTATGTAATATATAATGCATTGAAGATCCCAAAACCATCGGTTTGCAGCCCTGATTTCAGCAGACAATTTTGCAACTTCTTTCCGCAATGAACTTCTAAGCGATTTCATTATTTTGCATTTCTAACAACTCTGGGCAAGTTGTTGTATTTGTTGCTGTTGTTGTTGTTGCTGCTGTTTTCCTCTGCATCATTTTCAGTTTCGCTTTTCCATTTTCTCGCTGGTCAAGTGTTTGTGTGCCAGAAAACCGCAGCGGCTTTTGCAGTGATTTACAGTCAGACTCATCGTCAGACGGGGCGTATGAGTGATGGTCCTCCCCCCATGACATGCATATTCATATACATTGAGATTCATTGTATTTGCGCTGCATTTCCGCAGTATTTTGTATTTTATCTGCTTTTTTGTGTGTGTTCGTTCTACTTACGAGTTACCATTTTTTTATGGCACTTTCTATGGCCTGGGGATTTGGCAGCTTGAGTTAAGGCTTTAAACTGATTTATTTTCAATTAAACAAGTTCATAACTTACTCTAGGCAACTTGGCAGGTCCTTTACTTTGCACTCGCTATCTCTGTCTCTGTCTGTCGGATAGGCTTTTCCTTTGTTTGGGTTTAATTTACGCCACAAATTCAATTTATTTGAGATATACCTAATCCACAAAAGCAAACTTGATTTATCAACATAAATATTTTGCATACAATGTGTGTGTGTGTCTGCTCTCTCTCTCTTTCTCTCTCCGATGCATAGTTTACGGCCACTTGGCTGGGTTTTTGTGTGTGTTTTCTCCACAAAACGAAATTCAATTTTAATGCACTTGAATGGCTTTGAGCAGCGCTTAGTTGACTTGATTACGAGACTTGAACTAGGATTTTTGGCAATTTAATTTACCATATATGCTCTCGACCAATTTTTCATGCATCTTTTTCAATTGTTTGTCGCAGGCAAATAACAAAAATTTGTAAGTGGAAATGTTTGTCATTCTGCCAACACCAAAGCCACTTGGCCAATATGCATCTAGACGAAGAATTTGTCATAACGCATATAATTTCAAGTGTCCTCTCGAATACCAGCAGCAAAAATGCTGGAGTGCTAAATACATGCCTGGCAAATGCTCAAATAATGCAGAGAAAAATATTTTTTCTACTACATTTTACTCCCTTACAATGCAGATGAATATGCCTGGCATGTGTGTGGGTGAGAGTGGGTGCTCCAAATGTGAGCTAGCCAGTGTCATATAAATCATCATTTGCCTGATGCTTCTGGCCCGCCCCCACCAACACATGTAATCTGCTCGGAGGTCACATTAAAGTCCTGCGCTCCCCAAAGTGAAACGAGCCAGCAAAAGGATAACTCCAAATGTTGGTCAAAAAGTTGCAAGCTAAACTAATAATGCTACGCAATGAATACACTAGGAAAAATTACACTATACAAATTTTTTTCTTTAATTAGTCTTTTAATTGAAGGCTGGAATTAATGGTTGGACGAAATATTAACTGTATCATTTAAATATTTTATAGAATTTTATTTTTTACCTTTGAAAATTTTTTTCAGATTTTTTGTTTTGCATTATTATTATTGCTTGGACATTCCTCTTTTATCCACTTCAAATCATTTTTAAAAATGCAAAATAGTTTAGCAGATATAGCCATTTTAGTGAGGCAATGTTCTTGCAAAAGTGAGTATTTCTTAAGTTGCTCAAAACTTTAAGCTCCTTTTTCTCGAAACCCCGTTTTTTGACCTGATAAACATGATTAAGACAGTTCTACTAAACCGATTTTGATCAGCTATGTTGCAATCGACGCATAATTGATATAATTCTGGTCCGTACCTCAATTAAGAGGAAAAACATTTTTTTTTACTATTTTTTTTCACTAAACTACAAAAAAAAACTTGAAAAATCTATATTTTTTTTTTAAATTGCCGCCAATTTTTAAAAAATTTAATTTTGAACTATAGTTCAGTTTTTGAACTTTGGTTCATAAAATTTGGGGGTGGTTTTTTGCAGCACAGCCCATTGGACAGCTGTACACACTCACCAAAGACCACAGCGGAAATTTGACAATTCACAGGCAATAGAACTATGGAAAGAATGAACTATTATCAAACAAATTAGCAATAGACTATTTAATGAACTATAGTTAAAGAAATAAATAAAATAAACTATAGGTCAAAAAGTTGAAAAATCAATTATAGTTCAAACACTGAGATCTAGTTCATTCGTTAATTTTAATGACTACCCTGCCAACCATATTCGGAGCGCTCCTAAACTGGATTCAAATGGAACTCCCGCAGCTACACCTTTTAGGAGTGTTTATGGAGCGCTCCTGGTAGGATTGATACGGGAGTTCCTAGGAAACACATTTTAGAAGCTTTGGGAGCGTTTATGGAGGTTTAAAATACGCATTTGATTTTAAGGAATTTTCTTAGTTTTCTAAGTTGATTCGATTAATATTAATAGTACATAGAATAGGGAGTGGTGCAAGGGATAGTGTGTGAGCCTACTGTGCGGGTGATACTGTGTACGACCCCTCCTTAGAACATTTAATATATTTTTTTTGGATTATTATGGGTGGTCGAAAGCAGACCACAAACACTCCGTCTGAATTATTTAAGGATGATTGACGGAGTCCTTAGACGAATAGTGGAGTCCTCTTGGAGTCCTTGCGGATTATCCGAGTGAGCAAAAACACTCTTTTAACGAGCACTTTGTTCATATATGTCAAAAAGGCCTTTTTCTCCGTCGGATAAGCACCTTTGAGACTATTTAAGGAGCCTCCCTAGGAGGGTATTGGAAGTCCTAAAGATGTACCCAGCGGAGTCCGATGGTTAGCTGGGTAGTTCAAACTAGTTAAACTAAATGTTCACAAAATTCGACACTACTCTTATATACTACATTGCTTCACACAAAGAGATATCAGGTTATCTGCATTTCCATTTCAATGTCCTCTTAGTCCGCATTTACACGATGAAGTTTCCTTCACGAAGTTCTTCATGAAGTTTTTGTTTGTGGGGAAGAGGTGAAGAGGGGCAGCCGAAGCAGGCAAAGCTTCATGACCTACCGCGGCGTGAAGCTTTTCGATCATTCTCCTTTGCTTTGTTCCGATAGAACTGATGCAGGGTTGATTTGTGGGTTATTTGCTTATCGATAACTCGTGTTGTCAGGCGAGTTAAAAAAAAACTTCACGAAGCAACCTGCATCACGTAAATGCGCCTGAATTTTGAAGATGCTTCAAAACAAAATCGAAGAAAGCTTCATAAAGCAAACTTCATCGTGTAAACGCGGACTTAGTTTTCTCTCGAGCAGATTGCGCTATGTGAAAAAAAGAAGACTTAGTTTTGTTTGATGAATGTGGTGTCAAGATGCTTTAGCTACATGTTGGTAATTGTATATCCCATTAATCTTTCATACACCTCAATAATGTTCAATCTTCTTTTAGGTATTTCATTTTAAATACATTTTTTTTTTCAGTCTTCTAAAACACACATCTAACTTATATATATTAATAAAAGGAGCTGCAAGGGTATAATAATTTAGTATTCTTCTATTTTTGAATATATTAAAATTTTTCCAAGTGTGCAGGCAGAGCCTTCTGCACATTCCATTTGACCCAGTCGCTCCATATTTCATTTAGCAAAAGGTTTCTCTATTTTTTTCTCTACTATTTTGTCGTCAGGCTACACACTCACACTCATAAGTCATTCCACACAAATAAGGGAAAAACAAATGTCCTGCCAATTGGTGGCCAGCCGCAAAAAATGCTATAAAGCTGACAAATGTCTAACAAGCGCACAGATAGCGCAGGGACAAACAAGCTAGCCAGCCAGATCGCAGGTACCTCATAAAACTGTCCAAATGTCAATGTTCCCATGCCACACGGCCTCTCCCTCCTGTGGCGTGCAATTTGAAGTGGAAATCAATAAAACAAAAAAAAATCTATATATATATATATATGTATGTATGTATTTCTCCAGCCACAATTCACTTTGATTTGCTGACTGACTGGCTGGTTGTGTGGCAAACACCTTGGCCGAAAGCAATTTCAATTTCGACAACAAGAAAATGAACATGTCAACAACACGCGCCAACCGGTTGGGCTTCACTGTTTTTTTTTTTTTGCAACTTTGTAAATATTACAAAATTTAGGTGGCGCGCCAATGAAATATTTATGCCGTGCATGTGTGAGGCCTCGTCTACCTCGTGTTTTTGTGCAAATAGAAACCGACGACCACAGTCAACGGTCGACGGGCCCAGTCGAGTCGAGTCGAGACTGAAGTCTGATAAACAGACAATTTGGCAAAGTGGATACGTGCAGGGCGCGTATAATTTTGGACACACCTGAGTCCTAGACACGAGCCAAGCAACAGGAGCAACTATTTTGCGGTTGTAGGCTTTAGGCTGATGAGTGTATGAACGGTGTGTGTGTGTGTGTGATCACATTTAAGGTGTTTAGTCAAAACTTCAAATACAAATTTAAGCTTTAAAGAAAATAGAGAAAATTTAAAGAATTTAGTGGGAAAAACAGAAAAAATTTAAGGTCTGGAGAGAGAGATTTATATGCCAGTGAGCAAAGCATTTGAGACCTTTGACAGATGTTTGAAAATATGACAAAATATTTAAAGTAAGAAAACCCAAAAAATAAGAATATGAAAACAAAGCAGGTTTTCTGGTGAAAATTTATGACATATAAATCAATTTTGTTTTCATTCGCACAAAGTCCAGTGTGACCATATAAAGCTAAAAGGCAAAAAAAATTGAAACAGACCTCTGCAATTCTATATAAGGTTGGAGGTCCGAACGTTCGTACTAGTGAAGGGCGCGTGTCGAATATTTTGAACACTTCACGACTGTAACACGAATGGCATATTTTAAACCTACAAAAACACGAAACGTCACGACTAGAGGTGGAGAACTATCGATAGTCAGGACCATCGATAGTTAACGATAGTTTTTAGAAACCATCGATAGTGCGCGATAGTTTTCGATAGTATGTTAATTAAACGCTCATGTTTAAAAAAGCCAAAAATTTTAAATAGTTTATTAAAAAACGAACTAAAAAAATTGTTTCCGTGACTTTTGGTTTTGTCTTTAGCATTAATATTAGGTTGAGGGTTTCGACTATTTATAGAAACTCTGATGCTAGCATTAAAGTAATTCTGGAAGTAATTCTGGAAACCTATTTTTGAAACCTAGGGTCCAAAATAGACTTCACTATTTTTATTTATTTTTTGTTGTTGTTGTTTGGACGTCAAGGTTCACCAAGCCGAAGCTTGTTACGCGCAAACCCCAGGTAAAATAGGCTCAGCCACAAACGTGTGACACGAAAACGCGTAGGAAAAAACTAAATAAAGACAAACTTCGTGCTAAATAGGTTAAAAAAGAGGTTTTGATACCAGGAAGAGATTCTTCTAAGCTAATTACTCGGTAGAACTTATTGTAATCAGCACAAAGAACACGAATAGGCTCATGCATGCAAAGCATAGTTTGACCACGTTTTAAAGATTAGTGGATAAAGTTCCGAGTCGGTTTAAAAGGAACACATAGATTAATTTGACAAATCAACTCTGATCAGTTTAGCTTTGGAAAATAACGTTTTTAAGCGCAACTATTATTTTTTTTAAGCTTGCAAAAAAACTATCTAAAATTATCGATAGTGCAGTGTTACTATCGATGGCGACTCGATAGCGCACAACCATCCATAGTGCCGATAGTGCCATCGATAGTTCTCCACCTCTAGTCACGGCACGCACCACTTTTTGCATAGTAAAAAACAAAATTCGGTCGAATCGCCTCATGAATTTCGATATTTTTTTGTTTCAACGAGTCGACTTAAAATAAGTGTGACCAACAACCGACAAAGATAAAATGTGTATTAATATACAGTATATTTTGTCCTGATGACTTATTGACTTAGTATTTTTTATACTGTTGTGTTAAACGTGTTTTGTCGCGTTAGACCGTGTTCGTGTTAAATAATTTCACTCACGTGCGCGCACGAAATCTGATTTTGCAACACGAATACGTCGTGTTAAGTCGTGAGTGTTTGACACTATTTTTTATGTTGCTGAAAACTTTGAGCGTGATTTTCTCGAAAAGAAACCACGTTTTTTGACCTGGTAGCCATGACTGCGCCAATTCTACAAAACCAATTTTGATTGCAATCGACGCAGAATTGATGTAATTCTGGCCCATACCTCAATAAAGAGGAAAAACAATTTTTTAGTATTTTTTTTACACTAAACTACAAAAAATCATCTCGAAAAATCGATTTTTTTTTAATTGCCGCCAATTTAAAAAAAAAAATTTTGAAAAAATATGATTGAGGTACGGGCCAGAATTATGTCAATTCTGATCGTGACCTCATCTACCGTTTTCATTTCCGATAACCTGGAGTCTCGGAATCAAGGCTACCACTTCTACACCTTTTTTTTGGAGAGCTTAATTGACAGACATATAACTTTTTAAGCCGCCCTCGAAATCCAATATTTTTTTTTTTTATTTTATAAATAAATAATACAAAACAAAAAACCAAATTTTAAAAGCTCTTATGGTTGTCTCTCCAGAATTTAAAAAGAAAACTCCCTAAAATTCCTGTATAAAGAGATCATGAGCGCAGCGACCAATGCGTTTTTTTTTCAGTCTCTGTTGTGTTCAGTTCAGAATCAACATATGTATTGACTGTTTAAAGCGAGCTCTCAAATAAATTGACTGCCTTTTTAATACAATTTTATATTAAATTAATTTGTATTTATGAGCAAGTGAAATTAAATTAAATGGAAACAAGATAAGATCTTAAATGTCAATACTTTATTAAGCTGTGATTTTTCGTTCATTTTTCCTTCTATAAAGACCGAAAAAATATGCTGCTTTTAGTTTATGTTTGCGTATCAGCAATCCACATACGCTCCATGCATCTTTGTATTTATTTCTGGTTACTCAGGACAGACCGAAAAATAATCTTCAGCTGTTCGCATTTATTTATTTTTGATAACGAGTCTGTCATAAAAATGTATTTAATTGACACCCGACAACAGGCCTTAGAAATGGTTGCGAGAGAAATATTTTCCAAATTGAATTCATTCATTCTGAAACTATGCCAATTTTCCAATAATGTTTCCATATATTTTCTATATGTATACAATACGCCCCCTTTCTAAATATTGCACACGACGATGAGTTTTATGGCAGCAAAACGTTTGGTGTGCCATAACTCATACAATTTTAATCGTTGGAAAATTTATGACCATTTTTTGTTGTTGTTTACTAGCTTACCAATTTCTAAATAAATTTCTTTATAAAATTAAATTGATTGCCTGAAATTTAGCTAACAAAAATTTTCTTAATTTTTTATTTATTTTACAGGTCAATGCGGGCAGCTTGTCTGAGCAGGCTGGCCTTCAGCCCGGCGATGCGGTCATTAAGATCAACGAAGTGGATGTCTTCAATTTCCGGCACAAGGATGCTCAGGACATTGTGGTGCGCTCGGGCAACAACTTTGTCATTACAGTGCAGCGGTAAGTGAACTCATGGTTGCTGCTCTTACTTTTTTGAAGCTAATTTTGTGTGTCTGTGCGTGTTTAGGGGTGGCTCCACCTGGCGGCCACATGTGACGCCCACTGGCAATATGCCGCAGCCCAATTCACCATATATGCAGACAGTGACGAAAACTTCTCTGGCTCACCAACAACAGGATAGCCAACACATTGGCTGTGGCTACAACAACTCGGCCCGTCCATTTGTAAGTTAACAAAGTGTAGCATACATTTAAGGGCAGAAGGGTGTCATTTATAAAATTCATAAACTGCTTGTGCTGATGACCAATGATGTTGATAGTTAGTCAGGCTGCTCCTTCCAGCTACCCTCAGCCTGTGTACAACATTTGCATTTATACGATGTCTGTTCATAGTTTTGAAAAGTGTCAGAATGAGTAATGAATATGAGTGCGAGGATTATTTGCCTGGCAAGAATTAATGTGCAAAAGGTCTCATCTACACACAAACACACACAGCCTCGTATCTCTCTCTCCCACTTTTCTACACATCTGTGTCATGCATAGTAATAACCTAGTCTTTCCGTCTATATATGTGAATGTGTTGTGTTTGTGATATGCATATATATTCTCGTTTATTTTGGTATGTTTTATTGTTATGAATTTGTATTATAATAGCCTTAGCTTTGGCAACAGCCATAACAAAGGATTTAGACCCAAAATAAAATTGATTTAGAGCCAAGCGATGACACGCGCCATTTCAATGTGGCAAATTTTAGAGGGGATTTACCCGAATTGGTGGCAACTTGTGGATATATCAAAACTATTTCGTAAAATTGTTTAAAGTTTGACTTAAGACTTCAAAATCGTTTCCCTTTCATAGGTAAAAAGAGAACAAAATTTGTATACTCTGTACCAAAGGTACAAAGAGTATATTGAGTTTGTGCAATTGTATGTAACAGGCAGAAGGAAGAATCTCCGACCCTAAAATATATATTCTTGATCAGCATCAACAGCCGATCTCAGAGATGGTAAGAGCTAGAGGTTTGAGGTGTATGGAACATAAGCTTCTTATACTTGCAGGCAGATCAAGTTTAGTTTTGATTTTTGCCACGCCCCCTGCCTCCCCCGCAAATTGAAAAAAACTTTATATCTTCCACAATTTTGGAGTTAGACATATATTCTACTTATCATTTCTTATCGAGCCCCCATACTTCGTTTTTCGATCAGATGAACGATAGTAGAGTTGCCACCCCCGCAATTTGAAAAACAACTCAAATATCCCGCCATTTTGAAGTTAGGTTGTTCGAACCTTCTAGACATATAGTCTACTCATCATTTCTTAGCGAGCCCCCATACATCGTTTTCCGATCAGATGAACGATAGTAGAGTTGCCACCCCCATAATTTGAAAAACACCTCAAATATCCCACAATTTTGGCGTTAGATTGTTCGAACCTTCTAGGCATGTATTTTACTCATCAATACTTATCGGGCCCCCATACATCGTTTTCCGATCAGATGAACAATAGTAGAGTTGTCAACACCACAATTTGAAAAACACCTCAAATATTCCGCAATTTTGGAGTTAGGTTACTTGAACCTTCTAGACATATATTCTACTCATCAATACTAATCGAGCCCCCATACATCGTTTTCTGATCAGATGATCGATGGTAGAGTTGCCACCCCCACAATTTGAAAAACACCTCAAATATCCCACAATTTTGGCGTTAGATTGTTCGAACCTTCTGGGCATGTATTGTACTCATCTTTACTTATCGAACCTCTATAGATCGTTTTCCAATCAGATGATCGATGGTAGAGTTGCCTCCCCCACAATTTAAAAAAAAAACCTTAAAACTCCCACAATTTAAGAGATAGATCGTTTGAACTTTCTAGACATATGTATATTCTACTCATCAAATCTCATTAAGCTCTTATACATAATTTTCCGATCAGATGATCAATAGCAGAGTTGCCACCCCCAGAATTTAAAAAAACGTCATATCTCCTATAATTTTATAGATAGATTGTTCAAACCATGCAGGCATACATTTTAATCGTCATTTCATATCGTTTCACCATACACCATTTCCAGATCAGATGAACGATAGTCTAGTTATGAGCAAATCAAATAATTACGATGGGCAGCACTGGCCGATATCTTTTAAACACACACCTAAAAGTTTTCATTTAGGTACAATCTTTGACAGGTACAGAGTAATCTTCAGGTTCACTTCTTCCAAAATCTTCTGGTTCACTTAACTGCTTTATTTTTCAATTTTTCAACCAAAAAAAACCAAAAATATATTCCGCAAATAATTTTCCAAAAAATCTCCATGCTTTTCTCAAAAATGTTTCTCAAATTTTCAGGCCAACGGCGGCGGCGATGGCGGCGTAAAGAGCATTGTCAATAAACAATACAACACCCCGGTTGGCATTTACAGCGATGAATCCATTGCGGAAACACTTTCCGCCCAGGCGGAGGTTTTGGCTGGCGGTGTGTTGGGGTAAGTTTTCAGATGTGGCCAGACGAGCGTGATAACAAAACACAAAATAGCACAGAAACTTTTACTTTAAAATTGCTGTTTTGCTTGACTGGCTAGCGGGGGGGGGGGTTTCCATTTGTTTTGTTGTTGTTTTGTGGCGGCCGTCTAACGGTGAGTGCAATTTCACAAATGATAGCCGCAGTCTAAAGGTTGGCTGAAACGCACGCGTGGGACTTGCACGCTTTTTGCACTTAATTTCTTTGGGGAACACAACAAAATGAAGAGGAAACAGAAAGAAAGAAAGAAGGAAAAAAAACAGCTAACGCGGCGTATGCGTAACAATGTTGCTGCCCATCCGTCCATTTTTCATGGCATACTTTTAAGCTGAGCCAGGCAACGCGCGAAAGTATGCAATGGTCAAAGTATTTTAACATTCCTTTCTTTCTCTTCCCCTTGGCAGCGTCAACTTTAAGAAGAACGAAAAGGAATACCAGGCCGATCGCTCTGAGGTGTTGAAGTTCCTGCGCGAGGAAGAGACTGGCCAGTCGACTCCAGGTAATTATGAGCTGGCCCGTTTGCTATTGATTTTGAATGAAGGCGCCAATCCGTTTGTGAGCGACAGTTTGGGGGATTAGTTTTTTGATTTTTTTAAAAATTCTCATTAGAGACCTTGAAACTGCTGGGAGCGGCCCTTTAAATGTTCATGTATTTTACTTAACTATTTGTGCTTTTTATTTTTGTTTGTTTTTTTTTTTGTATTTTTGTGCCTCATTCTCTCAGATCAACACAAAGAAATGGACTTTCGTTTTCTCTATGTCAAAACCAAATTCTAACTTGACACAAACATCCTTTCTGCCCAGCTGCAAAATTCTACACACTTTAAAAATATATTTTACAAGTTTTTCGCTTAATGTTAAAATGTTTATTTTCGAATTTTATTTTATAAATAAATCGTGAAATAATTAAGCCTTAGGAAAAAGCATTAAATTTTGAGTTAAAGAAAGAAAAATGAAGTGAAAAGATGTTATCAAAGCAATTAAGCTAGCTTAGAGCTGAGACTGTTGACACAAAATCGATACAAAAAGAATACAAAAACAAGGAAATATGTTAAGATGTAGCTGACAAAATCAAAAAAACTTAAACTTGAAAAGAATTACTCATACGACATGTACAACTTTTCAAAACTGGCAACTTATTATTTTGAAATAGGAGAGACTAGGGGACAGTAACTTAATTGGCCCTTTGTGCTTAAAATTTAGTAAATTCTCATAATTTAGTTTGTTTTTGCTCTGATTTAAATGTTCTAGAAAGAAGGAGAAAAAATAATTTTTTACAAAAATGTACGTTTATTTTGTACCCATAGCATAAAAATCGTTCTCCCTAGAAAATAAGTGTCTGACTACGAAAGATTAGTTTAAGTTTTATCTTTTTATTTGTTTTTAGAATTTTTAAATCGGCGTAGAAACATACAAACAAACAAAAATCGAGAAAACTGTTAATCGATAATATCTCTATAACATATCAATAGATTTATTTTTCATGGCGATTTACGTGTTAAGCGTGCTAAATTACTTTAAAAACGGTTCGGTGTATGCATTCTTTCTATTTTTTAGCATTTCCATTTATAAAAGTGTTAGCAAAGCAGCCACATTATACAAATTTTGAATAAAGAAGCCATTTTATGTCCGATTTCAGAGCAAAAACAAACTAAATTATGAGAATTTAACTTGAAATGACAATTTTGATCTTGGATTTGGAAATTCCAAATTGAATTGATTTCTGCTCATTTTTTGGTGCGAGTGCTAAGAAAACGCAACTTCCTGACCTCGAGCCGGCAAATTGTCTAAAAAACTTAAAATAATATATTTTCTGATAATTCGATTTGATTGTTATTTACTCTTACTCTATTGTTATTTAATTTAAAATTGATTTATACATGATGCAATGAAAAAAGACCAAAATAACGTTGAAATTTTCAGAACAAATCGATCTTAGTTTAATCCCGGTCAAAATCAAAAGTAGGACGTCATTTTTTTTGAGTGTAGATGTGTCATCAATTCCCAAATTAGCTCCAATCATTTTGACAACATGTATGCAATCGAGCATTTTTATGACGGAAAAGGACAGCCTTGCAAAGCGCTAATGCGGGATTCTCCATTGATTTTTTTTCCCGAGTCAGATAGCTGTCGACCGAGCACATCCAAATTAATTGTTCTCTAACATTATATTATATATATAATGGTATAACATACCATTATCTGGTGAATATCGGGATTTGATATGGATTGGTTAATACATTTAGGTACCTAATAATATTAAGGCTTATAGTAAATAGGGTTCGAGTAGCTAGACCTTAGACCTTGCCCAAGTTATTTTATTTGGGTCTCCACTATTGTATGTGATATATTCTCATGATGAATAATGGCGGTTTTCATTAATAATTGTCTTGATTTGACAGCCATCAGCCCCCAAAAGAGTGCCCAGAGCGTGGTGCATTCTTAACCTTAAAATCTCTGGAATGGAATTTGGCAAACCAAAGCTGACATTGTCGTTCACATTGCATGCAATCGCATTGGTATCGTATTTGTTGCAAACTTTGATTCCAGCTTGGGTCGCGTTCCTTCCTTTTCGAAAGTCCAATAACAAAATATGCAGAAAATTCTAACTAATAACAATCGCTGTTTATCAATAGATAGGTTAAAAATTAAGCCTTTGATCGGTACCTAAATGTCCGCTCCATGGACATGGGTTTTTGAGGGTCGAAAAAACTATAAATTTTGATAAAAAAAATATTTTAAATTTTGGCATTGTGAACTTATTTCCCGAGACTGCTCCAAAATAAAGTATCCTCGCGGTGGACTAGAAAACTGTTGATAGAGTCCTCTGATATTAATTACCCATATATTATTAGTTAGGAAAGTGAGTATAGCTCGTGATTGATATTTTTTTTAGATTTTATTTTATTGTTACCAAAGGGCAACTTGCATTGAATTGGAATTCGTATTTTTGGTAGATCTGTATA
The DNA here is from genome assembly GCA_018904225.1 of Lordiphosa mommai. NCBI lineage: Eukaryota > Metazoa > Arthropoda > Insecta > Diptera > Drosophilidae > Lordiphosa > Lordiphosa mommai. Next base: position 839,518 of record JAEIFT010000074.1, read on the forward strand.
AAACTATTTTCGATTTGGGGCATAAAATTACAACAAATTGCAGTGTTCAATTTAACAAATGCTTTGTCCAATTACTAGGCAATCCTTTATAGAAGAAATGTTAAAAAAAAAATGTTTTAGAAAAATCTTGTTCACCGACTTTAAGAACCAATTTTTAAAAAAATCGCTCTATTACATAGAATTTTATTTAGACTGACTTGAAACTTATAAAAAATTTTAAAAATTTAATCGGGTTGGAGATGCTTCCTGCTTTAGGTTACAAATATCACAACAATTCTTTAAAACTCTCTGCAAGGATAGAATGAAATCAAATTAGATGGCATATTCATTGAACTACACAAATATTTCTGTCTTTTGTATGTATGTCTAATTCATGTTTGTATTTTAAAAAACTTTTTTTCATATCTGATTGTATAAACATGAACCATACAACAAATAAACACGCTAACAGCATTTGGCAACTATGAGCATGATGCACCCCAACAACAACAACAGCAGCATGTGCCACAACAACAACATGTACCACAACAACAATACCATCAACAACATCAACAACATCAGCAACACCAACACTATCAGCAACAGCAACAACAGCAACAACAACAACACCAACAATCAACCACCACTCGCCATGTTAGTGCTCCTGTTAATACACCAAAGCCCCCAAGCACCGGCGGACTACCAACTGGTCAGAACATTTGCACCGAATGCGAACGTCTCATTACGTAAGTGTGCTTCGTAGTAATCATAAATTAAATTTGTTATTTGCAATTTGCATTTGTGTGTGGACATTGACTAACAACAACAGCAACAACAGTTACTAATTATGCACAAAAGTAGGGCAAGAAGTAGGAGGGGGAGAAGGCGCCTTATATAGTACTCATACATAATCTGCTCTTCTGTAACTGATTGAACTTTGATGCTGCCATAGAGCCGCACAGTCCAGCCAACTTCTATTGGACACAAAGTCATGCCATCGGAGGCAATGAGCGACGCACTCCCTTACCTCAACAGCAGCAGGACGAGCGCATTGGTACCAATTTGCAGGCAAATACATTGGCTCCCTCTGCCCCGCATCGACCCAGTCTGCCACAGCAGCCGGAGGCTTCCACCGCTGTGGAGCAGCAATCGCAGCCCGATCCACGCATCATTGTTCTGCCGATTTGCCCGGCACTGCAGGGGCCCGACTATAAGGCGGATATGGAGGCAGCCGCAGCGGCATTGGCCAGCGATGAGGGCGGTGTGCGTCCATTGTCGGCCAGCGGACATCCGGCATGTCAGCTGTGCGGCGTGGGCATTGTGTAAGGATTTGTTTCCATCCCAACCCCCCACAGCATCCCACCACCACCAACCCCTACGATAATTCATGCGTCTGTTCACGTGCGTCTGTGTGCATTTTAATTTGCTTTTATTTCGAAGTCAATTGTTGAAATTTATGCAGCCAACACCTGATCCAGAGCCAGACGCATGGGAATCATCATTTGTATTAATTTGTATACGAATTTAATTGGCAGACAACGCACTGCGAAGGCTTAATTCGATAATACACATTATATTGTAGAATTTTACAATTTATTTTGACTAACCCCCAGACCATCGAGATGCTAACTTTAATGTACATACACAAATGCATTTAAATAGAGAGAAAATCTAACCTATCAATCTACCCCTAATAATCCTTACTTCCCCTTTTTATTTAGTGGCGTCTTTGTGCGCATCAAGGACAAGAACCTGCACGTTGAGTGCTTCAAGTGCGCCACCTGCGGCACTTCGCTAAAGAACCAGGGCTACTACAATTTCAACAACAAACTGTACTGCGACATCCATGCCAAACTGGCTGCCCAAAACAATCCACCATCCGGCACCGAAGGCTACGTGCCCGTGCCCATTAAGCCGTAAGTGATCGGACCATATATATATATATTTGCTAATTTTTCTTATTTTTTTCGGCACGGGCAATTGGTCAGACCGAAAATAAAAAACCCATATTTTTGACTTGATGGCTAGAGAAAATCGCATGGGGCATTGGGGAAATGGGTGCGACACTGATTGCTGCTGACGTGTGTCAACGGGCAACAAATTTTTCTGTATTTATTAAATGAAATGAATGGCAACATGTGTAGCCGGGCATATTTTGTGTGTGTGTGTGTGGCATCAATAAAATTGGATAGGATTTGGTATCGCTGGAGGTCGTAAGTGTAATGCTCTTTATAAACTGAGACTGACTGATTAACTGATTGTGAATCTTTAGCTAAGAGCTAGAAAATGAGATCTTGGACTTGGAAAAGAAGAAGCCTTAAATGGGCTTCGTTCAAAATATATTCTAGATACTAAGCTAAAAGAGTAGTGAAAATAATTAAATAATCAGTTTGTGGTTAGTCTTCAACTGAAAGATCAAGCTTTGTAGTTTCGGCGGTATCTAAGGCTGTATTCTTTTTCATATAGACAATTTTATGAATGATTTTTTGTCCAGGGAACATCCAATTCTTTAAAACCTTTACTTATTACCTTCGCCAGCTATTATCGAAAGCTGTGAAGCAAAAAGTAATCTAGGCATAATATTGAAAAAAGCTTTGCTTTTTATTTATAATGAACAATCTTCATCATATATGGTCTTATCACCAAGAATTACATAAAATTTACAACTTTGAAAATGAGTTATAATACCAATAACTCCCGAAATCGAGTAGAAACCATGCCAAAAAATTTATTTTCAATCTTTGGATGGTTATGCTAGAACCAACAACTAAAAATTGGGTTGGTTTTCTACTCTTTTTAAGGTTGTTAATTTTGCATAAGCTTTAGTTCAATCTTTCCCATCCATTTGGGTTTTAAAATGAATATTTTAAACATTATTAAGATTTTTTGGATGTAACAGGCGGACACTGGCAGGTGTGGATTGCTGCCAGTAGTTCTTTACATAATGCCAATGAAAAGTAGCAGTCCGTCTTTACCGGGTGTATTTTCTGATTCATTCTAAATCGACAGAAACACAAATACATTGGCTCCCACTTTATTCACCACATATTTTTATACACTTGAAAAGTGTATATTAATTTTGCCCAGAAGTTTGTAACGCATAGAAATATTAATTTCCGACCCCATAAACTATATATATTCTTGATCAGGACGACAAGCCGAGTTCATTTCCGCCTGTCCGTCTGTCCGTCTGTCTGTTTCTACGCGAACTAGTCTCTCAGTTTTAAAGATATCGAGCTGAAATTTTGCACAGAGTCTTCTTTTTACTGCACGCAACTAATATGTCGGAACCGGCCGGATCGGATGACTATATCATATAGCTGCCATAGGAACGATCGGTCTAAGAACTAGTTCTAGTTAGAAAAACTTGTTTGTTTTCCATCGTAGCGTCACTAATCTTGGTATATGTTAATTTTATATGCTTTCACATAATTCTGGAGAAATTTATCAAAATCGGATGACTTTATCATATAGCTGTCATATAAAGGGTCGGTCAAAAAACTAGTTCTAGTGAGAAAAACTTTTTAGTTTTCCAACGTAGCTTCACTAATCATGGTTTGTATTAGTTTTATATGCTTCCGCGTAATTCTGGAAAAATTTATCAAAATCGGAAGACTATAGCATATAGCTGCCATATAAACGGTCGGTCTAAAAACTAGTTCTAGTGAGGAAAACTTTTTTGTTTTCTATCGTAGCGTCCCTAATCTTGGTATATATTAGTTTTATATGCTTTTACACAATTTGGAAACAATTTATCAAAATCGGATGACTATAGCATATAGCTGCCATAGGACCGATCGGTCGGAAAATGTGGTTTACTAAGAAAAGTTTTTTTTATGGTATCAAATCTTTCTTATCAATGATTTAAAATTTTTTAAATATTTTATATCTATATCCTTTATATATTTTACCGGTTAAATCAGTTGGAGTAAACGTTTTCAAGTGTATTAAAACTTCGGCACAGTCGAAGTTAGCTTTGCCTTCTCGTTTTTTAATATTTTGTATGGATAAATTAAGGTCATAAGGCTCTCTTTTCGTAAAATTACGGGAAAAAGATTAAAAAAAAGAAGTTTCTTGTTCTATATTTAACAGCATTCAGTATGAATTTTCCCAACCGATTCCAAGATTAGAATTAACCAACCGACCATATGGTATGTAGTGTAAGGACAACCCCTCAGTTCTAGTTCGGAACATAAAAAAAATTGTTAAGTTGTCGCTTAGTGGGACGGCTTCCATACAGTAGGCGGCAAAAAGTAGAAGGAGTTTTATTGGTCAGTATCTTAATTAATTGAATATCTTAGACAATTCTACCGTGTGGTTTTTCATATAATCAAGTTTCAAAGTTTAACCTCTTGGGGTGGGGTACTAACCACTTGTCCATTGGAGGTGGGATTTTTCTATGGCATTTGTAGTGACCCTCTTGATCTTTGGTGAATTTTTCAGAATTTTAGCTCTCACTTTTTTTAACAAGCAACACAAAAAAAATCTTTTCTGCCTGTGCGACATGTCGTATTGTTCATTGAAATAGGGATTGGACAGGTCGAGGTCCACTCTGTGTTCCGTAGCAAGTTCCTTTTATTTTTGAAAAAATTGCGAAGACGAATTTTTCAATGCTGTTGCAACTATTTTAGGTTATTTTTTATCTGCTAGCGACATTATTTTGTTTATATGTATAGTAAAAGTGGGTCTGCTTCGTGTACTCAAAAAGCTCAGATAGGCCACTCTCTAAGTGAATGGCAAATGTTGAAGTGTTATTTGCGAGGAAAACAAATTTTCTTTACAAAAAACCATAGCAAATAATTTGCCAGATTTAAAAAATTGACAAACAGAACAATGTGGTACTTTCTTCATTGTTGAAATTTTGATGTGGCTTACGAGGCGTATGAGTATTATTAATTTAATTCTTTGTCGCCTCGTCGCGCCCATTTAATCTGAAAATTAAATTTTTCTGTGTGACAATTTATTAACTATATTTCCGAAAAAATGCATTAAGCGCGAGATCGCTTTAAAAATTGTTGATACCACTCATACGCAATGTTGCCTTTTTTATATATTCATTTTTTTTTTGCATATAAACGCTTATACTTTTTTTACTCGATGACATTGACAGTTCCTTTTATTAAGGTCATCCGTCCCGAATAATGGTTAGAAAAGTTCTCCGGTTTTTTGGTACATAAGTCATACTATCGGACCCAAAGCGGTTTTATTGGGACTCTTTAAAAAATATCACCTTCGTCTAATCTTCCTTCGTCTATATTTGATATTTTTGAGCTAATAGCAACTTGTCCTTCAAAACTCCTCGTATGTAAGAGTATTTTATATAACCAAATGTCCCACTCCTTCCCTTTAAGGGCATTCAATTTATTTGAGTGCAATTTGGATGGGCATTTGTTTAAGGGTTTCCGTTTTATTTGAATTTGTTGCTGACCAAATCGCACACACACACACACAAAGTCAACTTAATTAAAAGGACTCGGGATAGAACCAGTTGGCATTCCTCTATTTTTAGGGCAATTAGATGAATTGTAGTGAATCGTCTGTCATAGGCAATTAAATGATATATATATTTGTTTTTTTTTTTATTGCAGCAACACCAAGCTGAGTGCCAACACCATTTCATCGGCCTTGAGCTCGCATGGCTATGGCAGCAATGGCTATGCCAATGGCAATTCAACGCCCACTCCCGCTCCGGTAAGTAAAGCCCAGATCCTCACAACTTGTTAACTGTTGTACCGCTGTCAGACACACACACACACTAGCACACTTGCACACTCAGACATTCGCATACTAAGAAAACAAAGAAAAACCCAGATGCACCTGAAGAAGCTTTGCCCTGTTCTGTTCTTTTTCTTACTTTTCTTTTTACGCTGTGTTTTCACAATCAATTTTATCATATTGCTAGCAAAAATGTTTGCATAAATTCTGCAATTTTTTTGCTTGCAGCAGACATATGCTAAAATGTTACAAAAACAAAAAAAAATGCAATATAATGCAAAAAGTTCTCGAGGCAAAAACAAAAGCCAAGTTTAAAAACAACTCAGGCAATTTTTATAAGAGACGCTTATTTTTGTGTGTTTCTGCGATTCTTTTGAAAAAAGTTTTTGTGTGTGTGTGTGTGTCTGATAATTTGCATGCAATTATTGTTATTTTTTTGTTAGTGTGCAGCGAAATGTGATCGAAAGTAGAGATTAAGCATTAAGAGGAAAGTTTATGGGGCTCTTTTTTAGTTACTCACACATATTGAATGGAGCTGTTAAAGAAAGTGAAGTAGATAAGGGGTGGCTAATGAATGTTGCTACATTACGAATCTCAGAAGTCTCTTTAAAAGTTTTTTTGACAAATGCATTTTACTTACTAATTAAATTTAAGTGCGCTTTGAGGATCGTTCAAATGTATTGCTCAAATTCAACCAAATTTGTTAAAAGACCTTAGAGTAGAGGTGAAAAAACATATGAATATTTTAGAAACATCAATTTGACTTTTGATATAAATCGAACAAAAGCCAAAATGATGTTTCATATATATCCATTTATTTTTACATCTCACGTCCTACGCCTATATATATAAATCTATATATTACAATATCTGTCATACGTAGGTTGATATATATATTTCTGGCCGAATAATGAAAACGCGAATATTTATGATCAAAAAAGGTTTTATGGTTTTTCAAAGAATTCTCCAGCAAGATTTATACACTTTTGCATGCGCTCAAACCAATTGTCGAAGCACTTTTTCCACTCCGATTGAGACACCTCCAAAACATGGTTTTTGAACTCTTCAGCATATTCTTTCGACGAAAATCGTTGACCATTGACATTTTTCCCTTGATGTGTGGGAATAAAAAGAAGTCAGGGCTGTACGGCGGATGACCCATCAATTCGTCGTTTTGGGCGATCAAAAAGGCGCTGGTGTGAACTGATGTGTGAGAGCTCGCATTGTCATGGTGCACAATGATCTGTCTTCTCTTGTTCGTTTTTCGAATTTCTCCGAAGACTTCAGGCAAACAAATTGTGTTGTACCACTCAGAATTGACCGTCCTACATTGCTCAAGCGAAACAGTCGCCACATGACCAGTTTTACCGAAGAAACAGGCGACCATTTGCTTCGAAGTGCTTCTTCCACGAACGAATTTCGTTGGATTTGGCTCGTCTTCGAAGACCCACACCCCCACTCATAAGCATAGATCCATGATTCGTCACCTGTGACGATCTTATAAACGTCTTTTGAAACACCGCGATTATATTTTTTTAAAATTTCTTTGCACCAATCCACACGAGCCTTTTTTTGAGCGATTGTCAAGTTGTGCGGGATCCAACGAGAACAAACCTTTTTTACGCTCAGGTGTGCATGCAATATAGAATGTATGCTGGTGAAAGAAATGCCCAAGGATGCCTCTATCTCACGTTATGTCTCATGACGATCTTGCATTATCAGTTCACGCACGGCATCAATGTTTTCTGGCACAACGACTGTTTTTGGACGACCTTCAAAACCTTCGTCTTCATTAAACCAATTTTTCACAGTGCTATAGAATAGTGCTTTATCGCCATACAAAGATTTAAGTTCATCGTTGCACTGTTGTCGTGATAATCCACATCGAAAGTTGTGAAAAATGATTGCACGAAAATGTTCACGAGTTAATTCTATTTTTCTGCCGAGGTAAGTTTTTGATTAATCGTTAATCGATATCAAACGTGGTCACACACGAAAGAGTTGTATGGAGCTTTTATCGATAAAAGTCCAAACTTTTTTTGGGAAAAGGCCAATTGGTCCTAAAGTGGCTAGAAGTGACCTAGGCCAGAAACTTAAATAGCAACCCACGTATGAAAGCGGCCGTAAATATGTATTAAAAGGTAGAGGATATGTAAATATGTTAAATATGCAAAATTAATTAGTATTTGAAATAATTTACTCTTCAGGAAAAAAATTTGCATGCAATCAGTAATTTTAAAAGACCCGCCTATTTAAATCCGATATATAACGTTAGCTCATTTGATCGAAAATCGATGTATACTGGATCGATAAAAAAGTATGAGTAGAGTTAATCTCCGAACAATTTAATTTTAAAATTGTGGATGATATGAGGTTTTATTTTCAAATTGCTAGGGAGGCAGGGGGCATTACAAAAACTGAATATAAAATTGAAATGCACTGTTCTCTGAATCTTTTCTTTCGAGTGTGAATCCCTACGGATTTTTATAAGGTTTGTAGCTATGAAATTGATTGAGTAAAGGTTAGAGGAAATAATATAAATGGCTGATTTTGTTCATTGCAAGCATAGCGAGAAATTAATATAACAATTGTAAAGACCGACCTGTATCTTAGGTAAATTTTACAAAATTATTGCTCTCTTCTTGATTTAATCAAGCAACAAGTGTTGTAGCTGTGTGTTCTCCGTATAAGAGTGCCCCTTAAGAGCGAACTCGTACTGATCAAAAAAACACTGAGTATACGTTTTTGCTTTCTAAGGCCTTTAGTTAGGCAATTTATGGGTTTTTACCAAATATATAATTTTGTCGCTCAGTGTTATTACTGAAACAGAAAAGAAAAGCCACCATTAAATTACTCGATAAATAAGTACTACACTTTTAATTGGTAGCAACATTCATTTGCCACTCTGTACCCCAAATACATGCCCATCGTAGCCACCTTCGCAAAATTTAATCTAATATATATAAATAGCCCCTTTCACTCCGCTGACTGATAGTAAAATTCATTTAGCTAGTAATTCATTTGTGTAGATTTCGTCTTCAGCTGCGGCCAGCGCATTTCACTGAAATGTGCAATGGCTGCTAATAGCTAAATATAAGCCAAGCGCTACTTTTTATTTATATTTATTCGTTGTTTTTTTTTTTGTCGTAATTTTTTCTATTTTTTTGCCAAAAGTCTATAAAAAAACACTCAGCTGCTTAGTAGTCTGCAGTTTTGCATTGCAATTTGGCGTTCAGTTTGTGTCTTCGACTGGTGTCCGCGGCAACGGACACGGCGGGCGGACACTTAGAAAGCGTCTCGCAAATCGAAAGGGATCTAAATAAAAAAAAAAACGCAAATATTTGCTAAGAAAAAAGTGTAAAAATTTTAGCTAGAAAAGCCAGAAAGGGAGTTGATGTTTATTTCCCCCTTGAGTGGGTTATATAAGCGACTTATACACACACGCACACACACACAGTGACCTTGACCTAATAGCTATTTTTAGTAATCACATTTCGCTGACACTTTAATTAACTGCCCGGTATTAACTCTATAATCCTGTGCTCCTGCCTGCCTGCCTGCTGCCCATTAACACGCGTACGCATTAACACATTAGCCCGAGTCGGAATTGCCCTTGCCACCGCCACCCTCACCCACCCAATTGCTGCAATACGAAACGGAGGAGCAGCCACTGCAGCAGCACCAGCCACTGTCCCAACCTCCACACACACGCACCCACAGCAGCCTCTCATCAATTTCAAGCGGCTCCTCATCATCGGGTGTGGGCGGTTGTAGCGGCAGTGTGAGTGCTGCTGGTCAGTCCACTCTATCACTGGATGCACTCTCGCCCATGCATTCACGCCAAGCCTCCGGCTCGTCCACCACATTGGATCAGGCTGATAATTATACAATGCCCTCGCCGCCGCCACCGCCTCCACCCCAGACACAAACCCAAATACACAGGACACAGAATGAGAATGATATGAATACGCAGAACAAGAATCATAAGGCGTACACACAAATGCTGAAAGAGTATACCCATAAACTCAATGCCAATCACACAGCAACACCTCCCCACAACAACAGCAACAACACGGCCAAACCTTTCGCCCAGCAGCCGCATGTGGCCGCTTTGTCGGCCACCTTAGCTAATCAATTGAAATTTAATTCACATCAGGTGGCAGCTGATAACAGTCAAACTGACAACAATATGTCAGCCCTACATGATGTGGCTGTGGATGAGCCATCATCAATTTATGGCCAAATCAACACAGCCGCAACAACAACAGCAACAGCAGCAGCCGTACCCTTAGGAGGGCCTGCACCCGCTGCCGATCAGCCACCATTTGAGTATGTCACCTTAACTGGCAATGTGATACGCAGTGTGCAGGCACCTGGTAAGGGTGCGGCGGGACTCAATTACAAAGTGAGTAGTAGGAGTAGGAGCAGTAGCTGCCTTGCCAAGCCGCCTCATTTCCCCCTGTTGTTACCGCTGCAATGTTAAACGAAACGAGTTCATTCGCCCCCTCACCCTGGCATGAGCTGAAATGTTAATTATTTTCTGCTTTTTTCTCTCTCTCATCAAGGTCAATCAGGGCTATGCTCGTCCCTATGGTGCGGCAGCACCCAAATCGCCAGTGTCCTATCCACCGCAGCAACAGCAGCAGCAGCAGCAATCTCCTGGCAATGCGTATGCCACGCTGCCACGCACCAATGTGGCTGCCCAACAAGGTAAGGCTCATGATGATGATGATGAAATGGATAATGATGAGGAAGGTGATTGGGTTTGAATTTGAAATCAATTTGAAATCAGGCAGAGTTCATATAGTGATATAGTATTAAATGTAAAAATGATGAAGTTGATATCTAGAATTTCTGGCTAAACTTTTCTTTTTTAATAAACTAAATTTAACCCCCAAAAACTGCTTCAAAACTAACCGCAAACATTCCAAAATTAACTAAAATACTATTTGGCAATTGAGCTGAGCAAAAGACATAAATTTATATATACAAATCTATATGATGTAGGTCGTAATGTCAGTTACCAACAACAACAACAACAACACTCACAACATCACCAGCAGCAGCAGCAGAAGTCTCAATATAGAAACTCCTATCCAATGGGACCCAACATGAATAATAAATATGCAACTCTACCTAATTATAACACTCAGACCCATAACTACAACAACAACAACAACAGCAACATCAACAATAATAATAATATTTATAATCGAGGTAAAACTGCAAATGCGAAAAGTTTCTCATAGCAGCATAGTTTTTTATATTATTCATTTTATCAAGTCAAGGCACAGGATAACAAATGTTGAGCAAAAAAAAAAAGAAAGATTTTTTTTTCAACGGGAAATTAAAACTCATGACGGTGTGTGGGGGGTATTTTCAATGCCAATGCGATTGCCATCGCACTTCCGGCACATTGATTGTTGAACGCAAACCGAAACCGTAACCAAAAAAGAAAAAGAGAGGAAAAAATATATAACCCAAACGATATACATGGCGTTTACTCGCTCACAAACCGAAATAAATGATATAAAATGTACCATTGCAATCTCTGCGGTGGCTGACTCCGCCGTATGCAACAGAACTTTAAATGGAAGGCAAATAGGCAGACGACTACAGCGACAATGAAACGGAGACAGTCAGCCAAAGCAGTTAGTGTACCAAGTTTGAAGTTAAAATGACTCATTTCAGATGACATACAAATTTATTTCGGCACTATGCTTTACATAAATAAGACAGCTTTCAGCGCTTTTCAAAAGAGTTTCTATTCATATGAAGTACTATGAATAAATAAATTTTTATTTCAGCTGGAAAGAGGCCTAAAGCAAGAATTTTGTATTTATTCAAGTTTCGTGGATTAAAAGTTCGGTCTGCCTATAAATCAAAGAATTGATTTTTAAAATCAGTCACCAATTGTTTAGTTTTTAAAGATATTCAAGGTGAATTCAATACAAAAGGGAAAATATTTTAAACAAACCCTTTAACGATAGTTTGCTCAGGCAAAAGAATTTCTTCAACATAGTAAGAACTAATCTTCTTATTAAAAAAAACCCTACCTCAAATTCATTAGAAACATTTCTTTAGAGAGAAACATTGTCACATTGACTATCTTAACTTCCAAAAAATCTAGTAATGTGCATAGATTTTGATTTACAAGGAGGAAAAATATGAAATTTTTCAGTTTTGTGGTGATTCTAGCAGATTTTTGAGGAAAATTGTTCCAATACGTCCGAATTTTTTGATAATTTGAGCCCAAAATTCAATAAATTGAATATTCGGGGGTTTCCCGAAAATATCCAGAGAATTTCGTATAAACGATTGCTCTTCGAACTTAAGATGTTTGAAAAGCTGTTTGGAAAGTGCCACATATGCCTGATTACCTGATTACTAGATCAGATGAAGAATGTCAAGCGATTTGAAATCGACTGCTCAAAGCCAAGTAGATTTAATTCGTACGGTTTGTCTTCCATTCAATCTAGAAGGCGTTCTTATTTTTGCCAACTCACTTATAAAGTTATTCAAGATTGGTTTAAAATGCAGTAGTTTATACGAAAATCTCAAGAGATTTCCAGGTCACACCTGAAGGTGAACATTTTAAGACTTGATTTCTGGAGAACTTACACTTTTGTGGGAACCTTCTATGAAATTATTGTATAGTGGCATTGAAATAAATTATCCCTTACAATTCGGCGCTACTTTTTAACATATATTGTTGATGAATGTCGATGAATGTGAAAAATGTAGGAATATTTTGATTTTATAAGTATTTGCCCTAACACTAATTTATTTTAAATAACTATTACTGCTCCAACAACATAAACAAATACACAGTATATGAAGATTACGTATGGCGCTGCCATAACCTACTTGTTTAAGCAGATAATTATTAAAGCAATTAAAGTAAGCATACTTTTTGGGGCATCAATTATGATCAGATTTTTTTAAAATAATTTTTTTTTAAAAACGGATTTTATGTTTAACATATGAAGAGCTATTAGCGTTGTAAGGTTGAGGTTTCAAATAAAAAGATTGCAAATAAACACACACGAAAGTTTGCTCGAAAGCAGGGCGACAATTGGTTGGAGTTACAGACTGTTTCGAGATAACCATATCTCTCATCAGACTCCTATTTTTATTGAACAGTTGTAGGTAATAATTATTCAGATAGTATCTTCTTTTAAGTTTCTAATGACACTTAGATCATGTAAAAATATTGAAGGATACGGCTCCTGTAGACAATCTCCTAAAGGTCCTCCTAAAAAAGGCGTTTGGCGGTGATCACTCTATCTCTGGCTTGGCTTATCAGAAATAAAAAAAAAACAGATAGATTCTTTTAGGGGTAGATGAATGCCGTAATTGATCGAAGGACTAGTTGAAATTTCAATGTTTGAAAAAATAACAATTAAAAAAAAGAAAATTTTTCGACCAAAATTTTTCAGAAAAATGGTTTAAAAAAATAGAAATAATTATCGGATATCGTAATCCTTAGATCAATTCCCGTATAATATATCTAAGATGGTTGTGTGAAAATTTCAGATTGATCGATTCAGCCATTTTAGACATACAGTGATCACTGAATTTGAAAACAAAGTTTAAAGTAAAACGTGTTTAAAGTTTAAAAAGAAGTTCGCACATAGTTAATTTTTTTTCTCAAACTGACATGGTGTCGGCTATTCGAGGGCCATAAGATGATACCCTCTGCAACATCAGCTTCTAGTAGGTCGAATTGAAGTTGTCGACAAGCTATTCTTCCTTTGCAGAATGATTTTTGGAGCTATTATCCATATCAACTGATTAAACTTGCATAATTTTTTATGTGTTAAGCCACCAACATATCTTTCCAATCATTTTTCGTTGATAAGATCTTCATAAATTTGGAATTCCGCTTTAGCAACATCAGTTGTTAAAGTCAGAAAGTCATATGTAGAAGAAGATAATGTGTCTGTCTATCTTCAAAAGTATTTACCGTATTTGTTTGAAATTTTCAGAGAATATACTTAAATATATGTACATTCCAAAAACGAGCAAAAAATTTTTGGATTTTTAGGAAATGTTAACTGCGTTAAACATCTTAAGTATAATGAAGTTGTCAGCCTACGCTTCACTTTGATCTTAAAAAAATCAGCTCTAGAAAATTTAAAAGATTCCTACACGGTCAGCTGAAGTCCTCGCGTGAAGAAAAATCATTGTTCAAGAAAAGAAGCAATTATATTTAGTCGGCTTTTGTAAACTTGATCGGCTTTACAAAATTAAAAGTAATATTTCTAACAACATCGAAACTAATGCAGCTGTAAGGGCCTGTACTCAGATGTGATTAAAACTGTATTTCAGCACAATACTTCATATAAATAAGATTGCTTTTCCAACGTATTTAAATATCAAAGTTATTAGTGTTTAATAGTGTTTCTATCTGCTCTGAGTACAGGCCATTAGCAATTAGAATTTAATTTTGTTATCCAAATGTGATGCATAATTATATTCATAAATTTGGTTGAATTCTAAGGGCCGATTTCTCACCTTCTACATAGCACTATCTGTCACATCAACTTACTAATTGCAGTTCAATTTCTAACATTATCTGACATTAAGCACCTGTATAGTAGATGAGAAATCGGCCCTAAGTGATGTGACACAATTGGCTTATAGATGTAGAACAGGGACTCCCAAGAGAAAAGAACAGAAAAAGTGAGAACAAAACACAGCAACACTACTTTTTTGGTCTATTTAAGGCTCCTAGAGGGCCCTCCAAGTTAACCCAACCTATGCTTGTATTTAATATATTTTACCTTCTGATTATATTATTGATTTCAAAAAAGTCTTTCATATCATATAGGTAAATCACAGAATCAATTGTCTAAGTTAAAGAAATTTCGGTTCAGCCCAACCCAGCTTGACCTCTAGCTGAATTTACTAATTAAATTTGATATGTGCATACTTTTCTTTCTGACTGTGTGCTGTTGTATTTTACGAGTACAATTTCCAGAACACTCAAACCAATTTCCCACGCATTTATTTTTGTTGTTTCCATTTTTTTTTTGTCTTTTGGTTATTGCCTTACTGTACATTGTACATATATCTGTGTCCGTATATTTGTTTATCAATTACCGCCACGATGTTGGGGCCGGTCATAACGGAAATGAATTAACAGCAAATATGGCGGCCCAACCAAAATATAAAAAGAAACAATAGCAACATTTTTATACAATTTATGGGGCTCAACACCCCAACTTGAAGTTCAATTAAAAATGAGCAAAAAAATCTTTGGCCCAAAAATCAATCTTCCAATCAAAGTGAAAATCACGCTCAACCGCAACAATCATTAGGGGTTTGGTGTTTGGGGTTTGAGGCATGAAAACAACAAATCCAGTTCCAATTTGCTGCCTGCTTGGCAAATCCCCTAAAACAAGCAGCAAAAACAGGCAAACAAATGTTTGTGTTACACACATGCCAACACGACACGCACACACACACACACACACACAGAGAGAGAGAAATGTAAACGAAAGTAGATAAATTACCCACCATTATTATCCCAAAGCGGACCAACAAGCATCCCACCGCCTCCTCCTTCCTTACCTACCCACATACTTACTCGTACATATTGAAGCGTGCCAGGAGGCCATACATCAAATGCCTCGCATTCATCAGTCCAAGATTTATTGTGTGCATTGTGTGCCGCTTCCCGTAAAACTATTGTCTTTATTAATACAACTTCTTTTACTTTTGGTTTTTGCTTCTTCTTTTAGGTTACGGTTACCCATATACGTATTAGACACACACACACACACAAACAAACAAACAAATCATAGCAAAGATGTGTGCAAAGTTTTTTGGCAAAGCTGGTGAATTTCTGGAAATTATTCAATTCATATATATTTAACACATTTCTTTTGTTTAGCATAAACATATTTATTTGTATTTGTGTGGAAAATAAATGACACCCCCCTAACAAGGGGGAGGTGGACAACAGTTGATATATTTTTGGTCTAATTCAAACGCTAAACGCTTCACGCCTAACTCAGAGCTGACTGAAAATTTTCCTATCTATTCTATACTAATTCAACTGTCTCGCAAATTATTCTAAGAATTTATTTTCTTTTGCACAAACTTTGCATGCCTCTTTGTCTGTTGTCTATACAGAGAGAAACAATAAACAAAGAATAAAACTTTCTACAGGGCCCCGGTGGGCTTTCATTATGGCAGGAACTTTTGTGTGTTTGTCGTTGCCAACATTTTTGATATGACAAAATATTTGCGGCAATATTTTTTGGCATCGTGTGTTTCAGCCATTTTCAATTTCTGCAAAATTACAGCCAATACGAAATTATGCATAATAAAATCCAATGACTACCTGTCGACACGAGGCGAGCGACGAGACGTGGCACCATAAAAAATGGAAGTAAATATGCGTGCCTAGCACACACATACACACACAGTGAAATTGTGTGTGTGTGTGTATGAGTGTGTTTATTGTTGCGCCATGAAAATGGCTCTGAAAATAAGAAATTTATTTCGCCTGGGCAGAGCGCATAAAACGGTTGTGCAATTCAGGTACAGTTGGTACACACACACATCATCTTTTTTTTTGTTGTTCTCGCTTAAAATACTCATATGGCCAGCGATATTCGATTTAAATTTTTATGTACAATTTGTTGAACATTCTTCGAAATGGTACATGAAATGCAACGGCTGGAGTGGCCAATTTAAAATAAAGATACTCTCGTATATGAGTCGATTTTTGCAAGAAGTATTATTAAGATATTGTTACTTGAAGGCAGATTTCTAGATGATATAAATATTTATTTCGTCACAATACTTTTTAAAAATAAGTTAGCTGCTCAAAAGTGTTTCTATTCATATGAGAAATTGTGCCTGAATACTTTTTTAACTCAGCTGGAAATTGACCTTTACAGAGGAAAAAAATAGGCATCTAAATTTCATGTTAATTAAAATTGTTTTAATTAAGAAAAAGTACAAAAGACTTGAAGCCATCCTAAATATCATAAAATTATTCCGACAACGCTTATTTTAGATACATATCCTACTTGAAAATCAAATAAACTAGCAGACTAATAGACACTCTCTGAACAGTTCTCTAAAAAATGACTCAACATTCATTTAGATAACGAAGTTTCTTTATTTTGAGTAGATTTTTGGTATAACCATCAATACAAGAGGTTGCAAAATAATACATGAAATAAAGACATGAATTAAGTGATTGGAAAATCCTTTCGTACTTGGCTATAGAAAATCTGGGAAAATTAAATCATAATTATTGAAAAAAAAAAACTTAGAACAATTGTTCGCTACTGATGTGAAAATAGCCTCACGATTTTTGATTTCAAACCCTGGCAAGTTTTGGCAAGATAGTTTCACCGGCAGTGTCATGAAGAGCTGGGAAAAATTCCCGAAATTGCCACAAATACAGATCCTATGTCTGCATCAAGTGTTGAACCCGATTAAGCACAAATTCGCTTCAGAATATATTATTATATAAATAGTTAAACTTAATGATCAACTACTAGATAATATTTCATTCGGTGGCATTAATTACGTTAATTATAAGGGTAAATGTTTAGCTACCGGTAACCCACTCCAAAAATTCTGAAAAAAATCCCATTGATTGTCAGCGAATTATCAAGAATTTACGTGCAGAAACTATTTGACGGTAGGACATGGCTTTTTTTGTTATTGAATTTTAAAGTTTGCACTTTTGCCCATACGAAATATGTGTATTTGCTTTTCGAAGTTTATTTTTAAAAATAAATGTACAAAAAATATTTATTACTTGTTAAATGGGAGTGCGAAACCAAGAAACACTTGACACCTCTAATAGGTGTATTATGCATTTGAAGTACAAAAGAAAGTTAATTTAACACCTATTGGAATTCTTATGAACTGTTTTCTAAGCCACCTTTTTGAGGTAAAGTTCAAGAAGCCTTTTTTTTTAACGTAGATTGCCCTAGAAAGTAGTTTTTTTTAAGGGTTGCCGGAAAAGATGGACGTAGTCCACAGGCGCCTTCCTCAGTCTGATTCTCCTTCTATAAACTAAAATTTTAATAAGCCGTATCCCTCGCACCCTCAGATGATTCTTCAATTATTCTTGGCTATTGGCTGGAAGTATAATAATTAGAATCAATTTGCTGTGGTTATTATGGATACAAATTCTGTGTTGTGTATAAAACCCCGCTGTTAGGCTTAAATTTGCTAAGTATTGTCAAGCAAAAAAGGAAAGACTTTCTTCATACTGTAATCGTTTCAAATGTATGGCTCAAATGAACCTAATATTGTTGGTAGAGCTCACATATAGTGGTATTATTTGGTGGAAGCTTTCTCATATTAGACTTTGCCAACATGATCCCACCAGTTCCTAGATGATTCTTGTCTTCTTCATCGATTTGATTACTTTTATACGTTTCTCTTTGAATTTTGAACGGTCATTTTAGAAGTTTAAAGTTTTATTTTTTGCTTAACATTTTTAGCTGTGTACTGACACTGCAGTCAAATATCCATATGGGCTTTAAGTCCTAACAAATCTGGGCATTATATCCAAATTCTAGGCGGACTTATGGCCCTTGTCAAATCTGAGAGATATTTCAGAGTACACTTTGATTTATTTGATATGGGTTTTCTGTCATGTCACCATTTCATTCTTAACACTTTAGTTCTTGTGGTCCAAACTATAGAAGCGAAATTGGATAATTTTCGGAAATATCCAACACCTCTCGAATTTTCTTTTTTTTCCCTAAAGGCCTCTCTCCAGATGACATAAAAACTTATTTCGGCACAATCCCTCATATGAATAGAAACACTTTTGTAAAGCTCTGAAAGCTGAATGCTTTTGAAAAGCTGTCTTATTCATATGAAGCATAGTGCCGAAATAATTTTGTATGCCATCTGGAATGACGCCTTAACCGTTTGATACAATAATCTATAAATCTTGTGTTGAAAATGCTATTGATATTTATCACTTGTGATAAATATTAGAAGCTAATTTTGGAAAACAATGTTTACAATTTTTTTTGATCACTCTCGATATTTTCGAATATATCATTATTCCCATGTTCCCAACAATTTATAAATGACGTCTTAATTGAGTGATATTTTACGAACCCTGATTATAAGTAATCTTTAAATAGTTGTCGACTTAAAAGTTATTCCATAATGTTTTAAAAGCTACAAGGGTATATAAAAATCGGCAAAGCTTTTCGATATTTTTACAGATCAAATTTAAATTTTTAAATAGCTGGATAGTTTAAATTTTGATGGGGTATGAAGTATTTTAAAGCTCAGAGATTACACGACAAGCACTTTGAGTAGCATAATCTCAGTATGCATTAATTGAGGAAGGGGTAACATTATCAATTGAAATCTAGTCGCAGGTGGACCTTGTCTTTCTTGGTCTTTAAAATAGCGTAACACTTGACCATGGTAAAAATGCTTCTTTTAAAGCCAAATTGAGGTTAAAAAGGGGAGCTAGCAACATTTGTTTTCCTGATGTGCCTTGAACTTGAGCAGCACTCTAGCATACACACAGACACACTTGACACTCCATGACCATGTTAAGCCACACACTAATGCCATTCAAACACATTTCAACTTGGTCCAGCTCCAAAAATACATTGTTACGACTGGTTCCCTAAATTTGCTGCCCATTTGCCTCTTAGTTCAGTTGTACTTAGTTCGCCTTCCGCCTGCTGCGTTGCCTTTTAGCCGCCTCAGCCGCCGCCGCCATCGACTCCACCTCAGCTGCCGCTTTGCCTAGTGCCAACGACTAACAAGCGAATGTCTTTTATTTCTTTCTGCTCTTATATTTGCCCACAAAAACCATATGCAAATTTGCTGACCCAAACAAACTAACCCCTGACCCTGACCCTTACCTAAAACGCCGATCCACTCACCACACTCCGCAGAGGCGGAACAGGAAAGCTTGCAGCCGCAATATGCTGAGGAATGTTTTGAGGAAATGGACATAGAGGTGGCCATGGCGGCCAGCCGTCGTTCGCAGCGTGGCTCTAGTTTTACCTGGCCACCGCCGCAGGATGTTAGCCATACAGCTCCAACGGCTGCACCACTGTATATAGCACCACCGGAAACGCAACATATGGTGGTGGCTAATCCAGTGCAGCAAGCACCACCTCTGCCACCGGGCAGTGCCTCGACGCGCCTCGATCCGCAGCCACCGGCTGATTCAGCTCAATGGCAAAGCTACTCGGCGCCTCAACTGACCCAACAGACTTTGGCTGAGCAGGAATCGAGCTCGGAGAGCTATACCTCCACTTCGACTACCACAACCACCACCTCTGAGGAGTATCAGCGCATGTATGC
Source organism: Lordiphosa mommai (assembly GCA_018904225.1). Taxonomy (NCBI): domain Eukaryota; kingdom Metazoa; phylum Arthropoda; class Insecta; order Diptera; family Drosophilidae; genus Lordiphosa; species Lordiphosa mommai. The sequence continues at coordinate 859,540 of JAEIFT010000074.1, forward strand.
GGCTCAGCTGCAAGCGTATCAGGAGCAATCCGGCTCTGAATTGGACTATCAGGTAGACTATGGCCAGGACTATGCCTCGGGCAGACGTAGTGCCCAGGAGTGTGTGGATTCTTTGTCCGCACCGCTGAGCACTTATAAACTGATTGATATGGTAAGGGAGGTCACGCCCAGTCCCGTGCCTCAACCTGCGCCAGCACCAGCTTCACAGCCAGTCGCTCGTCATGTGGTGTTTAACGATGAGCCCGAAATTAAAGAGGTAAACAAATCCAACGATCTAGAGACCATACCCGAGTCCAATGTTGAGGTTGAGGCCGAGCAGTTGGAAGAGGATCATGATGGTCTGATCATTGAGCATCGCTGTGAGATTCTAGAAAGTGAACGCATGTTCCAACCCACGCCAGAGATCGTATTTGAGATAGCGCCAGTGCGTCAAATACCGCCCACTAAAATACCCAATCCCAGTCCCAAGGAATGGATAAATCCCATGATTCGTGTGCTGACCACGGCACCCGAAGTGCCCTTCCATTTGGTGGAATGTCCATTCCCCCGACCCTGTGAGGATGACTTTGAGGCCAAGGCAGCTGCTGCTGCCGCTGAAGAGAAAGCCAAGGCTGCTCCAGCTCCTCCAGCAGAAGTGCCACCTCCTCCTCCACCTCCACCTTTGCTCGAATCACCGCCTCGTGGCAGTCGTCTTAGCCTGGCCATGGTCACGGCTCCAGAGTTTGAAATGCGTTTTGCACCACCTGCCGATCAAGGCATACCACTACCCGAGGAGACTGAACCCTATATGCCACCACCCATTGATATGAAACCCTATATGCGTGAGGATTATAGACCCAAATCTCCGTTTGTCAGTGCCTTGACCACCGCACCAGAGCGTCCCTTTGAGGGTCACTTCGATAAGGATGTGCCCATACACGATATTGACTTGCCCACACCCAAAGAGCACCTTAGCATGGGTGATGCCCTGTGCACTGCTCCCGAACGTGGCTATACCCCTCTAAATCCCACAAATGCCACCCAGCGTCATGATGAAGAGCAAAAACAACAGGAATTAAAGAAACATGAATTTCAGGTGCTCGATCATGAGGAGGAACTGGGCATAAGGCTGGAGCCGCCACAATCAGTGGAATACTACACCACAGGGAAAGAGCAGACACGCAAATCCTCAGCATTTGCGGCCATGCAAGCATTCCAGCCGTCTCGCGAACCGCTTTCCACTCCCTCCTCCTCCTCCGGTAACTCCACCGTCAAGAATACACCGCGTACCTCCATTGCCTCACTGTCCCGTGAAACGAACGATCTGGAGTACCAGAAATACTGCAAGGCTCAAGAGCGCAACCAGAAGCGACTCGACTACTTCCACAAGAAGGAAGAGGAGCTACAACAAACAACAGAAACTAATACACGTCAGGCTACCAAAGCGACTGCTTCCTCTAACTCCTCTTCCACAGTCCAACAGTCCACCTTTTCCGCTACCCACCTGACGGCTGTAGATACCGCCCAGCTAATTGAGGAGACGGCCGAGGAACTTGAGCACTCGGAGGTCCTCTATCCACCACCATCCCCGCTTAGCCATCTCAAGGGCAAAGCCGTACAGTCCGGCCTACACAAAGCGGACACTATACCCAAATATCAGCGCAACTGGACAACGCTGCCCACCCAGAGTCCCATACGCACACCGGAGCCGCAGGAGCTGCGCGAGAATGTGCCGCTGGCTTTTGTAGACGCACCCAAAACTGAAAGCAACTCCACTGTACATAAACCCATAGCCCAGGCACAAGCCCAGGCACAGGCAGCTGGTTCGGTTACGGGATCAGCGGTTGCGCGTAAATCTATTGCCGCGCAGCCGTCGGTACCCATTATAGTTGAAGATCGTTCGGGTCCAGTAACCATGGCTTTTCAATCGCTAGATGAATACGTGCGTCCCGATCAGTCGCAGACGCCCACCCGGCCTTTTACACCCTCGATGATCAGCAAGCCGGCCCCCATTATACCATTCTACCAGACAACGGAGAAACTGGTCTTTGAAGAGTGTCAGGCTTCGCATGCACGCAACTATGATCAGCTCATGGCTTCACCGTTTCCGGATAGAGTACGTTCACCCGCTCCCGGACCACCACCGAATCCCTTATCAGCCATACGTGCGCCACGCATGAAAGAGTCCGAGTCCAAGTCACTGCCAATAAGAGTGCAGGCGGGCTCCATTACCACCGGTCAGAGTTACCAGGGACAATTGCTGGCCCACTCAGAGCAGAGCAGCCAGTCGGGCAGTCAAAGTTACAGTCAACAGCCGGAAACGGTCACTGAGCGACAGATAGGACAGCTAAGTGTACAGCAGCGTGAGCAATCTTCTCAGCTGCAACAGCAACATCAGGCTCAGATGCAAAGCCAGACGAAGACCCAAGTGGGTAATACACAGATCGAACGTAGACGCAAAGTCACGGAGGAGTTTGAGCGCACACAAAGCGCCAAGACCATTGAAATACGCACAGGTTCGCAGTCCCAGTCGGAGTCCACCGATCGTCGCTCGTCCTATGGTAAAACTGGTTATGTGGCCAATCAGGCACGTCGTCTGTCCGGACTGGAACAGGAGATCAGCAGTCTGACCAGCCAATCGCAATCGATAAGCGCTAGGGCGGCTGCCATGGGCGAAAGCGGTTGCTTTCCCCAGTTGAGTTCGCCCACCTTTGATAGCAAGTTTCCCCTGAAGCCAGCCGTGGTACAGCCCACAGTACCAGCAGCGTCTCTAACCATGGCCAACAAGCTGTTGGGTCCACCACCGGGCTTTCAGCAACAGCAGCAAAAGTCTGCCTTCCAGTCTACATCTTCGATGCGCTCATCGCAATCATCAGCATCTGCCCTAGCATCCGTTACATCGTCATCCAGATCAACGCAATCTTCGCTAACCAAAGCTTCTGCTATTACTACCACAACTAATAATCAGGCCTGCTCGGCCTACAGGCCCAGCGGCAGCAGCAGTGCTAACAAATCTAATATGGCTTCCATCACAGCTCCAGCTGCAGCATCAGCGCCCAAATCAATCATCGCCTCAGCGGTAGCAGCTCCGCCGCCTGCGCCTAAGCCAGCCGTTTTTCCGCCCAACTTAAGCGATTTGAATTTGAATTCTAATGCTGCCGATGGTTCTGCAGGTGCGGCCAATAAGAGTGGAGCCTTTGGTGCCACCTCGGCACCCAAACGTGGACGCGGTATTTTGAATAAGGCGGCTGGACCGGGTGTACGCATACCCATGTGCAACAGCTGCCAAGTGCAGATCAGGTGAAGAGTAAAACAGTTGCCCCACAAGTTCTTGTTAATTAAGGCTTAAATTAAGATTTTCTAACTGATAATTTGCCTGCCTTTTGCGCTAACCTAACCTAACATTTGCCTTGTGTTTTGTTGTGTTTTTGTTTCTAGCCCTTAATAATACGCATGCTAACCTTACCACAACCCCACGACCACAGCCCGCAACTGACTTACCCGCCGAGACTACGGATGCCACTGCCCTTCTGACCGAATCCCTGGGTCAGATCAATATGGGTGAAAACACCAATGCCTTTATGCAGGAGGCGGGCAAGATTATCAACAACATGTTGGAGGCACGTCTGGCCCACAAAAATGGCAGTTTGAGCGGCAGCTCTCTAAGTCTGCGTAGCAATAGCAGCTCCAATCTTTCCAAGAGTCCCATGATTGTGCGTAAGCGTTTGGACTTGGATGATTTCAAAAATCTGGATCCCACACAGCCCGCGTCCTTACAGACTGTGGTGGCCCTGCCAGTTGGTCAGCAGAAGGCTCAGCCTCAAGCTGCGCGTGTAGAACAAAGTCTCATGGCCGAGCTGCCGGCTCAGCATGCCATGAGCAAAATTTTGGATATATGTGATAATGGCAAGGCCACACCCGAAGCGGTGGAATTTCGTAATAATCAAAGACCCACCGGAGCCACACATGCGGCCGATCGACGTAGCTATATAGAGACCAATCCCAGCCAGAGCCAGCCACAGTTCAGTGTAAGTGTTAAGGCCTTGGGGCCTCTGGGCGAGAGTCAACCCACCATGTCGGAGGAGAATGAAAAGGCCGTAAGTCAGTTGCTACAGGAGGGTAAGCGTCCCATTTGCTGTCAGTGTAATAAGGAGATCACCTCGTAAGTAGCTTTAACTGTTCCATTTGTTTCCTTGTTTGAATCTGTAGCTTCCACTGGTTACTAATACTTTGCTTTACCAATCATTCACAGGGGACCCTTCATCACGGCTTTGGGACGCATCTGGTGTCCGGATCATTTCATTTGCGTGAACGGAAACTGCCGTCGTCCTTTGCAGGATATTGGTTTTGTTGAGGAGAAGGGCGATCTGTATTGCGAGTACTGTTTCGAGAAGTATCTGGCCCCCTCCTGCAGCAAGTGTGCAGGCAAGATCAAGGTGAGTCCTTACAAACCAAACACAAGTAATCCATTTTTTTTATTTTTTTTTTTTTTTTTTTTAATTTTTTTTTTTATTATTTATTTATTTATTTTTTTTTATTCGGGCAAAGTTATATATAATGATAATTTTCTTTCTTCAATTTCTTTTAGGGCGACTGCCTGAATGCCATTGGCAAGCACTTCCATCCGGAGTGCTTTACCTGCGGCCAGTGCGGCAAGGTCTTTGGCAATAGACCCTTCTTCCTGGAGGATGGCAATGCCTATTGTGAGGCCGATTGGAATGAGCTATTCACCACCAAATGCTATGCTTGCGGTTTCCCCGTTGAAGCCGGCGATAGATGGGTGGAGGCCCTGAATCACAACTATCATAGCCAATGCTTTAACTGCACTGTAAGTTTTAGTTCTATTAACTCTTCTGTTCCCACTTGACCATATCTTTATCCGACAGTTCTGCAAACAGAATTTGGAGGGTCAAAGCTTCTACAACAAGGGCGGCCGTCCCTTCTGCAAGAATCATGCGCGCTAAAGTGGTTGGCCCCCACCCCCGCTGACTTTGTACGACTTCAGGGATCACGCACACTAACTACACCAATCAACTACTACAATCAGCAGCACTCGAAGGATACAGCTAAAGCTTACTTATTATTGCAATTATCAAACTAAATAATGCCTAATTAAACAAACAAAAAATGTTATCCTAATTTTAAATGAAAACACGAAATCGAATTAGCTAGCCCCCGCCCCAATAAGCATCGCATCATACTTCAACGAAACTACACAAAATGCTACACAAAACTGTTGATCGACCATCCAACTACTAAGCCAACAAACTTAAACTAACTCAACGCGCGAGGGGATTTCTACACCAAAAGGGAACACACATACACACACACACACAGAATTGGCAGTTGTCAGCAGTGCATATATATATATATATAGAGAGAGTTTAACACTATTTTATGTTGTACATTACCGAAATACCCAAAAATAATTGATTGTATAATTTGCCAGAGATCAGTAAATAAATTTCGAAATCTTTTTCGCGTTTAAATGGTGAATTTGTATTTATTTAATATAGCATAAAGCAATCTTCAAGGGGACAGCCGTGGCATCCTTTGTGGTCCTTTGGTTGAGCGTAAGGATATAGTAGATGGGGGCTCTGCCGGCGTTGCAGTAGTTGTTGTAGCTGTTGTTTTAATTTTTGTTGTTGTAATATTTGTTGTTGTATTAACTACTACAAAAATTACAAAACAACAACAACTACTACAACAACAAAAAACAAGTAAGAAAGTCGGTCAAGCCCGACTGAAATATACTCTGTACCTATTTGTACGAAACTAATAACTTTAAAGTGTGAGGTTTTTTTCAAAATCTGGGGGTGGCAAATCTTTCGACTATCGTTCATCTGGTTGAAAAACGATGTATGGGGGCTCGATAAGTAATGATGAGTAGAATTACCCTAGTACATAACTCGTAAAATTATAAAATTTGTATATAATTTCCTATAGGAAATAATAACATAAACGTATCTATATTAGTCACGCGGGAATCACGCGTGATTTCTGACCGCAGGCCATCTCAATTACATCGCTCCTCTCATAGCAAGGTCCAATTGGGAAATTACCAGTTAGCTATTGCCTTCTCGCTCTCTCTTTCTCGGAAGTTCTACCAATCGCTACGGTGTTTTTGTTGTCGTTGGTTTTTATTTTCATTTACGTATAGCTCTAATATCGTTCATCTGATCGAAAAACGATGTATGGCGGGTCGATTCAAAATAAGTAGTAGAATATATGTCTAGAATGTTCGAACCATCTATCTTGAAAATTGTGGGAGTTATTTCGTTTTTTTTTAATTTGCGGGGGAGGCAGGGGGCGTGGCAAAAATTAAAACTAAACTTGATCTGCCTGCAAGTATAAGAAATATATGTTCCATACACCTCAAACCTCTATCTCTTACCATCTCTGAGATCTCTTCGTTCATACGGACAGACGGACAGACAGACGGACAGACGGACATGGCAATATCGACTCGGCTTTTGATGCTGATCAAGAATATATATACTTTATAGGGTCGGAGATGCCTCCTTCTGGCTGCACAAAGTATAATTACAACAACAACAACAAAAAATTACAACAACTTCCAGAATTACATCAACAATCAAAATTACAACAAGATAAAATGACAGCAACAAATATTACAACAACAACAAAAATTACAACAACAACAAAAATTAATACAACAACTACAACAATTCCAAAAAAAAAAAAAAATACAACAACGAAAATTACAACAACAAAAAATTACAACAACAACAAAAATTGTATCAACATTTGCAACAACAACATCTACAACAATTACAACAACAACAATTACAACTACACAAATTACAACAACAACTACGAATTTGTATTCGTAGTAAATCTTAGTTAAGCTAAGACACAAACCGTCTGGTTTTGCAAATTTCTCGGCCCTTGTTCATATTACCCTGTGCCTGCAAGTATGCTCCATTTTATACAAACCCATTCAACCATTTACCTAAAATAGTCAAGACACAACCCATCTACTTGCGGCCTGGGTAAGTAAGCAACAGTTTTTCTTTTTGTTACATCCCAAACTCACTCACTCACACACACACACAGACACACACGCACTTCCACAGTAATTTCATGCTCAACCAATTTTTGTTGTTTGAGCCTGCTATTTGGTGTTTTTCTTTCTTTTCATTATTTGTTGTTGTTGGCCAATGGAATAAGGTGTCAATTTGTGTGTACGCTGCGCCCTTAACACCCCCTTAACAAAAATCCAGCAGGCCCAGCAAAATTTCCGCTCGATTAAGTCGTATGTGTGGCAGAAAGAAAAAACAATTTGTGGTTTTTGTGGCATTTTTCAACGATTTTGTTTTTTTTTTTTTTTTTTTTTTTTTATTTGTTATTTTGTTTCGTATTTAGTTTATTTCTCCTGGCACATTACATCCAGGAGGAGTTGTTAAAGTTAGGATGTATGGAATTATGGTACTGTACTTACTTAGATATAAGTGATAACACACACACATTCGCCATTTATATATAGTAATGTTTACCTACTTATGTATTTTGTTTGAAACGCATTCAGAAATCGAAATTGAGTATTCAGTTGGATAATCGTTTTCCATTCCTTTTCCGAAATGCGCGCAAAAAATTTGTCACCGTAGCGTTCCGTTGCGAATTTACACAGATATATGCATATATCTTGTAGATACCTCTCTCTCTATCTCTCTCTTTCATTCTATATATATATATATATATATTCTTGAATTTTTTTTGTGGGTTTCCTACACTTAACTCAGGCTAGAAATGCATTCGAATTGGTTATGTACAGTTCAGAGTTGTGAATAGTTAGTTTTTCTTATTATTTTTTTTTTTTTTTTTTTTTCGTTTTTTGGAATATTTTAATACTTTTCTATGGGTGTGTAGCTAGTCGGTACGCATTTGCTTAGGCTTATACAAAAATAAATTCAACACATTCAAGTACAACAAACATATCTTATTAGCTAAATGCCGCTTAAAGTTTAAGTTTCTTGCGTTCTTTTATTTAGGAGCCGAGTTCTCAGTTTCGTACAAATAAATACCTTTGGGTTAACGAGTGAACAAACAAGAAAACAATGAAAAAAGAAAAACAAGGCTAAAGTTTTGGGTTAGTTCGGTTACAAATGTGCCAATATATCGATCTGATCGAGTGCACTGCTGCCCGTTCCACTTGACTGCATTTGGCTGGCGCTGCCGTTGCCGGCGGAGTCGGCCGCCTGCGATATGGTCACAATGGTCACCAGGTCCTTGCTCTTGCCCTTGTTTGTGGCTGCGGTAGTTGGTGTGGCCACCCGTTCAATTTCCACAACTGCCGAGGTAAGCAATGTATTCGCCTGCGTCGTTTGCAATTGCTCGGCCATCGATGGTTCTGGCAGGTGCACATCCTCATTGGCCAATAGTCGTCCCGATGGCGCTGTCTCAATGTTCCGCTCACTGCTGATGGTTGCGGAGGGTGTGGCGTTGCGTGAACGATAACTGGGCGGCAGACTGTACTCGGAGCCACCCATGCTGGAGCTGATAGTGCCACCGCCGCCGCCGCCTCCGCTCATACCCGAACGGAGTGTGGTCAGTGGTGCCCTGCAAGAAGTAGCAGAAAGTGAATCAAATGTATAAATTATTTACATGAGCTTAAGTCAATTTTTGGCATTGTTTGTGCTTTGTTGGGTCATAACAAGCTGGTTGGGTAGATGTGTGGCGACCAAATTTGCATGCAGTCTACAAACCTGAGACTGTCTATCTATCTTTTCCATACAAATGTCTGTCAAATGTCTTGGCATACACTGACAAAATTTTAATTGATTTTAAATTTTATAAATGTTTTACTAAATATTAATTGATAGTTATAGAAGGAATGGCAGACATTGTAGATAATTTTCCAAGGCTTATTATGAAAAAGCTACATTACGACAGGTTTTTTAGCTTAAAGTTGCTAAAAAAAAAACATATTTTGAACACTTTAAGTTATGTTTTCTGGGAAACCTATATATTTGATTAATCCTCTGATAATATCATATCATAGTTTTACTTCTTAGCTTTAAACCAAATCATTCGAAACAGTTTTACGATTTTTATAAACAAAGATATACAGGTATATACAGGTGTTCGAATTTACGTATGTTCTTTTGCCCATAAGTATGCTGTTGTAGAGAATTTTTATTACAAATCCCAAATGGGAAATTTTTTTCATTTTTTAGGCAATAATTCTCAGTATTTCATTCACGGTTGCCAAAATGGATCATTTTTTTCTCATTGGAGCACAGGAGAATTTTTTTGCAATATGGAGCTTTTTGAGCAAGGCAAACAAATTTTTTATAAGTTCAAAATTTTAAATTTATTGTTTAACCAGCACTAAAAATAATCGAATAGAACAATCAGATAAGTAAATATATTATATATATTATAATCAGAACTAAGTGTCAGATAAAAGTTTTTCCCTAAAAGTACAAATTTATGCAGGAATTTATGCAATAAAAACACAACCCCGTCCTAAAAAGGGCACATTTTCTACACTAGAAGGCAAAGTTAACTTCCTCTGGGACGAAGTTCTATTACATATAGTTATACGATTTTGACTAAATTCTGCAGAACTTTTTGAAAGCGTAAAGTATTCATAAAAACAAAAAAATTTGTCCCATTTTCTAACTGATCGGTCATATGGCAGCAATGATAAAGCCAGAACAATAGTTTTCAAATGGACAAAATGATATTTTGCAACTTCTTAAGGGGGAGGTTAATGATTGTCGCAAATTTCTCCAAGAGATGGCCGAACAGTCTGACATAAGCCTCATCTGGGTCTCAGGACACAGGGACATAGAGGGCAATTGCAAAGCAGACGAACTCGCGAGATAAGGTACTACCACCAACCTCCTTCCAGATAAGGAAAATGTAGGTATGCCCATGGCTACGTGCAGGCTCATCATTAAAGAACTATTCGAGCAGAAAGCTGCTCAAAAATGGCAGTCAGTCAGTACCTGCAGGAAAGCGCGACTAACTAGGCCTGATCGCAGCGAAAAACGCTCATTGGAGCTATGCAAGCTCGGCAGAGCAAACTGCGCAGCATTGGTCAGGTCCATTTCGGGACACTAGCTTATCGGTACGCATGTCGCCAGACTGGGTGCCCCCTACAACGACTTCAGCAGAAGTTGCAGGGACGAGGAAAAGAGTTCTTTATGGAACCCTGCCTGAAGGCAGGCTTGCTCAAATGGGTATATCTCGTCCATTTATCCACATATCTTATTACTACGATCAAAGATGAGAAATCACTATATATATTTTTGATAAAAAAATTTAATAAAACCGATGTTTGGAGCTAATTAACTCAAAAAACTATTTCCTTAATATATAAAGTGTCTGACTTGTTTGTAGGCTTATTTATTGGCAGTAATTTTTTTTACTGCATTTTCAAACAGGATTAGGGTTTCGGATTAGTTCGAAATTTTTTAAAAGCATTGGAGCCATTTTTTAGCATTTTTTTCTTAAATGGAGGCTTTTTAACATTTTTTGGAGCATTTTAAATTTTTCGAGTGGCAACCGTGATTTCATTTAGCTATTTGACGGTTATTCCCCGAAATTGTTTCAAATCCAAAAAATATTGCCTGCTTTTCGGCTGCAGGTAAAACAATGAGTGATCTTATATATATATGTTTTTCTCTCAGTACTTGTCAATTTGAATAACAAAAGCCGTTTTCAGCTATTGTTACCATGTTGTCTAGCTGTCTGTGTTCTGCCTACGGGGTCCAACCCCCAAATCATAGACAATTCACACTTCAGTCACCAGAGCCCAAAAGTCAACACTCATACGCTCATCTGCACATAATGGGCGGCTGACTGCTGGGCTGGGTCGGACGGTTGTTGGTGATTTTTCAAAAATTCAAATTTTGGAGTATGTAAAATTGCATTTAATTGTTCCGACAAAGACACAATGCATAAAGGAAACAGGAAAATAAGTAATCTGCACAAGGCAGACAAGGCAAATGCTCGGCCTATCTATCTATCTATGTATATATATGCATAGTTCTATGCCTGTGTGTGCATAACAGGCAATTTTCGCAGCCACTCTCGTGTGCCCGGAGTCGTCTTTGTTTGTTTAATTGACTTGGCACGTAGTTGGTTGTCCTTGTAGAATGTGCGCGCGTGTGTGTAAATATTTTGCAAAATTTCACAGAATTCTTTGTGAGTGCTGTGACATGATTTGAATATGAGGCTGATGGCTGCCTAAAAGTATGCTGTGATTTCTTGCCACACACTTTGCATAAGTTTTACTTTTTGACATACTTCTTCCACTCTGATTCTACGACAATTTCCTGCCTTAAATATCGTTTAAAATCTTAAATTTTATATTTGTCCAAGAAAAGTTGACTTTTCCCAATTAGAACTCATTAGACCCAGCTAATACTGTTCCTTAAATTGTTTTTTTTGTTTGTTATTTAATGGTCTTTGTCTGCCGCGCGGCTTATACTGACTTATTTAAATGGTTTTAGTTTGTCAATCAATTTATAAAATATTTGTGAAAAATTGGCAAAACCTTCTAAAGTTTTTTTTTTGTTTTTTGTGCACCCTCTTTCTGCCAGCCCAGCGATGTGTCAATGTTGACACCCTCGAAAACCGCACAAAGCCAAACCGCTAACGCCAACGTCAAGGCTTTAGCTGATGCTGCAGAGAGCAAAGAGAGACTCTCTCACTCGCCACCCCCAAAAACTGGCTTCAACTGGGCGTTGTAAACATTTTGTGGTTTTTGCAGGCGCCAAACTTTGCAAATAACTCACCAGCAAAAGGGGGGGTTAGGAAGTGCGGTAAAGGAAACGGAATGGAACGGAAACGGATGTACTTACCTCAGCAGGCTGCCGGCATGAGATCGATAAGTGGGCGGAGGCGAATTGCCACGCACCACGCCATTCTGGCGATCGCGGTCCAACAGCAAAAGTCTGAAATGAAACAAAAAAAAAAAACACCGGAAAGCATGAAAGAAAGCCACGGGGTGAGTTGTTGTGGTTAATGCAGCACGACAGGAAAAAAAAAAAGAAGGGTCGAAAACAGGTAGCGCACCAAACAGCAAAAATACTTTTGCCAATGCATAATTATACATAATGCAATTAATTGCGGCAGGACATGCGAGTAAGGACAACAAGAGCCAGTACTAACGGCTGACCACAACCACAAACAGTGGCCATGTACTATACGGCCGGTGATATACTGGCTCGCTATCCGGGGTAACATCATTTTTATTAGACAGTTTGTCAAAAATATCCACAAAAGTAAGGGAAAATGGTAGAATCCTTATGGGAATGTTTACACAGGGCTACAAAATAGGTGCAGCCTTGTTCATCAATCATTATGATTCAATTATGTGCACTGAACAAAATTGCTTTATCGGGTTTGTTCCATATGCTCTTGTTTCCATGATATGGCGGAAAAATGGATTTCTTGTACATTTCTTGTGGTCACAATAGGCATTAATTTCTTTAATTAAATGGCCTAATCGACAGAGAACATGTTAGTGGATTTAAATTTTTGCCATTTTTGCCTGTCGCCAATCATATGTTCTAATTATATGAAATAATTCGCATTTTTTCCAGTTCATTTGGCGAAGCTACAGCCTACTTAAGCCAAAAACACACATTGAAATTTATGGGAGGACTACTTCCTAACCTTGAACTGGGATATTCAGCAGACATTGCCCGTAACGACTACCACTTGTTCCGGTCAAAGACTGTTGGCCTGTTCAAGCAGCTTTTTATTACGAAGAAATTAAAAATTGGGTGGATTCTTTAAACGCCTCAGGGAACGAGATATTTTTGAATGCTGCCTGAGAAATAAGGAAAAGTCATAGCTACACAGAGAAAAAAAAGATCAGTATCAACTTAATCTTTGCTGGTTAAAATGATCTATTAAGAAATATAATTTCTTTAATATCATTTGGATACAAAAACAAATCTTTCCGATCCAAAATAATTTCATTTTCTCGAATTGATATTAGAAAGTTGCACATTGATACTTAAAATGTAATAATGATATTATTTTAATATCAACTAGAATTCGAACGAGAGATAGATTGTGTCGAACATCGAAATTTGCAATAAGCGGCCTAGAAAAAATATAAATAGTCTCTTAGACGTTTCCCATAAACGGATGTGCGTTGGCTGACTGCGTTAAGAGGTCCAGAGTTCGATCCCCAGACAAGGCACTGTTTTCTATTTAGTTTTTCTAAGGACTTTACCGAATAGAAAATGCACACTTTCAATCGAACATTACTCGCAGTGTGAGCATAGCATCATGTCATATGAAGTACCGTTGAAAAACTTGAACGATTCTCTTTATTTTACTTTACTTATTCTACCTTCACTTTATTCCTTTTAGTTTTGACGAAACCGCAGATCGCAGAGCAAGTGCTCGAAAAAATTCTGCACAAATACTGTACCGATAATGAAATTACCAAATTGCTGAACGTCAATAGAGCTCAAAATATTATAAAGCAGTTCCGTGAAACCTGTTCTTCAAAGTATTTTCTATTTTGAAAAAAGTTCAAAAGAATCAGAAGCTTGAAAATAAGATATAGGCCTTTGTTCTTCCGATATTTGACCAAAAAAAAGTCAATTAGTTTGGTAAAAAGTCAACAAGAAGCAGAAATTTGAAAAAGTTGAGTTGGAACTCTTTAAGACCGTTTTTTCAATGAAAAAGTAGTGTGCATTTTGATCACACATGACTTTGTAAGCACCGATTTCAACATAAAGGAAGATTAAAAAACTTTTTTCCATTTTATTGTAAAAACAATATGATAACAATATTTTTTGAACAGATCTGGATACCGCAAAATATGACCGTTGATCTCGAGCTTTGCTTAATGCAAATAAACCAAAAAAAATCGGAGTAGAAATCTTAAAGTTGTAAGCAAAAGTATGCGTGCAGTTTCTTTTTGGTACAGTCCGTATATATTAATTTTTCGAAACTCCGAATCGAATTCGAAGCTCGGTAATCAAGTTTTACTCAATCTTAATAAAACAGCAATTAATTTATGGAATATTTAAAATACAGTGGATGTAGTGGACACCTTTAAATAGTCCGCAAAATCTGCTGATAAAAAAGCAATAAAGTTGCACGCAATATGAACTTAATTCTCGTTGTGAAAATCAATTTTTAAAAAGTTTTCGGTAAAAAACTGTCATCGGATATTTAAACAATTGAACCATTTAATCATTAATACATTGGCCGTGTTCAGCAGAAGAACTTGATATATTTCTTGGTAATTTCCATTGTCTACTTTTCCTCTTGTATTTAATATGATATCTAAATGAAGCTTTCCCAAATGTCAATTTAAAAATACCTCCTAAAAGTATGCTAAATCATTAGACTAGTTTTATTAAGATGATTAGTGATCAAGTGTCTCTGCTGAACTCGCCCACTGATTCTGATGAACTCTTGTGTAAATAAAACGAGATTTTGAAACATGTCAAGCTAGATATTGTGAACATCCTTTCGCTAAAATTCGTTTACTAAGGATTGCCTTGGGGTTGGGCTGCTCATTATTTGGCAGTTAAAGGAGCAGTTGAAGGGAGTCAAAAAATCCCGGTACCGAATCGGCTTTGAGGGGTTCAATTTGGGATCACGTGGCTGCCTTAGAAGTGGCTAGATCGCTTTGAGTCTATCATCATCTTATCCGCTACAAGAAGAGTATACCCTGTTCGTAATCAAACACCTCCCACAACATTTGTACTCACCTCAGTCGATATTCCTGCATGCTGGCCTGATATGAGGGCGGTGGCGGTCTATGCTGAAACTCCGGGTATAGCAGACCGTGTGGCGCACCGCCACCGCGACTGCAGGGCCGACGTCCGCAGCGACCCAGATCAACGCTGGTGCCTAGTCCTAGGCAACTCTGGCCACCGGGTGCTGTCATACGCCAGGCTGCTCCGCTTACTGTGACCAGCACAACGCCAACTCCTGGTGAAGAAAAAAAAAACAGAAAAAAAACAAAGATTTTAATGCCATGTCTGTTCAAATGGAGTTGCCTCCCCTCTCATATTTTGCCATTGTTTGGCCAATTTAATTAGCCGTCAAACGAACTGAGTAGGCGTGTCAGGCAATTACCAACTCACTTTGAGACAAGTCAGACTAATCATCCCAAGTAGCAGACTTTCACTTTCATTTCAGGCCGAGGCAGTGCAGCTGGGAAACTACAGCAGCAGCGGCAGTAGCGGCAGCTGGGGGAGTGGCAAGTGGTGCGTGTCATCATGGCAAATTTTGAACAATAGAAAAGCCAGTCAGTTGTGAGACAATTTTATTAGCGAACACAACCAAAGACCTCGACGAGTCATCATCTCTATTATATCCGACATATACGGGGAACTTAGTCTGAACTAAGTTGGCTGGCTGCCTTGATTGCCATTAAATTATGTAAAATGCTGTTACACTCAAATTTTTGGTAATTGCCACTAAAAATGGCGCAATGTCACGCTTCGAGTGCGCAAACTAAACGCGCCGGCAATTGATTAGACGTCGCATACATAATGTATAAGGCCCAGAGACAGAGACAGGGAGAGAGGGAGGCCCCGCTTTCGGTTACGTGCCGGGTAGTTGCCGAGCTTGAACTTTGTGCCGTGCGCAGAGAAATGGCTCATGAATGAAAAGCCGGTGAACTTGCACTGAAACACATCAACTTGCCGGTTTCAATTAGGCAACTGTCGAACTGTTGTCAATCGAGAGTGAAATGCGAACAGAACTTGTTGTCCGACTCTTTTCAAATATTGTGTAAAGTTGTGTAGATTAATTTGAAGGAATTAAATTTAATTTGCCTTTAGGTAAAGTTTTAATTTATGTTTGTTTCAGACAACCCAAGGCCCAGGCATTTAAGTAAGTCCCAGCAATTTATATGCTCATCTAATTACAGAATTATGCAATTTAAGCTTTTAATTTGGAGAAACAAATTGTCAGAATAGTACTAAAAATTGCTAAATAATTGCTTAGAAATAGTCATCTCCATTGTATAAGGACCCCTTGCTTTTTATGAACATTTATAACAATTCTTGGTGATTACCAATCAAATTCATCCAAGCAATGCGGAAGAGTCTAGCATGTAAAGGATTAAGGATCAAGATCCAGCATGTGCAAAATGAACATCTTTGGGGTACATTTTTACCCCAGAACATTTGTGTGAAAATCAATTCAATTCATATTTATGAAGACGTCAAATGGATAAGACATCAGCTGTTGAATTTTCATCAGCAGCTAGAGTGTCGGTTCTCAATTTGTTTAATTTTGTACTAACTGTTTGTACCGGGGTAAAATTGTACCCCAAAGAGGAATTGCGAACATTTTAGAATTTTAGTCGCTATATAGCTTATCTATATTTGTAGATTCTATTTGTAAACGTACGTGTTACATATACAAAGGATTGGCAAAGCAAAAATTATTTAGTTTTGACTTATGTCGAGCCTTTTGCGCGAAATTATCATACGTTACATGTTTTCTTAAATTCATATTTTTATGCGAATTTGTTTGAAGCTACTAACTTATTAACTGGCGAAATTTCATACCGTTAATCGCAGCGGGTAAGCAGTTAAAACGGAATAAGTTTTATCGTATGTAACATTGTTTGATTTTTTCTATGAGGTCGAAAATTGTATGTAGCAGAGACCTGCAACGAGCGTACACGAGCCTGTTTGCTCAGCCCTTTCCAAATTTTAAATCAAAAGTTTTAAGCCTTTTTAAGGAGCACACACAAACCTTAAATCAAAAAATTAATCGTGTATAAGCGCATCATAGAAATTGTGAGCATGTGTAATCGACGAGCTTGTTGTGTGAAATGGTTCCTTTGGCTTGTCGCTCGTTTTGCACGAGTCCCAGCAAGTTTGTAGCTCGTTGGGCACGAGTTGCTGAAGCGATTGTAAAATACGTAATCAGCTCGTCGTTGACCAAAGCACCACCACGAGCGCAAAAAAAATATAATGTGCGAGCAAAAGAGATAGCATGATAGCCTTCAAGTTTGCTCCTTCTGGATTTGTTGTAGTGAAGAGCGCTCACATGCTTAAATGAGCTTGAACTATTATAACTCGTGCATGCAAAAGGCTTGCTCGTTTTGCTGTAATGTACAATCGAGTATTGCGAGCGATGCCAGCTATGAGCGACGAGTGCAAACAAGCCTGGTAAATGCACTAGTGTGCTTGCAAATTAGTTGCTCGTTGTTGGTCTCTGGTATGTACGTTAACTCTCTGCAGACTACACCCAAAAAAAAGTAATCATCAAAACGACACAATTTAGTCATTAATTTGAAACTATTGAGTATCGAATTATGCTCAATACTCAAAGTATCAAGTTGATAATTCGATAGTATCAAAATAAAATTTTCGATGTTATCAAAATGATACAAATTTGTATCAGGATGACATTTCTTTGTAGTAATTTTAAAGTATCAATTTGAAACTTTTTTGTATCATTTTGATACTAGCCTTTAACAATTTGGCAATAATAAATAAAAAATATAGTAAATTTTTATTTTTCTGAAATTTTGTTGCGATAATTTAGCCGGTGTTTAACGGCTCTATCGCAAGACGGCAAGGGCAAATTGGTGAGAGCTATACAGACTGTTTCAAGTTTGCCGTATCTCTCATTAGACTCCTTCTTGCTGCTGCGCATTTGTCGCTCACTATCAAGTGCCCTATTTATATCATCAATGAGCTGAATAACAACTTGAGAACTACAAGTGCCAGCATTTATGCAATTTGCTTTGCTAGAGAGAATCGAGTATGACAGTTCGATTTTTCGAACTAGTACTCGATAACATCGAACTAGTACTCGATAACATCGAAAATGTGTGAGTTTCGAATTTATACTTTTACCTAACAATTTAATAGGCATAGGTTCAAGTTAACACCTTTAATATTAATTTGATACTTTCTTGAATTATATTGATACAAAAATAAAGAAACTGGTCGTAGTTTCAATTTGATACAACGCTTATCAAATTAATATTGATACGAATTTTTTTGGGTGTAGTTGCTGTGATGTGAAGTGAAGTGCTTATTTTAAGCACCGTGCCTCTATTCGTTTTACCGTACTTAAAGATTGTTCTCTTCTTTGTTTTTTTCCCCTGATTCCGTTTGGAATGGATAATTAGCATATCCTTTTTTGGATACTAAAATATTCCAATTTTCAAAACAATTTGATATTTCTAAGCTCCATTAAGTTAATGTTGTTTCAAAATAACCATAGGGAACCACGACCACAAATGGTTCCAAAAGTTGATCCAACAAGGGAAGAGTGCGCTTAGTAACCTGACAGGGCTCTGCACAGAAAACTGCAAGCTGCAGAGCCACCTGTATACGATGAATATAACAAATACCCAGCTTTGTAGATAGAGCAAAGCGAAGATGTATGTACATATAATTGGAGCTCATAAATGACTTGTAAAATTTCCAATAAATCATTAAATTAAAACCGAAGCTTTGCTAATGTAAATTTATTAATACTTAAAAAAGAAATAAGAAATATAATGTTTGAATATTGCTAAATCAAATGCCATGGTCATTTCTTGAATTAAGTAATGTTTTTAATTTTACTTTTAATTATGCTTGTTTTTTTTTTCAATAAAGTTTAGTTTAAAGGTATAAATTTTAATAGTGAAGTAAGCTAATAAAATGTTACAAATAAAATTTTAATTTGATCTCTGTAAGAAGTCAAGTTAAACAATTGTTACTTCAATTAATGATTGTTTTTTATTTAACTTTTAATTATGCTTGTTTTTTTCCAATAAAGTTCAGTTTAAAGGTGTAAATTTTAGCAGTTAAGTAAGCTAATTAAATGTTACAAATAAATTTCTAAGTTGATCTCTGAAAAAGGTCAAGTTAAGCATTTGTTACTTCAATTTATTATTTTCAGTCTTAGGTTTCAGTATTGAAAAATTTCTAAGAGCTGCTAAGACTATTTTAGGAATATGTTTAGTAGTTTAAAAGGTAATGATTTATTGGCGAATTTCCTTGTGACCTTTCGTTAGTCACTTAAAGTTTACACGACTTCATGCGAGTCAAATAAATGTTTTGCATCTACCATTTCATAAATGAAAAAAAAAAACTAAGAAAGAATATTATCTTCAAGATTTTATAGTCTTAAAACCAAACTTGTCGCTTAAGTAATTGCCAACTATTTGCTCGATAAAATAGAAAAGCCCTTTTCAGTTCCTTTAGTAAACAATGCCAGATAAAAATCGTTACCGGAACTAAATGCTCAGTCAATATTGACGCATTTCTTGTCTGGTTTACAAATTTGTTTGTTCTTCGAACTGGGTCAGTGCCTCGCGCACTTTGTTCCCCTCTCCCTCTCTCCACCCACTGCCATCTCGTTTCATGACAAACCAGCAACCCGCTTGGCATTTCTACATAATTGTTACAATTGTAAGCAAACACACAGTGACTTTTTCACAGTCTCTCTCACTCGCCGACATCGTCATCATCATCATCATTATTGCCATTTTAATGGCATTTTTGTGTTAAGGTTTACGTAATCTTTTGTTGTTCATGTTACCATTTTAGTTGCTACTCACCAATCATTAGCAGGGCAGCGGTGAGATGTGAGTTGGGGGGTCCGGCCAGTCCGGTGGCTCCTAGGGCCGCCCCGCCCAGGGCACAGGCTACGCCGCCCAGGGCCACCACAGCGATGAGCGCACGCAGCGGAGGTCCAGCAAACCATTGGCCGCAACATCCCTTCCCGGAGCGCTCCGAGGGGGATCTGTAAAATACACAAGAAGGAAAGGCAAAGGCATCAGCAGACGTTTCATGCGCAGGTGGACCAAGTAATCGCCCAGGACACTTGCCCATTTGCCCAGATGTTTTGTTTTGTGGCCCGTGCAAAATGTTTGCGACTCACAAAAGCGCAGCGAGTGTGCAATTGTTGTAATTTAATGATTTATGTGCCGAAGGACCAAAAATTTGCGCACCATAAAAACAGGCAAGGGCAAAGGAAAAGATTTCGTCGCAGACAACCAGACGACATAAAATGTTTGTCGCAGCGAGCACAATTTATGCGACGCAGACCCAGACTCGTCCTGTGTGTGTGTGTGTGTGTGTGTGTGTGTGTCGGTTCATTCATTAGGACACTACCAGCTAGCGAAGACAAACCCTTTGCCTTCGAGGCTTGCCAAAACAATTAGACGGGGAAATATTTATAGGCAAGCAGCTGCCGCTTTTGTTGTTTTGTTGTCATCGAAAACGAAGAAAAATGATAAATTGTTGGAAAATTACGTGCATAAAAGGCAAAAACGGCAGGACCGGAAATTTATGTTTAATAATTTGATGTTTGGGCGTTGCGCAAGAGGATTTCGTATTTTTATGACATGCCATTAAAATGCACATGGCCAAAAGGAGTGTCAACGTTCTCCATGAGGTTCGTGGTGTGCTTGGCGGGCGACATTAATGTTTCATCAGTTGTCATGCGATGATAAATATGATCTTTTTAGCGCATCATCGTTCATCCGTCCTCAGACTCACTCACGGAAATGAGCGAGCACAAAATGCCGAAAGGTAAGACCCCCTCCCCCTCCCCGAGCCCTGGGAGGCCAATTAAAGCGACCAACATGGAATGGAATTACAATCATTCACTCACTCATCTTCCCATAGATTTATTTCTTACATTTGCATACCCCATGCCAGGACAAAGTTCAGCAACAATTGAACGAGACGGCAATGACCCCCAGCGAAAAGTGCTTAGAATAAAAAAAAAAAAGATCAAAAACCATGTTACGTGCTGCCGCCAACAACAACAAGATGATTGATTAAGAAAATTTGAGTCGCACAGCGTGTGTGTGTGTGTGAGTGTGAATAGATGCAGCAACAATAACAATTGGAACAATTGAAATCAAATCCCTGCATAAGCAATCGAAATTAGAGAGAATCCCACACAAACCTCATTTTGGGGGCTTCTAATGAGGCATGTGTTTGCATAGATGGCGCTAATTGGAAGTGAAACTTGCATTAGACACACACACACACAATTGCGCACTTACAAAGTGTAGTATATTCTGTACACTGACAGAAATGTGCAGAAACATTGCAAATGGCAGATTGAGCACCCTTAAATATGTATTTGGAGGAACAATTTTATAAAATACTCAAGTTGAAATTGTTTAAGGATTCTAAGAAAAATATAATTTAAAAATAAAATGTCTAAGCTAAAATTTTAGTTTTTACAAGAATCGAAGTCATGAATTTGGTTAGAATCTGTGTTCATAACCAATTGGTTCGTAAAAAACATTTTGGAATTATTTTTAATAAATTTTAGATATGATCTGAGACATACAATTTCCCAAGCTTATTAATTTGATAACCAGCTGTCGAATCGACAACTTTTATGTCTTCGATACACATTATTTTACGGCCATCAAAATTGCCTGATTACTAAAACGTTATAGTGGACGGGAAATGGTTGGGTTGACAAAGATGTATTGCTTTTTTCTCAACCTAACGTTTGAGGCTGCATTTCACCTCTTCTCAAAGTCCAAAATGTAAAGCGAAATCAAGTGTAATATTCGATAAGCAGTTTTACCATATGATGCACTATGCTTAAAAATATTTTCAAAGAGATATTGTTAAAAAAAAATTTTAAAAGCGTAATTTTCTATGTCGGTACCTAAACATTGCATAACTAATACTTTTATTAACCAATCGGACTTGAGTAGACTTTTGTTAGGAAACGTCATTTTAGTACAATTCTAAATCTCTTCACGCCGCATAGTTGTTCATTGCATTTACTACGAAAATATCTTGCCCAAAAAGCACCACCTGACAACACTATTCTTCGTTTGGTGTCGAATTTGGTTGAGCACGGGTCAGTGGGAGATCGTTCACATGCCGCTCATCAACCCCAAGACGTTTCAATGAACTGGTTGAGGCGGTAAGAAAGAGATTTGTCGAATTTTTAAAATAATTTGCATTTGTTGCCGTATTAAGTGCAATTAACTTAAAGAATCTTGACGACAGACTGTCCAAGTCGCTGGGAATACGGCTAAACAGTGTAACGTCCAAAAATGGCGACATTGACTAGCCATCCATATTGTTAGATATGAGCAGTCTGGACTTCTTTATGTGGGGTTATTTTAGAAGGAAAGGGTAGGTCTCACGCCGTAGATGAGCTTAAAGGGGTCTTCTACCTTTGAACAGGGTTTTTTGAGTGTTTTTTAAAAACAATTCTGGAGAGAAAACCAAAAGAGCCTTTTCAATTTGGTTTTTTTTGTTTTATGTTATTTATTAAATAAAAAATACAAAAAATTTTCAATTTCGAGGGTTGTTTAAAAAGTTATTGGCCTGCCAATTAAGGTCTGAAAATAAGTGTGTGAAGGTGGTAGCCATGATTCCGGGACTGCAGCTTATCGGTAATTAAAACGGTGAAGGGGGTCCAATCATTAAAAAAATTTTATTGAAAAACTGGCGGCCATTTAAACAAAAAAAAGAGATTTTTTAAAGTTTTTTTTTGTTGTTTAGTTTAAAAAAAGTAGTAAAAAATTGTTTTCCTCTTGATTGAGGTTCGGGTCAGAATTACATCAATTCTGCGTCGAATTGCAATATAGCTGATCAAAATCGGCTTAGTTGAACTGGCGCAATCATGGCTACCAGGTAGAAAAACGTTTCGAGAAAAACGCACTTGAAGTTTCGAGCAACGTATAAAATACTTCCTTTGGCAAAAACATTCCTCTAATAAAATGGCTACATCTGCCAAGCTATTTCGAATTTTTGAAAATGGTTTGAAGGGGATAAAAGAGGAATTTCCAAAATGGAAAAACATTTGTTTCAAAGGTAGAAGACTCCCTTAAGGGAAATATTGATGTTGTATTTAAAAACTGGTTTAAACTAGGGCTGAAAACCTGTCTAGAACCCAATCGGTTGAAAGCCGGAATTCCGACATATACTGTAAACCAAAGCTTTTGTGGAAAAATAGTTTAAGCTGAACCTGAATTTCCCTTTTAGCGTCTACAATGCGTCAAGTAAACATATAAGAATTTCAAGTTAATGCAGTTTTTGTAAGTTTTCCTCACATAGAAGTTAAAATGAGTTACACCTCCGATATGTGTATTTGCAGTATTTGCTATTTTTGTTTTATGAGTTACTCCGTATGTAGGATTACATTTTTCAGTCTGTTACACTGCAAACTATTATCGGAACGGTCCGATCTCTGGGCTAAGTGAAGAGGCCACACAGCCTCTACCATCGCAACTTGGCTTGCCATTCGGTCTCCACCTGTCCGATTTCGCTAAGCATCCTCTGCCTGAACTACCATGATCCTGAGAATCCACTTTTGACAGTATGCTTTTTCGGCATAAACCATATTCAGCATTACCATTTTTCATTCAAATCCGTTAAGATATTGGTCAAAACTGAATTTTTCTAGTAAGCCTGCTAGCGGAGTGGTGCAGGTTCGATTTTCTCTTACGCTTTCGTTAATATTTTTCCGAGCTTCCTAAGATGACTCATGTTAGTCAAATCTTTCACATTAATGCCTTTGCTTTACAAACTAACAGCCATAATCAATTATCATTAGTTTGTTTTTTGATAAGCACCTAAAATTTTCTGTAGTATTGAGTATACTACTCGCTCATGTACATTTAAAATTTGAGAATTGAAGTCCCATTCTGTTCGGTACTTTTTTTTCAATAAGACTGCGATTTAGTTTTGTAGGTCAAGTGTTAAGGATAAGGTAGTAAAAAAGTAACTAAGACTGGGATTATGAATTAAGATGCCACTATGGGCTTTTTAAAGTGTCAGGGTTTCCTAGCCATCCAGCTTTATACTTTATGGAAAACTTATAAGGTTCGGTTCATGTTTTGTTTCAACAGACTCCAAACTCTTCTATTTGGCAAAGGTTTTATTAAGATACCTATCAGGCTCCGTCATAAGCAACGTTGTTAGGATTAAGGCTTAATGAATTCGGAAAAGATCAGCAGCGTCTTTAAATACTAAATCTCGAAGGATCGAGGTCGATTCCCCCATACCAAAAGTCAACGAGTGGTCGATATTCTATTATAAAAATATCCATGTACGATTTTAATGGCGTTGCGAGGACAAGCTCTAAGAAGGATCGAACCTAAATCATTAGACATAAGGTGAGTCCAGAAATCAGACTTACGTATGCCATCATTTCACAGGCTTGTACCTGTCAAAGGCAAAAATCCTCTCGTTTCTCTTCACAACTTTTCTAACCAAATTGAAATCAAGTAAATTAATTATTCTGAACTGTTTTTGCAACTATAATCTCCTCACCTAAAAGCTTTAAAGTTGATTGGGAAAAATGGCAAAAATTCTCCAAAACCCGTTTGATTGGGTTTTCTTCAAGTGTATAATATGAATACTTATTGTGTATAGCTTCTGTGTTGAACATATGCCTTTGTGCTTCAAGGTAAGATACGTTTTCAAAGTGGTTCAGGGGCGTTAGAGGGGGGCTAAGCTTATAAGTACGCGTGTTGTTCACAAATTTGAGAAGGCTGTCCGTCAGTCAGTCGGCCAGTCAGCCAGTCAGTCAGTCAATTATTCAATCAGTATTAAGTTGAACAGCCTGCTGCATTTAATTTTCATTTATTAATTGCAATTTGTAATTGCCAACATTGACACAGTTTTTATTTCAGAGTTTTCTTCGCTGCACTTAAAATAAACTTTCATTTTTGCAAAGTTTTCATTTTAAATGGCGGCACTTCCGTTGCAGCTGTCACATTGACATTTACATGCGAGTGCACAATTT
Source organism: Lordiphosa mommai (assembly GCA_018904225.1). Lineage (NCBI taxonomy): Eukaryota > Metazoa > Arthropoda > Insecta > Diptera > Drosophilidae > Lordiphosa > Lordiphosa mommai. The sequence continues at coordinate 884,233 of JAEIFT010000074.1, forward strand.
ACAATTGATTAAGCAATTTGCTGAAAGAGAAACAAAAGATTGATACCAATGTTTTGTCGTTGTTGTTATTGTTGTTGTTATTGTATTGTTGCTTATCAAAGCACTTCCGCTGGCCCAGCAACACATTTTTGTATGCTCGTAAAAGGAAAAAACATAAATTTGGCGTAGGACAATTTAAATTTTATTTATCACGCTTTGAAAAACGTAACAATGTATTAATTAAATTTACATAAATTATTTTTGATTCATTTTTCTAGTTTATTTCCTTTTTTTGAATTTCCACTCTCTTATGTAATTAAACGTGTGGAAAATGAGGCAATCGACACAAGTGCAATATATATTTTACCAACGGACAAAGCGAATGAAAATAATTAGCTAAGAAAACAAAATTAACATTGGCACATTTTCTTTGCCCACTCTAGCAACAAAAGCAAAAGCGAAAATCCAATAACAATAACAGAATAAAGAGCATAGAAAACCATTACAGAAAACATAGCAAATTAAATAATGATTTTTCATCAGACTCTCCGGACCACCAAACAGAATGGCTAAAGTTTTTGGCTTGTTTTTGGCTCACTGACAAAGCGATTTCTGTTTATTTTTGTTAGGAAATTTTCTGGCCCCAGCTGGTGGGCTGGCGGATTTGGCATTAGAGCGACCCCAAACCCATTTTCAACTTTCAATCAAAGCCAAAACCCAAACAACTCCCCTCACTTTACGTAAATAGAGGCATAATTACCAAGCGCTTTTCAACTTTTGCCGCAGTTCTGATTTGTAATGGGTTTTTGTATGTCTTTTTTTGTTGTTGTTGTTGTTGTTTATATACCCTTGCGAAGGGTATGCTTATTTTGAAGAAGGAAACATTTGAGAACTTATCATATCAGAGATCTATTTATATACATATATATTAGTTGGATAAGCTATGTAGCAGCAAATTTTTCTCAGACATGGACACATACAAATTATGCTTCAAATGGTCAATGTAAACCAATGGTAATTTCAAAATAACAATTAAACTATCAAATGTAAATATGTTTAGCTTAAGGCCCTAGTCATAGCGCCATGCAATGTTGCTTTTACAACGCACAGGAACTGTTTGTAAATAAATAAATAAATGATTTCTGTGCTACAAATAAACACACAAAGTCACTTATTTCTATTAAATTTGGAGAAATTGCAGGTTTTTGCTTTTTATTAATTAAAGTAACTTTAATATTGCAGGGTCCTCTTGGATTGATTTGTTTGACTATGCATTAGTCTTATCTTTTGTGGATATCTATACGTAATATCGTATAAACGATTACATTTCGAACTAAACTTGGTTGACCTTAGAAGTGAAGTGACAAAATTGATCGTGATAAATGCCCTTCAAAGTATGCTATGTCCATTAATAGAAATAATTTTGAAACATTTTTCTCTTATATTAATATTTTAACTGCTCTGACAATATAAACAAATGTACAGTGTAAATTTATTATGACGCTACCATAAACGACTTTACGTATAAACCATGTACAATTATCAAACCGTACATATAAGCCTAATGTGCCGCTGTGAATTTCGTATCGGTTGCCACGCACACATGCATAGCAAAATATGATTGTATTGTTTACACTATAAACCTAGTAAATTATAGTGTCTGATATTTAATACAATTTTTTTATTGAAAACTCTTACAGATTTCCGATCTCATGTAACTGGCCTCAAAGAATGTTCTTAAACTTATTTGATAATTTGATAAAAGTATAAAGGAATATTTTATTTGAGAGAGACGCAACTCCATTTATTTTACAGACAATTCTGCTTACTAGATTATTTAATGGAAATATAAAATCGCTCAAAGCTCTGTGTCATTAACGGATCGATCGATTTGCAAACCAACTAAGGCTACAGATTTTCATAACCCCATAATCAGGCCCAATGCTAGGACAGCTTTATAAGCTTAAGATAATGTTTTTGAAAAGTGAGTTTTTCGAGTGAGCAGAAACTTGTTATAAATAATTAAAAACATTTCTTGGATTGAGGGCTAAATATACTTATAGTACAATGCCAAGCCAATATTGTGGGCAATGAAATATGACACTTAATTTTAATACGAATGTGTCCTTGAAATTACCAACTACTTTTATTACTTTGCTTATGGAGTAACGTTAGATTGCAGACCTAAAGATGTACATTCCTGGTATTTGGTTAATTCATGGCCCTTAGATATTTGCAGGATTATTTGATTCAATACAAATACCTCGATTCAAAAAACATATTGAGATTGAAACTAAAACACAATAGTTACAACTATTGCTAAAAAAAAAACAACTTTGGAATGCAGTTGTGTACTCAAACTTCTGGAAAAAAGGGCCATGTTTAGCAGAAGAACTTGCACCCTGATAAATCATTTACTTCCAATGGGCGCGTTCAGCAGAGACACTTGATTGCTGATCAGCTTAATAAAACTACTCTGAGGCTGAGTTCACACTACTCTGAGACATGCCAGTAGGCCTCATGTTGCCTTGTTTTCAAGCAAATAACAAATCAGAAGAAAACATAGAACCTACTGATTATCTGCATATGAGACATAATGCCAAGACAATCATTCAGACTTCTCTGTTGATCTAGACTGATCTAGTATTATGATAGTCAATGGGCGCGTTGAGCAGAGACACTTGATTCCTGATCAGCTTAAAAAAACTGCTCTTATCATTTAGCACACTTTTAGGGGTTGTTAAATAGACATTAGGAAAAGCTCCAAGTAAATATCATATTAAATACAAAAAAATAGAAGGCTACGTGAATTAACAAGAAATTTATCATTGATCAAACATCAAGTTCTTTTGCTGAACACGGCCAATGGAACGTATCATGATAGAGGAGCATGTATCGCTCCTTTGGAGTGATACTGATACCACCAGCTGTAGCTGTATATCGATAGTCTTATTATCGATAAAATAAGGCGTGTTTTGTGCACTGAAATAATTATAATATACTACGTTCATGCTTTTAAAAATATCATGCCTTTTGTCCCTCAAAGTAAGCAAACTTTATTTGTTTTAAGAATTATTTATTTGATCGAGATAGTTTATGGTCACTTATGGCAGCATCATTCATAATCCACATTGTGCATTCAGTCAGATTGTCGGACCAGTTAAACATGAACAAAAAAAATTAATTTATTATTAAACATAGCATACTTGAAAGAGCAAAAATCATTTTTTATTTAATAATTTATAAGACTTCAACGAAAAATATTTTGTATTCATTTGAAGTATACAAATTCTTCTTTTTTAGAGTTAATCGGGATGAAATTAAGACTATTAAGTATAAAGGAAAAATTCCTAAAATAGATCGTTCTAAAATCAGGTATTTCGGGATTGCTAAAATTAAACTTGCAATAAGAACTTTGTATTAAATCGTACTATTAACTTTCTTTTTACTTGATTCAAGTATTAAATTAAACGAAATTTAAAAAAAAGGGAAAAACTAAGTAAAATTATGTGCTCAAATTTTCATCTATATCTTTTTAAGACAGATTCTCATAGCATTGCCTACCCAATTGCAAGGGTATAGAAGCTTTCAATTTGCCTTAAAATGAAGGCGTAAAGAATTTATAATTTAGGCAGTTACTTAGACGGTAAGCTTATATAAGATTGCCTTATTTAATTATTTCCTGCTTAAAAGCTGACAATTTCCAAAAAAGATCAAATCAGTTTTGGGTGTTCTATTAAATTGCATGACAACTTCAAACGAATTCTTTACACACAACAAACACAGAAAATAACAGCTTAAACATGTCTGCTCCCTCCCGCTCTACTTAATTCTTTCATAAAATGAAAACCAGTAGCCAAAGCAGAGTTGAGACTCAGAACATGACATTCACCCAGCATTAAAATCGCATATAAAAATGAAAGCAAACACTGCTGAAAGACAGACAGCAATAAAATATCCCCACAAAAGAGACAAAGTCACGTTGTGTTTTGTGTTATTAGGAGTAAAAGTAACAATTTCACACATAGCAAACTTCTGACCTACTAACAGCAAACACTAAACAGTTGAAGACGAGCGAGAGAGTAGGAGTAGAAGTGTAGTGTAGTGGACGACGACGACGGGTTGGGTCCAAGTCCAACTTTGGGCAACGTCTTTTTCTAGCTAACTGCAAAACGCTTTGACGCTTGAGTGACGCCAAAATGCTGAACTCTAGTTAAGCTTGAAAAGCCGGTGGGCGTAACACGAGCACACGACTTTAGACAATATCAAGTTGAGTTGTCAGTGGAGTTGCAGGCAGCCGCTGATGCCGCTGCTGTTGCTGCTGCTGCTGCTGGAGTGGAGCATGTCAGAAGGTGACGGCAGCGACAGGGTTTCACCCTCTTTCCTTGCGACGAGGGCAAAGTGAGCTTTTAATGCGAGTGTAAAAGATTATACGAGTATGGCACAGTTGATGCTGGCCATTGAATGAACATAGTATGGAGTACACTGTGAGAAAAAATATTGAATTAGCTCATCCAAATTACCCATTAAAATTCTGTAAAATTTGTGTCCCAATATTTTTTTGTAAAAATAATAAAATTTTCTAAAAAGCAGAAAAAATTATTAAGCGGAACATGGGAAAAAGTCGTTGGTAATGTTGGACAGTTTTTGGCGAGTAAACGCCCAGATTTGGAAAGTAAAGCTTAAAAGTTCTGAAAAAAAACTAACAACTTATTTTTACATCTAACATTAAAACTTACTTAAGTAAAAATTGTTGTTTTCTTTTTAAGAACTCAATACCAAATTTAAAAGATTTTAAGGATCAAATGAAAATCAAAATTATTTAATTTTTGAAAATTTTTGAATATGTAAAAATTTCTCTCAGTGTACAAGAAAGGCAGACAAAGTTGGTCCAAACGTTTATTGCCAATTTTTGAATGCATAAAATGCAAGCGTTGCCAACAATTGACGCCCACGCATCCTCTGCCTGAGTGCCACCCAGATAGCCCCCCTTTCCCTCCCTGCCTCACCCACTCTTTCCTCTTGTATTCGTATATAGGGCAGCATGCCAAGTGTGTCCAACTGCAGCAGACATGGTGACTGCTGGATTTAGCCCAAAATAGTGGGGGTATATCTTGAGCTTTATATAAAGCATCACCCACACCCACACAAGGAGAGAGAGAACCGGGAACAAGTGCCAAACATCGTGACGACGACGACGAACGGCAACTGGAGGCCACTATTGCGTTGCGTTGGGTTGTGTGCTGTGTTTGAGGCATTTCTAATTTCAGATCCGTTTCTAATTTCTGGCTTTCATGTGGCACATAGACACAGAGAGTCAAAGCTGGCAGCGGCAGGCATCCGGGTTGGCAATTACTTTTACATGTTGCCGACGCGACAGCAGCAGCAGCAGCAACAGCAACAGAGACGCAGCCAGAACCGCAGCCAATGTGGCGCGCTCTCACCGACAAACATACACACACACACAGGCACACAGACACAGGGTGCACACGCTTAAGTGGCCGCGTCATTAGGCTCCAAATGTTGCTGGGGACCATGTTGCTGTTGCACACACACACTCTTCGGGATTGTCATATATCTGTGCACATAAATTAAATTCTTAAATTGCTCGTTAGCTCATCATGAGGTTCATTCAGTCAGACAGTTGTCGTCGTTTCTCTCGCTCTATGATGGGCCGCCATCACAATAACCCACAACAGCAGCAACATCAACACTTGGCCATAATCTAGGTCATTTTAATTTGTTGTATTTGTTGTTGTCGCCGCCTTTTTGTTTTTTATTTTTCATGATTTCACTCGAATAGCAATTCTATGCGCTTTTAATATCGCGCAGTGGCATCTTCAAGTGATTTAATTTAGCACCAAATGGGTTTTATTTTTGTTTGTTGAAAGGGGCAGTATTTATAATTTAATAACTTTGGTGGAGACTAAAATGCGGGCATTTCAACACCCGGAATAAAAACTAAATCATTTCCGAGGGGGTGAGAAGTGTAGCCATAAAACGTGCCTTACCTTCCTCTTCTTTCTTAAGTTCAGAATCTTTTGTTATTTTGCTTGATGAATCATTGAACTCTCAGTGAGTCAAACAATTTGTTGTTGTTATTTATCACACTTCTCCAAGTGTCTGAAATTAATGACAATGAACTTTATTCAATGATAACTTGTATACGCATATCCAATTTTACCATTTTGGGAGCGCGCTGCATCATTAACAATTTGTCATTTCAATCCAATTCGAAATGAAATCATTTTTGGTTTTGGGTCAATGTTGATACAAAATATGCATAATTGCTTAAGGAATTGATTTTCAATTAAAATCAAATGGAGCAACTGCAGAAAATTTATCATTAAATCGTTTGCAATCAATTAATTTGAAAATACAAAAGATAGAAAATTAAGCAGAAAATCCTAAAACTTACAGAAATAACCAAAAGTTATAAAAATATTTAAAATGGTGAGTATTTTTTTTAAGGTCTTGAATTTTCGGCACCCATCTTAAGTCATCAACAACCACGCCGCCCAATACCTTGACAAGTTATCACACCACCCTAATAAGCTGGCGAGAAACTTGCATGACAAGAAGAAGACTAAAGAGAGTCCTTCCCAGGGACCTCATTCTGCGAATTAATTCCGTGAATTAATTATTCACTTCTTACACTTTCTTCTGTCGGTAAGCCCAACTGGATCTAGCCAAGTTTGTAAATGGTTCACCATTTCATATTAGTAAAGGCAGCCAATTCTATGGTAGCAGAATTCTAATTAGTATGTTAAAATAAATGACGAAAATTTTCCCTAATTTTCTTTAATTTTTCCTCCGGTCAAAATAATATTGTGGACTTTTTTAATGTTTTTCGCGTTAAAAGTCAGTATATAATATGCATCTATATAAATGTTAATTTTCCAGAAGCTGGGTATTTCCATAACTATTTTTATCAGCAGTAACTGCAGCGGCGATAGCAACCAGCTAAGGCAACCCAAATATCAGCCGTTATTAACAGATTTCCCAAAAAATGCAATAGACGGGCCATTGCTACTCGAGAAGAAACGTCACATATTTAGGTTAGAAAAAGTAAGTCCAATCTCTGTTTACCGCCTTATATATGTAGTAGGTTTACGCTTAATTTTAATTTTTTCTTTTTCTTTTTATTGTTTTTTTACCGGTAAAATCCGTGTTTGACGCGTAGGGTTTACCCTAATAAATTGACAGACGAGTCTTTCCTCTGTCCCCGCTGTCGGTCTCTGTTTCTATATCTCCTCCTCGTGAGTAAACCAAACTTTGCATCTTTAAATAAATACGCTCTTTGTCGGATCGCCGCGGGTGACTATATTAGCTGCCTAGAACGATCGGTCCAAAAATTCTATAGAAAACTTTTTTTTCCCGTTCGTCCCTATCATCTGACTATATATGTTTATAAACGATCGGTTCAATTCTTAAAAATTTTGTTTTCCATCTGCAATCGTTAATAATATTTTATATGCTTTCACTCGGAAATTGTTCAAATCGTGACTTACTATGGCTGCCATAAACGTCGTCAAAATTATAATGATAAAAACTTTGTTGTTATCAATGGTAGGCTTTTTTTTTTTTTTTTTTGTGACTAATGTAATAATTAATAAGTCTCGGTACTTGTAGCATTAGGAAACTGAATAAATACAATACAAGCTTTAGATCAGGGGTCGGCAATGTGAGCAGAGACACCAGCCGCTTCAATAGTATTTGTAAGTCAGCTGACAAAAGTTGTCCAAGTGTGAAGCACATTCATAGAACAAGCTTTCTATTGTTGGCCTGGACCTATGGTGCAATTATACCTGGTGAGGCTATCGCGCTCCGTTGTTAACTAATAGCTTTTGCTAAGAGCTTCAGAAAGAGAGCAAAGGGGTCAGTACACAAATTTTGTATGCATTTGTGTGTGTAGCAAGTGCGATTAGACGGCAAGCAAGCTGACGAGCAGCGTGGAAACAACCATTTGCACATTGATGATATGTCAATTAAGAAAAGAGCGCGAATGCCTCCATGAACATCGGTCAAGTTGAAAAATTAAAGGAGAAGGCGATTGTTCCTATATCAGCTATATACTATAGTGATCCGATTTTGATCAATTTTTCCAAAGTAAGGTGGAAGTATATACAACTAATATATACCACGATTGGTGAAGCTACGATGAAAACAAAATAGTTTTTTTCACTAGAGTCGCTTTTTGGCCCACCGTTTCTATAGCAGCTATATGATATAGTCATCCGATTTTTATAAATTTTTCAGGAATTATGTGGAAGCAAATAAAACTAACATATACCAAGATTAGTGATCCTACAATGAAAAACAAAAAAGTTTTTTTCACTAGAACTAGTTTTTGGACCAATTGTTTCTATGGAAGCTATATGCTATAGGCATCCGATTTTGATAAATTTTTCCAGAATAATGTGACAACATATAAAACTAATATATACGAAGATTGGTGACGCTTCGATTGAAAACACAAAAGTTTTTCATACTAGAACTCATTTTTGGACCGACCCTTTCTATGGCAGCTATATGCTATAATGATCCGATTTTGATAAATTTTTCCAGAATAATGTGAAAACATACAAAACTAATATATTGCAAGATCGGTGACGCTACGATGGAAAACGTAAAAGCTTTTCTCACTAGAACTAGTTCTTGGATCGATCGTTCCTATGGCAGCTATAAAATATAGACATCCGATCCGGTCGATTTCGACAAATGTGAAGCCTATGTGTATTAAAAGACTTTTTGCAGATATTGGTCAAGATAGCTTTAAAACTGAGGGAGCAGATAGCATAGAAACAGATGGACATGGCTAGATCGACTCAGCTCGTCATGTTGATCAAGAATATATATACTTTATGTGGTCGGAGATGCTTCTTTCTATGCGTTACAAAAATGGTGACAAATTTAAAATATACCCTCAGGAAGGGTATAAAAAGTGGAGCTTTTAAATGCTCTCTTCCTTTTTTTATGTATACAAATATCTTCTCAGCTGCCAGTGGCAACTTCTCAGCCCACTTTGCCGACCCTTGTTTTAAACTTATGCCTGATTTTTACTAAATGTCTCAAAGAAAAAGCATAGTTAAGGACTTTTTTTGAACTAAAAACTATAATCATAATGAACGACAGAACTAAATGAATTAACGAACAAAGATCTTAGACATTGCCTGCACCTTTCACCTTAGACATTCTTGAGCGTTAAGTTCCCACTTATGTAATCTTTAACCAAAGGTTGCTTTATTTTAAATAAATTATTGAGTTTTCAAAAAGGCCGAATTCCATAATTAAATAGCAAAAACAGGAGTAATCATATCCGTAGTCTCTGCTGAATTGGTTTACATTAACCTTGGCTTTCATTTGAATACACACACACACGCACACACACACTGAAGGGAATGTGGCAACCTTTTTTATGTTCATAAAGCCAGCACTCATTACGTTTTGTGGAGACTCCGCCTCCTGCCGCCGCTTAATACGTATGTGTATAGTAATTATTTAATTGCCGACATGTTGAAGTTGTATTTGATTATGACACCTGGATGACCCCCAGGGCACACTGGCTTGATGATGTTAATAAAGCCAAAGCGAGTGGATGCGTTGAGGTGAAAGTTTGCCAGGATGGTGCCAATTAATTACACAAATAAAAAAAAATATATATAGCTAGCCATTATAATTGCAGCTAAATGCAACTTAGACCATTAACCCAGTTCCAGGCGGAAAAGCCAGGGGATACCCTGAGAGAGAGAGGTCTCAGCTTGAGTTATTATGAGCACTTTGGTTCGACAATTACGGGAAATTGAATTTACAAGAAATTGAAACTCAAACTCAAAGCTACCAAACACTTGAATGCAAACAATTCAAATTATGCAAAAACTTTTGGTTTGGCCAGACGCGAAGGTCACCCAAAATGGCCAATAAAATGAAATTCCCGAGCCAAAGCCAATAAAATAAGAAATGCAAGCCATTTGAAATCGTTGACAAATCGAAGCTCATGGAGGGGGGCGGACAGAACGATTCGGGTATTACAGCGGAAAGTTTGCAGTTCCAAAGTGCTTCAGAATGTTATGCGTAAAGCAAAAGAACTGAAAATGTCTTCAAGTGTCGCCCAGTGGCTTCCAATTGAGTTTCTCCTTTCTATTTTTTTTCGGATTTGGATTTGGCGTTTGTTTTTACGATGCTGGCAGAGGCGTTTTTCGTTTTTCGCTTATTCGCTTTTGTGCCGGAAATTGCTGCCATCGATAGCCTGTCCTCCTCCACTCGAGCCAGGCGGAGGACACTTTTGCAATTTATTCTTTTTCTGCTTTGTTTTTTTTTTCGGGAGGCGATTTGCATAAGCGCCAGTCGGGCATGAAAATGACACAGCAAAAAAGATTAAGACAAATACAAATCAGTGCATAATTTTTCTATTAAACATTTGCGGGGACGTGCCAAAGTCCAACCACCTGGGGTTTCCCCCACCAAGCTGCCACGGGGTCACGTCCCAGTCCTTTGGCAGTGGGAACACGTTCCACTTGCAGCTCTGTTTTCAATTTTAACGCAGTTGATATTCAATTTTTTTTTTGGTTGTTTTCCTTTTGATTTTGGTCACTTTAATTTGATGCCTATGAGGATGATGGTGGTTTTTGTTGGTTGTCATAGTTTCCATCTCCATATGCAAATTGGTGCGAAAGTCGCGCCAAATGAAAAGCAAAAGCCGATTGAAATGAAATACACGGCGGCGGTAGAAATTAAATGAATACGTGGGACAAAACGTGTGCGCGCTGGGTCTGCTTTATTGTATGTCATATATACACATTCAATAACAGACAAAATGCAAATTTTTTTTTGCCAAAGTCTAAAATGGAAAGTGACAGCGAAAACGCAAAAGCAAACGCAAACACAATGAGCAGAAGCGGTAAAGGGTGTGGGAAGGTGTTGGAGCATAACTTTTGGTTTCGAGAATCCACAGCGAAACATGGCAAGCATTTCAAATAGAAATAGTTTTAGCAATTTGCCCCAAACTAGCACAATTTATTGTGCAAATTGAAAACGAAAACTAACTGACATGACAAATCATTTCGCCAAAACGAAATCAATCAAGTTCATTGCACATGGAAATACAAATTAATGCTGGGTCAAGTTGTTGAAATCAAATAATGACTAGACGTATATTCCGAAGGGGTAAAACAGATAAAGAAAAAAAGAGAAAGCAAGGCAACATTTTGTGCCGAAGCTTTAATACACTTGCAATTGTTTGGTTTCAGTAATCTTTTCGATTGGATATACATATAGGGGATACTAAGTCGAGATTTACACGATGAAGCAAACTTCATGAAGTTTTCCTAGTAGACGTGAAATTTGGGGGAACTCTTTTAGACCTATTAAAAGAATAGTTCAGAAATAAAAAAAATAAAGATTTGAAATCTCTCGCCTACTTAGAAAACTTCATGGAGTTTGCTTCATGGTGTATGTCTCGACTAACTAATTTTTTTTTAAAGAGATTGTAAAGCATACAAAAAATATAATAATTCCGTTTTCTTCGCTTCATATAGTGAAATGGGAACTCTTTAAATTCAATTAAACGAATGCGACTATTATAGTTAAAGCTACAACGTGAAAACTTTACTTTGTTCTTGAATCCCCCATTTCCGACCTTACTGAGGATTTTCCGAAAGTACAATATTAGTTTCCCTTTTGCTTTCCAACTTCGAAAATAAGGTTTGTCTTTTAAACCACCTCCAATTGCATTTACTGTTGTATTAGATGCTCAAATAATATTTTAAATTTGATCACTTTTTCCCTGAAAATATTTCGATGCGGTGTACGTGTCGTATACTTAATTTTTGGCAAAAAATTACTTATAAAAAACAAAATTTAATTAAAATATACGTATTTTAAAGCAATTATTTGGGATCGTCATCCACTTTTATGCCCATAAAGCTATCAAACCGAAAAACATACAGATTGGTTGAATCTATCACCTTAGTTTATGGGCCATTTATTTTACCTAATTTGTTAAAACAAATGCCTATTTATTTTTGCATACTTAGTTTACAAACCGAGTTTCAAGTCGATGCAATCAATTTCATTTTTCCCTTAGCAAAATTCTTCGATCCAAAAACACTTAATAAAGGGTGCCACAGAAATCTTTGCCAACCGAATCCCAATTCTTTGGTGTCATAGAAACCTCTTATGGTTGGTTTTAAACCGCTCGTATTTTGTAAAGAGATTTTTTTGAAATCAACCAAAGCCAATGCGGAAACCGACCAAAGCTAATGCTCAAACCAACCTCAATTAGCACGTACCTTTCTGTGGAAATACCTATATGTACCCTTCCGACATACCTTTGTTCCAATAACAGTCTAAATGTTAAATAATCTTCTTCCTCGTTTCATTTTGCATTAAAAATATTTGTATGTTATTGCAAAAAAGGTTGAAAATAATAAAAATGTTTATTGATTTGGAAAACGATTTCGATTTTTGCTAAACATAGGAACGGCACTTCAAGCAACCATTATTTCGTTGGTAAGGCATGATAAGCAAAATGTTTTTACCCAATTTGAAAGATAATTCACTTGTATAGCAAATGTGCAAAAATGTACGCACGAATTTAATATTACGTATACGTAATAAATTTTTGAAAAATGTTCAAGTATGGAAAGCTGGCTTTATGGAAAGCTGGCTACGCCCTTGGGGTTGCCAAGTGAACCAAAAAATATTTTAAAATTTTGTCCATTATTTTTTTTGGAAAATTTTTAAAATTTATACTGAAACTTCAATTTTTATTAATTTACATCATCAAAAACGTTAAATATTTTACCAACTCATGTTAAACATCAAAAGAAATTATGAATTAAAATTCCTATAAATTATTTGCGAGAGACGCAACCCTATTATTGCAGTTAGACCATAATCTGATATACCGATATTCCAACTAGAATTTCGAAAAATAATTTGAAATCTCTTGAAGTTGTGTGGCATCGACGGATTTTTTGAGAGATTTTCAAACTAACCATCGTCAAAATCGCTAACGATTTCTGTGTCACCCCCGATAGATAACTTCGTCGTACGGAAGTTCGTAATAGAGAAGTTTGACTGTACTATAGAAAGTCAGAAGGACCTATTGGCTGCAAGTAGAAATAAGCCAAGATCGAGGTATCGCAATACCAAATGCAGGAAATTTTAGAAGCTTAGTTAAAGTTTAAAGGCCTATTCTCAGATGACATCAAAAATTATTTTCGTCACAATGCTTCATATGAATAGAAACACTTTTGTAGAGCTTTGATATCAGAATGCTTTTGAACAGCTGTCTAATTTTTATAAAGCATAGTGCCGAAAATAAAATTTATGTCATCTGAAAATAGGCATTTATTAGAAGCACCATTATATAGGAATCAAATAAAGTCATCATGGGTGACCACCCACTATATACATCTCATATTAATATTGTGAATAACTAATATAATAGTTGAATCATACTTCACCGTGACTATGCTATCTCTCACAAATCTGCTCTTACTAGAGAGTTTTTAATACTCAATATAAAGAATTAATGGTTGTCCGACTAGCACCTCACACTGCATATCCCAATATTTCTGTTTGTTACCGCACTTTTATATAATTCAATAACTGAAGATGCCGTTACAATTTAAGAACTAAAAAAATCTCTTTTTGAGTTTGATGAATTTGTAAAATTCGAGCAAGTGATCCTTTTAATGGATACAAATAATAAAAAGAGGCCAGAGGAACAATCGATCCTCAAATTGGACAGAGTCGGATACCCATTTTGTTAGTAAGTGGGTGGTTGAGGACTGATAAAAGATCATTTATAAATAAAGATGCCAACCTTTAATTTCACAGTTTTGTTGTGAGAAAATTTAAATAAATTGTGTTAAATAAATCTTGTTATTACACCTAATTTCAACTCATAAGCAACTACCAAATGGAAACCAATATTTCTTTGTTTTTTCTCCAAGTGCAAGTGCTTCCAAATTCACAATCAATTTGCCAGCTCAGCCATTGACAAAACGTGAAAACAATACGAGTGTGTGTACGCATCCACTTCGTTTCATTCAATATCAAATAAATTTAAAAAGCCAAAGCCATGCACTTTTAGCACAACGTTCATACATATTCATAACTCGGCACGAAGTACTTAAAAAAAATGAAATAAAAAAAAACAACGCTCTAAGCGGAGGAACGGACAATGATATCAAATATCAAGTGCTGGCCATAAACAACTTGACCTTGTGCACGTAGCTTTTATATATTTTGGATCGCCTGGCACTGGCACTGCACTGGCACCGGCTCATCGATTACCCATTCACGTTCACACGTTTCCCAGTTGGCATTAGCTTCGACTGCGTCTTGGCTTGTCGGTCATGCTCATAAATGTGGCTAATTTTGAGCGCAACTTTTTCTACACAATGGCGATTGGTGATGCTTCTATAACAGCACCACCACCACCTTGCCCGTGGCACGTTGCTGATTGAAATGCTGCTGCGGCTGACTTGGTTTCGTTTGGACAACAAAAAAAAAAACCAAAAACTCAGTGAAAATGGTAAAGGTAAAGGAGAAGTCAAATTGTACCAAAGTCGTGATTCAGCTAAAGTTTCGTTTGCTGGTTCTCTTTTTTTTTTTTTTGCACCTCTTTCTTTCTGTGAACGAACATTTTATGCCACAATAAATTGCCAAAATCGGTATTATCTTTAAGTAGTTTTAGCACGCAATTCTCACATTGCCATTTGTTCATATTTCTTATTTATGCTTGAGCCATAGGAAAGGCAATTAGTTTAGCCAAAAAAAAATAAAAATAAAAAAATGCCAAATGAAATTGGTTTCCAGCATCCGGACGGAATGGCTGACTCATTAAAACAAAATACAAAAAGTGCGCTCCATTTTACATATAAAACTGAAAACGAGATCGTAAATACCTGACAGCTAAGTATATAAATCCATAGACATACCTGAAACGAGCAAAAAAAATAAAAACCAAATATAATTTTAATAGAATTTCAATAATGATATGCATTAAAAGTGGATGAGGCTTTGGCAGAGCTGATGATGGGTGCGAAAGGGGAAAGGGGGCGTATGTTGATGCCACAAAATTGTGTGTGTTTTCCATAAAGAATTGCATAAATGAGAATTTATTAGCTGCAGTGCAGGTAATATAAAGCAAAAATTTGTGTATTTAACATAGATAAACCAAAATTTTAAATTGGATAAAATAATTGGATACTTCACTGATGGCATTAGTTTGTTGATATTAATCAGGTGCAGTTCACAATATATATTTATCATTTCAAAAATAAAATTGGCGCGGCACTAAAATTACAGCTACCAATTATGGGTAGTTAACCGAACCGTAAACCAAACCGGTTTTCTCTTAAAAATACTAAACCAAACCAAATGCCGCTTGTGAGACGATAATATTGTTGTAAAAGCTTAGACTTCGTAGAGAAATATTTTATTTTTTTTTTTAAGAATTACTTTCTTTGAGAGCAGCAAGCTGTCATGAATACCATTTTGGTAGAGTCTGTTGCATCCCTTTTCGACAAGATAATTCTAGAACTTAAGGATAGCACCTGCATATTCGACAATATTTTACTAGAACAGAAATCCCCAGCCTTAGGCTCTGGGGACCGAACACATTTGGCAACTCACATACATACGAGCCGATTGCTTGACGAAGTTATGCTTCACTTCTTGTCAGAGAGTCACTCGCAGTCAGCGCTTCAAGGCAAGCAGTTCTGTATCTTTCTTGGCGAACCATAAGCTAGAACATTAGAAATTAACATTTCTTAAGCAACTAAATGGTTTTTTATGAATTTGTTTGGAAAGACAATTTTATATGACAAAGTATTATTTTTAGAAATTAGAAACTGGGAACAAGTTTAAAGATATAAAAAGCGTCAGCCACTGAACCAAAAATAAATCGTGATTCGCTTAGCTTCAAAAAACATGATTTGAAACGATCCGGTGGTTTTAAATCCATGTAAACCACTGAACCGAACCAGCCCTAATTCACAAGCAACTGGAATCTCTGTTTTTTACTCATTTTAAAGGATACAGGGGTATACGAATCTACCTAAGTTTTACAAAAATAATTAATATGTATGCCAATAAACCAACCAAATACTTAAAGTACTAGAATTACTAAAAATTTCAAAAATACCGGTTAAATCCAAAAATATCCACTTATCAAATAATGCAAATCAAATCAAATTAAATCTCAAAAACTACAAAATTTTTCAAACACAATATCAAAAAATTTATAAATATATATTTACCAAAAAATAATTCAAAAACAGTTTCAAAAAGACTTATAATATCAGGAGATCAACTAAAATACACAAGAAAAAAACTCAAAAATTACTTAAACATTACACGCTAAATTATAAAAACAAAAAAAACTTAAATTAGCGGCAAATTACTAGGAGCTGAGATTTGTTACAATTGGCATTGCACATTTTGATGACACATACCAGTTAAAGTTGAGTAGCACGCAATAGACAGCACATGGTTATTATGCAAGTGTAATTGGCTGTAATTTATATTGTTATAAATTAAGTTGAATTTTTATTGCTTGCCCAAACAAAGTAGTTCATAAAATGACTTAAGGGGGTCTTCTACCTTTAAACAGGGTTTTTTGAGTGCTATTTTAAAAAAAAAATTCTGTAGGGAAAACCATGAGAGTTTTTTTCATTTCGATTTTTGTTTTGTGTTATTTATTAATTAAATCAAAAAATATTTTTAAAAAATGTTGAATTCGAGGGCTGTTCAAAAAGTAATCGGCCTGCCAATTAAGGTCTTAAAAAAAAGGTGTTGAGCTGGTAGCCATGATTCCGGGACTCCAGGTTATCGGAATTGAAAACGGGGAATGAGGTTATGATCAAAATTGATATAATTCTGGCCCGTACCTCAATGATAAAAAAGTATTTTTTTTTTTAAATTGGCGGCCATTTAAAAAAAGTAATCGATTTTTGAAGTTTTTGTTGTTGTTGTTAAGTGTAAAAAAAAATAGTAAAAAATTAATTTTCCTCCTCATTGAGGTACGGTCCAGAATTACATCAATTCTGCGTCGATTGCAACATTGCTGATCAAAATCGGTTTCGTGGAACTAGCGCAATCATGACTACCAGGCGCTTAAAGTTTTGAGCAACGTAAAAATATTCATTTTAGCAGGGATCATTGCTCCGCTAGAAAGGCTATTTCTGCCAAACTGTTTCGAATTTTTTAAAATGGTTTGAAAGGGATGAAAGGAGAATGTTCAAACTATAATAATGATGCAAAATAAAAAATCTACAAACTGTTTTTTCAAAGGTAGAAAACCCCCTAAATTCAAGGGTGAAAATTTAAATCACATTTAAGGTTAGCATTCGAATCAAGACTACAGAGCCTTAGGGGTATTTACACAAGTCCCAAGCGAACCTGAACCGTAGGAATTTTTTAAAATATAATAAAATGTGGTAAATAATGAAATTTTATCAGGCTAAAAAACTTTAAGCAGGCTTTAAAAAATATTCTTTTACAAATTGTACAAAACATATTTAAATCTTACATTCTGGCTGACTGATTCATAAATGCCCAGGCCAAACGGCTTAACCTTAACCTTGGAAATTTTACGCAGATCTTCAGTTAGGAATGTAGGGGCGCAATAAGAAACAATTTTAAAAAACTCGGGCTTCAAGTGGCAGACAGATAAGTTTGTAAGGGGAATATCTACAACCTTTCACACAAGTATCAGACGAGCGCGTCCTTTCTTGATTTAAATTTGTTTATCTATCTCAAAAGCTAATATTGTTTAAAATTAAGTGGGAAATATAATTTTAAAATATTTAAAATATTTAAAATTTTAAAATTTTAAAATATTTAAATTTTAAAATATTTAATTTTAATAAATTTATATTATTTAATATTTAAAATATTTAAAATATTTAAAATATTTAAAATATTTAATATTCATATCATACATATTAATTTACTTTTTAATATATCAAATACGGATTATGAATGCCAATTTAAGTTGCATTTCAATTTTATATTCGAAATCAAACACATTATATTTTTTAAAAATTTTCTCAAAGAAGAAAAGGCTAATCTGGTCCGATTGGTTTAGACTTTACGGAGCAGATTAGCCTTTTTCTATTCCCTTTAAAATTTTTGATGTTTGCACTTCTGATTAGAGGTATGCTCATTTGGGGTATCGTTAAAAAAGTTAATTGGATTTGTATAAGGCTGAGTTCACACTGTTCGACACATGAGACATGGCAATCTAGTAGGCTATGAAGTTGTCTTTATTTCATTTTTAATAGCTTGTCATTTGACATTGAAAACAAGACAAAATGAATGATTACTAGTTAATCAAGTCTCATTTGTCAAACAGTGTAAACCCACACATATTATGCTAAGTTTTTAAACTCAACATTGGCTATAAATAAAGTTTCCTTTTCACCATACCTATAAATATCAAAATTGACATCGTTTAAAGCCCATGTTGCTAGGAAACACATTTCACATACAAAACATACATACAACAAATACATGGCAAACCCAATTACGTTTTGTCCATAACAAACCATAATTTCTACCCTAGTCCTACAATTCAAAACTGATGCTGTTGTTGTTGCTGCTGTTGCTGCCGCTGATGTTGCTGTTGTTTCTGTTGCTAATGTGCAAACGAACTCAATTACGCAGATAAAATACAGAGCCAGCGCCAGTGCCAACCAGCAACAAGCAAGCAAAAGCCATAAAAATGCGCATAAAGCGCAAAACTGATTGAGAGTTACACATACACTCACATATAGATATCTCTTGTGTGTGTGTGTGTGTGTGTGTTTGCTAAGGGACATCACGCCACAGCACATTAAAGGAAATTGACGCGGAAACGAAGCGTATAAAAACTACCCAGCTAAGGTCCAGTCACAACAACAGCAACAGCAACAAGCAATTTCCAGCTATCAACACAGACACACACTGATAAGACCACACTCACACACACACACACACACAGCCATTCAGAAAGTGCTTACTTCATTACGCATAATTTCCTGAGCCTTCTTTCAGTTTCAGTTGGGTTTTTTTTTGCAGCATGACATTGCCTTGTGGGGGGGTTGAATTCTACTCCTGCTTATCGCTATGGTTTTTAGCACTTAGTGATACAATGAGGGTGTCTCTGGTCACTGGTCACTCTACACAGCTGGCCACATGCTACTTTATGTGTGACTGGGTAAAAATTATATGCTGATTGCAGTTTGTCGATAAGCGAAACGAAACAAAATTATGACCATGCGGGCGATTTGCTGGAACTTGACTCTCTGACAGCCAACGCCAATGAAGCTGGCAAAAAACATTGCCAAGAAAAGCAGAAAATTATACGCAGAGGATTTGAATTTTAAGATCAAGCCGAAGCGTTAATACTTTTACTATAGAATGAAGAAATAAAACTAAGTGTGTAACTTCGATATGTTACCGGAATTACGGGATTAAGACTTGTTGTGGCTAAGGTATTATGATATTTCAATAAAATTGTTACTTAGCCATTCGTATAAAAATGTAGTTGCCTAAGTACCAGATAAAACCTATAAGTTCCAACTATATTTAAGAGGTGTCCTGCAATCTTTCCATCCAAGTGCTAGGTTGGAAAATTAAAAAAAATATCCATATATTCGAGTACATGAATGAAAAGGGGGAATTAGCATTATTTCAAGCACCTTTAAGGGAAGTTGATAACAAAAACTCTTTTTTGAAGTGCGCTATTTGATTTTTATAATCTTTTAGCTGGGTAACCATAAATACTTATGACTTAAGAGCATCATAATTTTTTAATAAGGCCTCCTTCTACCGTCTGCCACTTGACTGGTCATACTAGTGTTGGGTAATGGTTTCGCATTTCACTGAATATGTTCACTGGTTATTTTTTCAAAGTAAGTCCAACTCACTCTAATTGCTCAGTTGTTCAGATGCTCAGTTGTTTTGGTTATCGATTATTCGAACCGATTGACCGATATAAATACATTGGGCTTTTGATGTGGTGGTTGACATTGAGAGGCGTTGAACTTAACAATAAGCCTTTGTCAACTGAAAGCTTTGCTAAGAGCGCGAGAGTGAGAGCGAAGGGTGCAGCACACAAATGTTGTCTCAAAGACAACCTTTCGCATCAAGTGTTAGCTGCACACTGGAGCTATATCAATTGATAATGGATCATGGATCAAATGGTTCTAATCAAAGGCTTTTTTAAAGAAAGATCGGCTATGAAGCTTTACACAGAGTTGCCATACATTTACGCAGAAAAAGAACAGCTGGTTTAGTCACTTAAGCAAAAAAGAACAATTGAAGTAGAACATGTTCACTTTGGTGCAATTCCATTTATTTTACTTACTCATAAATCTGTATTTTCACTTGTCTGGGATCTCATATGAGATGGCGGAAATATATCTCAGAAAGCTGTGAGTAGGCTGTCAAAAAACTCATATGAGTTTCTCATATGAAAGTTTTGAAAGAATTTTACACTAAAATTTGCCACATTAGATATTCCCAGATTGACTATTACACTATCTGAGCAACTTATATGCGAATCTCATATGAGAAGTCAGACAAGTGAAAATACAGCTTGAACAATCAAACACAAGGTATAACACATCTCCAATAAAACCTTGGCTTTCGAATCAATACAGGGTGCTTGAACCTGTTTTGAATTCTATTAAATTATATACAAATAACTTGCATCGCTATTCGTTGGTTACAAATGCCCGTTTTCAAGAAAGGAGTAGATGGATCTTAAGGTATCGAACAGTAGTAAATTCTTATAAAACTTATAGAATTTTCATTGTATTGTCTATCTGGTATTGTATCGGGCATTTAATGCCAAATTTTCCCATTTTAAAAGCGTCGAAACTAGTACTCTCAGTCCTGAATCGATGGAGCTTCCAATATAATTTGTTAGCTTACGATAGAATTTTTTTCTAAATTTAAGCAAGACAGTTAACATTAACATTGTTTGTCAACACTGTTTTCCAATATTGTTTCCCAACATTGTTTCCAACACTGTTTTCCAACAATGTATTCCAACACTGTTTCTTAATTTTGTCATCAATTCTGTTTTCTAACATTTTTTTCCAACACTATTTCCTAACAGAATTTTCCAACACGATTTTCCATTACAATTTATTGAAACACTATTTTCCAACTCGGTTTTTCAACACTATTTTCCAGCTTTATTACCAACACTATTTTTTATGAATGTTTTTTATATTGTTTTCATACACTGTTTTCCAACACTGTTTTCCAACACAGTATTCCAACACTATTTACCAACACTATTTTATGACAATGTTTTTACCATTGTTTTCTTAAACTGTTTTCCAACTCTGTATTCCAAGCAATCGCTTGGCCAACCGTGGCATTTCTCACTGTATATGAACTCTTTTCAATTAACGTGTTTTTTATCAAAGCTTCGTGTGTGTTAACCACACTTTTTAATTTTGAGAATTAAGCTTAAAAAACATATTTATGAACGCTTTAAACTTAAATCTTTTTACCACAAATCATTGTTCCGAAATTAAATTTTATTTAAAAAAAAAATTGTCAAAGCTTGCATCAATGTCGTTTTGTACAATGAATAAGTCACCACCAAAAAAAAAAGGATACAAAATTTAACTGATGCTAAGCTTCAATGCCTGGACAGTAATAATGTCTTTGGGTATGAAAGGGTATGCTTATGCCAAGGGAGTATTGAAAATGGGAAGGATGGTGGCATCAACGTCAGCTGAAAACTAACCGCAGCTGTGCAAGATTTGCCAAAGTTGCATTGTAAAATGCAAAAATTGTATGCAGCGTTGAGGTTTAGCTTGTAACCCAAAGGATGGGGGGGGGGGGGGGGCGGGTGAGCGGCGTGTCTGCGTGTGAAAACTGTACGCAAGTGTGCGTTTAATAGCTCTGCGGCTTGAGGGGGTAGCTAGCAGCTAAGCTAAGTTGCAAGGCGACTCATCTTGGGCTCCTCTTTAACTTGCAAAGTACACACACAGACCAACTGACACAGACACATGGAGACGAGCCAGAGATCTCGCTGGTCGGAGAAGGAGAAAGTTTTCTCTATGTGTTTTGGCTTTTGTGGCTCAAGAGATGAGAGTTGCGAGTTGCGAGCTGTGAGTGTTGCTTTGTTTCACTATTTTTCCTTGCTTCTTTTGTTTTCCAGCTGTTTGGCTACGCTCTTAGTTATTATAGCAAATTATTTGTTTTGACTTTTAGTTTTTTGCCTCTGATGTTGTTGTTGCTGTTGTTGCTGTTGTTGTTCCCAGCTGCGTCAAATTACCGCCTTTGTCTTGTGCGGTTGCCGGGGAAACGTTTCTCCATTAGTTAAGCTTATGAAAGTGCCTGTGCCGCGTGCTCTCTAATTATGTATGTAAGTATGTACAATAACAAAGTCCCATTGGAGACATTTATAGTTGTCATTGGCAGCCAAGCGAATTTATTTGCGGAACCCTTTAAAATGCTGCTTGAAAAACAAGACAAATTGCAAAAGAGTCCTTTCTCCCTGCCTCCTGCCATCCTTTCTTCCTCAGCCTGTGTACTTTTGTAATTATGAGAAATTTTATGAAAACAAAAACAAGCTTACACATAAATTATACATATTATTTGCTCAAATGCTAAAGATACAGCAAAAAGGATGTGCACACCCCCACACACACACACACACACACACACATTTGTGTTAAATGTTTTAATTAATTTACGTAGGGGAACGCATTGCCCTTTTTGGCTTCTTCTTTTTTTGGTTAAACTTTAAAGTGAAATCTCCCCCTTTTGAATACTGTGGGTGTGTGCCACAAACAAACAAGCAAAACAAACTGCAAAACTCATTGCACTTTAAATTGAAATCAGTGCGAGACACAAGAGTTCACCCCCACCCCCCACCACCTTTCCGCTATCCCTAACCCACATAGTTGATTTTTTGGCTGCCCTTTTTTTCGCGCATTTTGCGGTTGACTGTCAACTGTCAGTGGAAAAGCGGAGAAGGTTCATGCCACTTGTCTGTGCTGTTGCAATTGGTTTAAGCTAAAATTGTTGCCCTGGCTTTTGGCTTGGCTGGGTTTTTATTGGTTGTAAATATTTAAACTTTGGTTAAACGTTAATTGCACTTAAACAGGGAATGCCAAATGAATTTGAATTGAATGGCTGAATAGCTGAAAGCTATCTATTTCAATTTATTTTCACCCATTTCTCATCCCAACACTTTAATATCCACCTACTGATCATCCACACAAATGAATTAACAAACAAAAAACCAAACAAAAAGCACTAAACTTTCACCCAAAATCTTAACGCCACAAAAGGAAACACCAAAAACTGGTTCGCCAAATCATATTACCTCATTTCAAGAGACAAAAAAACAAAAAAAAAAATCCATTTTAATTTATTATGAAACTGATTAATGTTTATTCAAAATGCAATCTATGAGTTTTAATTAGGGTTTTGTGAGCGAGTGAGTGTACACGGAGGGTGTACCAAAAATGCAATCAAAGATAAAGACTGACTAGACAACGAGCCATGAATTACCGGAGTTTGACTTCAGGGGGCGTTGATATAAGATCTTAATTTTACCATCGCGTACTTTCATCGGATTAAAGACAGGGAGGATAAATTTATTTCTTTAACCTAACTAAAGTTTAAGTTAAATGACAAAAAAAAATATATTACTAGATAAGGTAAAAGCTATGCGAGTTTGTAAGTATCTTTGTACAAAACTAGCGTCTCATAAATTTTTTTTTTAAACCAGTTAATTTTAGACAAAATAATAAAAAAATGAATTATTACAATTAAAGGCCTGAACTCAGATGAGATAAAAATTTAGTTCGGCACAATATTTCATATTTCAATATTTCATATAAATAAGGAAGCCATTTAACATTTTTCCGTCTTCAAAGCTGCTTGAATGTGTATCTATTTATATAAAGTATTGTTAAAAACTAAATTTTTAAATATTTAATCTGAGTTCAGACCTTTAATTGTAAGTCATTAAAAAAAAGAAACTACAGGACTACGAAATACTCAATACCTTCATTTTAATGTGTTTTCATTCATTTGCTTGCAAAAATCAGAAAAAAAAAAATTTAATCTGCAATAATGGCTGGCTCTTACTCTTATACACTCCGAGATCGACGCGTTCATACTGACAAACGAACATGATAATAACAACTCGGTCTTTAATGCTGATCAAGAATATAAGTATAAACTTTATTGGGTCGAAAATATTTCCATCTACTTGCTACATACATTTCCATAACTTCATGATACCCTGCTAATAGTTCCATTTTAAATAGGTTCAAAGTATAAAAATGTTTCTTTAGGTAAATCCCAGAGGAAACAATATTTAAGACCAGAGTTCCTTTACCGGAAGTCCCTGGGGACTTGGTTATTATTATAACCTCCAAACATCAAACGGTCACACTACTTTTGTCAGCTGAGTTATTCATATAAAGGATTGTGCCGAAATTAGTTTTTGTGTCCTCTGGAAGGAATCCTTAACAGGAAAGGATCAGACTAATACTAAATATCCCCAAATTAATAATGCAATGATCTAAAATATAGTAACTCTAGTATTACACAGTGCGACTCTTAAAAAAATACATAAAAGGAGAGCCCTTAGGAAGCAACGCCTCATACCCAGTTTTTGCAGTCCACGTCAATATTGCGTTTAATGGGCACTTTTATGCTAGCAACGCACAATTACAACATTTGAGGCTTGTTAAAAAAAGTAAGAGTTAAAATTCTGAAAAATTCACCAAAGATGAAGATAAAAAATGTCCACCTCAGATGGACAAGTAGTTAGTACCCCTACCGAAGAGGTCAATACTGTACGAAAAAATTGTCTAATATTTTAAATAAAACGTTACCCCCAGAGATGGTAACATTCAATGAAAAAACGATATTTTGGGTACTACATTTGGATTGAGTTAATAATTTTGATTCATTTGAAGTCGAGTTTGTCGCATTAAAAGTAATTTAAAATTTAAGGTATGATATCGATTAACTTGATCGTTTTTTAGAAAAGTGATCATGTTTTAGATTCGAATTCACTTTAGTGAAAACCAGATCAGGCCTGTATATTCATCTTAAATATTTTTTTTGTGAGTGTACCCACTGGAATTCCATCAGCAGATTCTGAGGCACAAGCTGGCAGTGCCATGAGTATTTCGATAAGTATAAGTACAAATTTTAGATTGCTTATTCAACTTTTTTTGTAAATTGTTTTTAAATATATATATATTTTTTACCAGCAGGTCAATTTCTAGTGTATCATATCGGCTTTTTATTGATATGGAAAACTATGATATTTAGCCCCAGATCATATCAATTTTTTTCTGTGTAGATACTCCTTAACACTAATTAAACTTCGACTGAGTTATTCGATTTTTCTTGAGAAAAGCAAACTATCTGTCCGTAATTTGATTTCTACTTTTCGGAAGGAAAAATGTGGAATGAAATAGAAGTATTAGTGAGTTCTGTCTATAGTTACCTTTATCCTTACATGGCAATGAAAAGATTTAAGGAGTTTAAAGGTGGTTTTTTTTATAGAAGCTAGAAGAATCTGCTCTAAAGAAGGCAAAGTGGTTTCATCCTCCCGTTGTTTTTTGTTTGTTCGAGAACGGTTACACTTTATATACCCATAGAGGGAAATGGGTATATTCAGTCATATTCTTAATTCCAGTTCCACTTTGTGATTGAAAATCACTTTCTTTTTGTGGTAGTGAAATTTAGTACATAACTATTCAAGTTCAAGCAAATATATGAAACAGCAGAAGAAAACAATATTTAAAGTATATTTATTCTTAAGCAGCATCAGTCTATTAAGCCCTTTTTGACTGGAAATCTGCCCTAAAATAAAAAAATGCTGCTTCAATTTATGGTTTTGTTCCTTTAATAAAAAAAAAATGGATAGAATGTAAAAAATATTTAGATTTAAAGACTTTTTTGTGAAAATAAAATATACACTTTTTTTATCCAACTTTTGGCACAAACTAATGGCAAACATCAAATTTCACAATTTTCTGATTTATTTTATAACACTCTCTATTTACTTATTTATTTCATTCATTTTGCAAGCAAAATTTAATTTAGTTTCATCATCCCACACACACACACACACACCTCAAAATGCGGGTCAAGTAGAGTTGGCCTGTTGGAATGCCAGAGCAAAAGTCTTTAATACCAATTTTTTTTTTTTAAATGATTTTCCACAATTTTCTAGCTAGTGCATAAAATGTTGTATACAAAGTCATCGAACTGACTGGCTTAGGCCCTGCCACACAGTTCATTGCACAAAAGCAAAGCCACAATAAAAATAAAAAATATAAAAACACACATAAAAAAAAGAGCGGGTTAACAACAGAAATAACAATACAGTCTCTCCAATGCTTAGCCCTAACATAAATTATGGACTTTGGTTGAAAACCGCAAAAGCCACAGAAAGAAAAAAATCACAGAAAACAAAAATAATAAAATTCAAGTGAAAATGGCTTAGTTAAAGCAATCGACTAATTGTTTACTAGTCGGAAAATAAATATACAAAAAAATTTGAATGAAATAAATAAATGAATTTCAAAGAATTGTAGAGTAAACAAAGTTAAGGGAATTGCGAATTTGAATCAAAAATTAAAAATTGAAATAAGTTGAGTTTCAAGATTTTTTATTTTAATCTAGATCATTTTGTCAAAATGTTATTTTTCAGTTTGTTCAATCACTCGAAGAATATTTAAATGATGATATTGTTGGGCATTTATGAATACAAAAATTTTTATACAATGATTTTTGATTTGTTTGCCTATATCCCTATATATCCAAGCAAAATATATATCAATATTTTTGGTACAAAGAATCAAACGAACAAAAAAAAGGGGAGCGGCCATTCAAACCGCATTTATTTATATGGTTATTTAAAAATTATGCTCATCTGCACGAGCCGGGCTCTGGGAATAAATTCATTGTTATTTTTCAAAATTCTCATTTGTTTTGGGGCCTTTTGAAATTCACATGAAATGGCCAGCCAGCCAGCCAGTGAGCTTTTGTTCTCTCCAGCGATGGCATTGAACTGTAATGATCAGAGAAAAAAAAGAAGCCAACACCGCTCAAGGCCAGTTATGGCAGTTAAAACAAAAAAAAACTTATTAAAACAATTTTAGTGCAATTAACAAAAGTTAATTGCAATGACACAATTTAGGCGAAACTAGTTTGCCAAAAACTTTGAAAGATAATCGTTCGTTTTTTTTGGGGTTTGTGTGTCACAATAAATCGGCAAATCGAATGCTGAACTGGTGGGGTGACAATTTAATAAGCGCAATGCGATTGTCAAAAAAACCCTTTGGCCATCTCTATCGCTCTCTTTCTCTCTCGCTCAAAGTGCTGGTGACTTTGGCCTGTCTATTTGTGGCTGCATTTTGCCGGCTCATTTCAACTTGGCCCGAATGCATTTTCTATACAAACACAACAGCAACAGCAGCAGCAGCAGCAACTGACAGAGCAGACAACCGCAATTCGTTTGGAGTTGGGTATGGCTATGGGTGTTTTTTTTTTTTTTTTCGTCTCTTGCCGCTGCGGTCTTTGGACAACGGCGACTCTTTGCTTTATTGGCTTTATTGACTTTTGGTAAGTTCTCGTCTCGCTTCGTTTCGTTTCGTTTGGATGCCTCTTCATCTCAACAACAAGTTTTTCATACTCTTTCTGCTGGAAAAGTATGTGTAGAAAAGTCAAGCAGGAACTTGCATTAAGTTTTCGCACATTATAAATTTTTATAGAAACTACAGCTTAGCGTTATATTTTATGTCATTTTCTCAAAAGGAAGGAAGAATATAAGTGACCCTATTTTTAATAATTTATCAACGAACAACATACGGAATTCTTAACCTTAAACAAAATAGAGAAGATTGTCTGTATAGCTAATTCAAGGGTCTTCCGGTCATAGCCAAGAAGTATCCACACCCAGAGAAATCTAGCACGATTAGGCAAGACTGAAATCGGCTTCAATTTAGTTTTTTATCGTCTTGACTTTTCAAGAAGAAATCTGCTTGAAATCGAGAAAACTTGTGCGCTCGATTTGAGTTTGGTAGCAAGAGAGGTGAGGCGTTCAAAACGAGAGCATTTCGTTCTCTCGCTCTCTGACAACTTTGTTCTAAAATGCTTACATTCAAGAAGATCTATTCTTGAATTCGAGAATAAATCATGCTTGAAATAAAGCCGACTAAATTTAAAACCGAGCAGATCGAGCTTCAAAATTCATGCTTAATTTCAGTATTTTCTTTTTGGATCCAAGAAGATTCTGTCTTGCCGAACTTCTGACACGAAATCTGCTTGATATCAAGCACGATCTGCTCGTTTTTTTCTCTGAGTGCAGGTTTTAAAGTGTAAAAACAAAGCCAAAATTACAAAAGTTATTTTGATCATGGTGGGGCGACCAATTAACGCTCGCTCTTCTCAGTTTGCACAGCTTCAGTGTGCAGCTGACACTTGGTGCGAAAGGTTGTCATCACACAGCTTGCTGTTGTGCTATCGTCCATTAATAGGGTTGCTTTTCTGTACAGCTTTGTGTGTGGCACACACATACATACAAATTTTGTATGCTTCCCTTTTCTCGGTTGACTGTTAACATGGAGCTATGCTATTAAGCAATAGTACGGAAAACAACGTAGTTAGAGCAAGACGAACATTTGAAAAAAGAAGTGAGAGAGCGAAAATGACTAATTTCTGAGTGACATATTTATTTACTAGTCTGTGTTGCTGAGACTTGATGCGAAAGGTTGTCGCCAAGCTTGTCCTAGCGCACTCACCCACACATACATACAAAATTTGTGTGCTGCCCCATTATCCTATTCACGCTCTTAGCAAAAAGCTAAATGAGACACAATGTTTGCATAAATAGCACACTGACAATATGCAAGTTTTTGAATGACAGCCACACCATGATAATTCCACCATGAGCTGTACCACAAAAACCTAACACTATATTGCTCTCTCTTAAATTTGATTTTGTAAAAGGGAATAAATTTGTTTTTTTGTGGAGAGCATTAAGAGAGCGCTCCTTTGACACTATTTCATGTTGCCGCCGCTAAGCTACATCGCTCATATGTGTAATGTAAATACTACTCAGAGCTTTGGCTAGCTAAGAGGAAAGAGCTTTTGCGTCAGCTGCACACTGAAGCAATGTCAACTAAGAAAACGAAGTTTAAAGCAAGCGCACACCTTCTTATTAAACCAAAACTTATAAAGCCATAGCTTAAAAAAAATTGATATATTTTTTTTACACGTGAGTGCATTCAGCTTGATCGAATTGAGAAAATGTGCCAACAAGTGTGTGTCTAGTGTGTTGTACCAAAGCAACAGATACATACAAACCTGGTTTATGATAAGGTACTAGTTGCAAAAAAGCGGCATAATTTCCACAATAAAAAGAGTAAAAGGTGAAAACGACTAGCAAAACTTATCAGTAAGCTTCCTTTAATTACACTAGGCAACATGCCCCAGTTTATAGAAGAAGTGGTGGGAATTCTTCATTATTTTTACGTGTTAAACACGAATCTGTTCAAAATAATCTATCACATTAGGATTTTTGGTAATTTGATTTATGGTAATCATTTTGAAATTAATGGACTTTAGAAAATCGCCGATAGTAGAAGCAGTAGTCGCACACTTTACATGGGTACACAACCGGTCACCTTCACCAGCTATTTTCATTAGCTATGAATTCAGTAAACATGAAGAAAGCTTCACAAAATTAGTCGTTAAGATTCGGCATGAAACTTTAGGTCCCCTTCTATTGTGTCAAAATTTAAAGAATAAGAGAAGCTTTGTTTTGTCCATTAAAGCTAATTATAAGTTTATTATATCCTTGCAGAAGGTATATTAAAATTGCCACGATGTTTGTAACGCATAGAAGGAAGGATTTAACACATTGGAGGAGCTAATATTAGCCTTCAATTTTTTTATAATCTTTTTCGTCTTTTCACCTATTTAACTACCCCCAAAACTACATATGTAATGCGCAAAAAAAGTTAAGAAAACCTGTCTGCATCAAAAATATCGAACCTAAATACTTTTCCTAGAGTATATTCCCTTTCGGCCTGAAACTTAGATTTTATCACATTATTTTTTGTGGTGTTTATTCTCAGTTATAAAAATAAATAAAGTCAACACCGCCAAATCAGTGAAAGAGCGAGCGTAGAGGAGTCAGCAGAGGAGGAACCCGGGGCCGGTTGAGGACAGACAGACCCATGCAGTTGGCAGTTGACTGCTGGCAGTTAGCAGTTGCAAGACCATAAAACTGGAAAGTTGTTTGGTCAGTTCTACAGGCAGCAAGCAGCAGCAGCAGCAGCAGCTACCGCTCGATACTGCTGCTGCTTTGGCTTTGATTTTTCATGTAGCAAAATTTATGAAAATCACTCAATTTCTATGGTGGGCAGAGATCAAGAGAGACCTCTGTACACTTAGAAGAACTGTAAATTTGCTATGAAAAGTGTGTCACTTGGTAGAGAGATGCGTGCCAAAACTGGCTGCTTGCGCGCCCAGGCCAAGAGCAGCGACGATCAAGAGTTCAGAGCGGCCTGAAACCAGCGTGTTCTGCAACTCGAAACTTGGTTTGTTTTCCGTTTTGTTTTTTTTTTGGGTGAAATCTGGTTTTTAGTCGGTCTCTGCTTTGGGTCTGTGTTTCTTTCTCTTTCTGCTTCTTCTGTGTTTTTATTTCGACATTGCATTTGCATTTTGCTTCTGAGGTTGAATCATCGATTCCAACTCAGATTTTGCATGCAAATTCCCTTCCCATTTTTCTTCGCCTTTTTTTTTGGGGTATTTGGACTCATAATCTGGAACTGGTTTTCAGTGTCAGAGCAAATTCACAAATCGTTTGGGCAATTAGCTAAAGTGCCATAATTAATAATAATAATAACTGCATGCACCTAATGATGTTAAGAAAATTGTTTTTGATTTATGTAGACAAACTTGCTGCCGAAATTTATGAGCACTTTGACTTGGGGCCTAACCAAATCGAAAGTGAAAGTGACCCGTCCGTCTCTCTCTCTCTGTGTTGTCTTTTGAAGTGATTTTATTACCTACAAAATAAAATAAAAAATCCTACAAAAACAAAACATGATTACAACGATTTATACTACATAGAGCTGAGGCAGCGTGAGTTCAGCATCACGTTTCCTTTTTATGGCTCCGTTGTATTTTGTTTTCATTTTTCATTTGGGTTCAGTTTCGCCTGTTGTAATTTTGTTGTTGTTATTTAATGATTTAAAGATTATGCACGGTCTACCAAACCCTTTTACAATGGCCAACAACAACGACTCCTGACCCTCTGCTCAGAGCAGAGCAAAAAAAAAAAACTTTCGCTTTTTTACACCTTTTTTTTGCAAGAAAAAAACAGAAACAAAAAAAGAAAGAAATCCCATAACAAAAAATTGTGTAAGAGCTAAAATTAAAGGTGCTAAATTGGCGGTATTATACCCTTGCAAAGGGTATAACAAAAATTGGACTGAGAAAGCCGGGTCCCAATCGACGAGCTTAGGCAATGTAGACTTGTCTGTCACTTTAAGTGTCTGTCAGTTAGAGAAATATGTCAATGAGCAAAACTTTTTTATGTTATTCATTCGTTTTCATATAATTATGACTAGTTCAAAATCTAATGAATGAATCGTTCAACTCTCCTAAATGCTCAATCTATTGTCTATTAGAAGCTATTAGAAAATGCAAGGGTACACAGAGAGGATTCATAGTGAGCACAAACAGTGTCAAAAACTGTAGAAAGGCTTCCACTCTTATAAAGTTACAAAATACACAATAAACACATTTTTTTAAGAAGGCCAAACACCAAAGTACATAGCCGAATATGCCTCGGAAAAGGGCCCCAAGATATTATTGATTTTATAGCTATATTGTATATCAAACTTAAGAATTTCCATAAATATTTTTAAGCTAAAAATTAAATTAAATGGGCCCATTTCAAGAGTCACTTTTGTCCCATTAAGTGTTTGGTTTTCGTTTTGGAAAAGTTAATCTCAGAAAACTTGCAAAGATTAGCAATCTAAATATGAGGTAATTAGACTACTTTACTTATTCTCTCTCAAAATAAATAACAATAAAAGGTAGAAGCACCAATCACAAAGAGATCTGGTTGTCTGTATAGCTTTTTCATAAACATATCTTACTTTTCAGTGATAATTTCTTCCGTATTATATATTAAAAGTGAAGGCTGTCAGCCGGTTCAGAACCGATCCTTTCGGGAGCGGTTTGATTCAGGTTTTAGCGGTTGCTGTTGGTGGAATTCTATTCAACAAGCAAGCGCGTTTTTTCTGCTTCTAGCAGATTGTTAGAAGAAAGACGAACACAGCCATTAGGCGATAATATAGATAAGCTTATATTTTTGAAGAAAAATATGTAAATATTTATATAGAGAAATAAATACAACATTTAATTTTCAAAGAGCACCATTGGTAAAGCCTTCTTAAATCGTGCACGAATCGTGCTCCTAAAGTGATTTTAATTTCGTTAAGCGTGAGTGACGTGAAAGAAAATTCTCCTTTTTTAACAGGAGCGTAAAGGCTCATTAACATTGGAGCCGGTATCACTTGGCGGTAGGTAACGGCAAAAAAGTGTGTTCACTTGAGACATATTACCGCTAAGCTCAGAATACCGACATAAATCAGATGGCTTTTCTATACTTTTAATTTTGACAACTAAATTGTATTACAATTACGCAAATTTATGGAAGTTAAGGCATATTTGCTCTGGAAATAGATTGAAAAATAGACCGCGCTAAGGAAAAAAGGAGAAGCACAATCGATATAATTATCAAGGGAAGGTTTCGTTATCTGTGTAAAAGCCTCGACTACAAAATGAATGCTCGATAAAGTTTCGGTCGAACAAGATGACTTATCCATTAATGATTCGTCTTCATTAAGATATTGAATTGGGTTGTTCTTGTCATTTGGATAAATTGTAATGAACCATTTTATGTACTATCTGCATCACAAAAATGTTAAACCTATTTACTGAAAAACGTTTTCTTTAACAACTGCATTGAGATTTATTGCCATTGATGTCGAGAGAATTCCAGTAACAAAACAGCCAACTGGAGTCTTCTCTTGCCTGCAATATGTGCATATGTTTAATATCAAATAGAGTGTGAATGATTTTATCTGAAACCTTAATCTTTTTATTTGGTGACTTCAATTTATTTTTGTTATCTAAACCGCTCATATTCAGCCCAAGCTCTTTTAATTGCTTAGTTATCTCGGTATAAATTTGCGAGTTCAATCTAGCAGCTCATCACTGTTGCCGACCTCTGTTACTATAAGTACGCACTCGAGGGCGTCTGTCCAACGTTTACATATTTTACCAAAGCCTACTTGACACAAAAGTTTTAAATAGACAAAAAATTTGACTTTTTTTTATATATTGTCGTTTTTTAACATGACAAAGTCAAAATTTATCGGCCGGCTTAAGGAAATTTTCGATAAAGGCAGCCTATAGGCTCAGTGTAAATGCGCTGAAATGCCATTTCGGGCATCTGGGTTCTAAAGTCTACAACTTGGCCCTTTTTTTTCCACAGTTTTTAAAGAGCTATATCTTTAACGACGCCTAAAAATTATATGTTATATGGTTATGACAAGGTTAGTGAGGCAATATTTTTTTTTCCAATTTTTAAGTCAACAATTTTTAACAGAATACCAACTAGACATAACTCTATTTTTCTTTGACCCTGAAAAAATCTTATAAATTGAATATAACTAATCTTTAGCTTTATTTATAACCTATCTAGATCCTTTCAGTAATCATTTACTCAAGCTATGACACTTCCCGCTAGCGGACCATTATTTTGAAAAATAATTCCTATCTTTTATTTCAGTAACACCTCATTTTTGTGGCCGTGCGTGGTACAATGGGTAGTGTGTGCGCCTATTGTGCGGAAGGTCTGGGTTCGATCCCTCCTCTAATACAAAATTTGTTTTTTAAACTTTTACACATCCGATCAACTTCACCAGCTATTGGCGCCAGCTGTGAAGTAACTAGCCATGAAAAAGCTTCTCAAACTTTGCCGTTCGGATTCGGAGTTTGACTGTAGGTTGCTCTTTCTTGTGTGAAAATTGAAAGGCACACAAGCTAGGAGATTGAGTGACGCTTGCTTATAAGGTTTGTTTCAGTTTCCGATCTCGAGCATTGGAATCGTTAAATGTTCTTGCCTCTAAAAATGCATGACTTTTATCTTCAAATATTTTCATTTATCATTCATTCTTAGAAAACACATCAATTCGAATCGATCGATTTCGGAAACGAGAACACGGCTAATTGTGGTCTTTATTTTTTTAATATGTTAACCGTCAAAATAATAGTAAGGTATTAAGAGGGTGCACCATAAGAATCGTAATAAAAATTATGTAAAAATTCGCAATATTTTTTTAAACGACGTGTGAAAAAGGTTGAAAAGTGTTTAAGTGCAAAAAAAAGGTCGATAATCCCTTGAATAAAAATTTAAGCTTATTAACAACTATTTTTGATAAACACCTGAAACTAAATCACTAGACAATTAATTGCAAGCGTATTCTGCTATATTTAAAAAGTGTAGAAGTAGCCTCTAACATTTTTCAACAACCCAAAAACTTGTATACCAAGGTTCGCACCAAAGCCTTGGGTTCATTTAAACCCTTAAGCTTAACCTCTGGGATAAGCCTTTGCATTCGAGGGTCAATGTGGCATAAGAAGCAAAATCTAATATAAATATCAAATATTATGAGTCAATTGCAAGTGCACTTTGACTCACACACACATGCCCGAAACCTCATAAATATGCATCGAATAAACACGCCTTCAATTGAGACAACTAATTTTGAGCAAACAAAAATAAAAAACTCTGAGCAATTGTGTGGCCTGACATAGTTTTGCAATTTAGACAATAGATAAAACACAATTAAAATTCTAAAACACGACTGCATTAATGGAAAAATTGCCATCGTCAAATGTCAAATGTTCAGAGTCAAGCGAGCTCAGCTTGACTGGGGCCAAATAATGAGACGTTTAGTCAGGCCATTAGAAAGATAGGTCGCATCCAGCTAGATACACAGATACTTGGAAATAAATAAGTAAACTGGTTCGTTCTCTCTCTCATATATAAGTAATAAACGCGTGGGAAATTGTCTGGTCAGATGTGCAATTACAGATAAAAGCAAAACTCATAATAATAAAAATAAATTATAAAGCGCAAAAAAAAAAGTCACAAAACACTTTTTTCCCCGAAAAACAAAAAAAGGCTAGGCATAATTAAGTACTGTGAGTGTTGACCTTCTGAGAGTTGTAAGTTGGAAGTTGAATTTCTGGGAAATTAATTCTAACAAAAAGCGAATAAAAATTGTGAGCCTAAGTCCAGATTTCCTGGTTGAAGTGGCCAGAAATTTGTTACTGACATCCAAAATTACCATCATTATAATGTCTGGCCCCGTCTAACACGAACACGAACATAACCCGAGAGAAACACACAGAAACAGGAAGAAATGTGGTGTAATAGAAAATGTCGAAACACGAGACCACGACAAAGCAGGAGGAGAAGAAGGGGGGCAGTTGATCGATGAAGCCAGAGGTGAGAGTGGGTTTTAGTTTTTTTTTTTAGACTCACCTGCGCATGATGGGCAGCGGCAAACTGAAGCGTCCATCACTCATCAGTGCACCCGGACCTGGTCCAGGCAGTGGCACCGTGGATATTACGGGCGTAAGCTGTGGCAGAGGAGGTGGTGGCGGCGGCGGTGGTAGAGGAGCTGGTGGAGCTGCCTGCGTGGGTGCGGGCAAGGGTAGGGGCAAGGCGCTGTATGGCGGTGGATAGTGCGGATTTAATAGATCCGGCAATAAGGCACGCGCCAAACCCAAGGCAGCGGGATGCGGATGCGTATGAGGATGGTTATGAAGCAGTGGTACAGGCGGTGGGGGTGGACGACGCGCGGCCAGGTGAGGGGCTAAAGGTTGTTGTTGTTGTTGACGACGCTCCCGACGCTCGCGACGACGTTGCTCGCGGGTACGTAGCTGCTGTTGCTGCTGCTGTTGTTGCAGGCAACTGTTGTTGTTGTTGTTGTGGTTGCTGGCAACAGTCAGATCGTCCGTTTGGCATTCGGTCGAGGTGTAGGTGCGTGTGGTGGTGGGGCTGGCATTGATATTAATTATATTGACACTGTTATCATTCACTTGGTTATTATTATTATTGCTACGATCTGAGCTGCTGCTGATGTTGCTGGTGGCACTTTTAGCAACATGTTGCTGTGTATTATTATTATTATTAATATTATTATTTAGCTTATTTTGTACACTTGCACTGAACACTGGCACAGAATTATGGATTTCTACCACACTGTTGTTGTTGTTGTTGTTGCTGGGTGTGAAGTTGTTGCAATTGACTACACACACACCGTTGTTGTTATTCACAATGCTGGCTTCGACTGGATTAGAGTTGGAGTTGGAGTTGTTAGTACCGTTATTGTTGTTGTTATTATTCACTTGTATCGTTAGACTCGGCTGCGACTGACAGGACTTGGCCACCACAACTTGATGGCCATTGTTGTTGCTACTGCTGAGAAACACACTGCTGGTGGCAGTTGCTTCTGCTTGGGCGGGCACATTCAAACGCATGTCGATGTCGTGGCTTAGTTCAAGCTCAAATCTACTTTCACTCGCGCGAAATTCGGCATACAAACGTTCGAGTTCTGCCAAACATTTGTTGGGCCGCAGCGACAGCGACAATGAATTGAGGTTGCTGCTGCTGCTGCTGCTGTTCGTCCGCTGTTTCGTTTTCGTACTGCACGCGTCGCGGTTCAAAGAGAGACTGATCGCTGTGTGCTCACTTACAATTGTTGGGCTGCTGCTATCGCTGTCAGCTCTCCCTCTCTCGCTCTCTGTTACGCTCTCGGTGTCAGTCTCAGCTGCTGCTGCTGCACAGGAAACAGGTTGATTGACCTGCTGCTGGCCTGGGCTGGTTTCCTCGTTGCTTGCAGTTGCCATTTCTCTCTGCTCATTGATAATGCAATTCGCCTTTTCTTCGCTTTGTTGTGATCTGGCATTCGTTGTTGTTGTCATTTGTTTTTGCCCGATTTCCGTGCATGGAACGCAATTCTGTGAACAAGATTCAAGTTTTAAGCCGTAATTAATGTTAATTGCTTGGGGATTAGCCCATAACCCACAAAATACTTAGAGAAATAAAACCCAAAAAAAAAAGAGAAAAAAGGTGACAGCAGACTTTGTGATGAGGGGGGCAGGCTAAAGCATAAATGTGCGCTTAATTGAATTAATTAAGCCAACGCATAAACATAAAACCGTCACAAGTAATTGTTGTTGTTGCTGGTGCCGGAGTCTGCACTGTGCTGATAAAGTTGTGCGTTGGCCCCCCGCCCTCCTCCTTCCACCACATGGATGTGGGCTCTGGGTTATGGGATGTGGGTGCGCGGGTTCTAATTATGTTACGCTGTGTTACTTGCATTAATTACGTCACAGAAATTTAATGTGATTTACTGTTAGCTGTGAGTTTGGGGCCCATATTGTTATTGTTGCTGCTGCTGTTCACTCTTGTGCACTGTGATTTTGCGATTGTGTCAGAGCCTGTGCTTGCTGCAATCATAACAGAACAACAGCAATAGCAACAAGCGCGGCGCTGCCTCTGCTGCGGTGGAAAATTTATTTAAATGCAACAAATTAAACTCGCGCACATCATAAATTTGGAAATAGAGTCGGAAATTATCGATAGTAGAGGCTATGTTATTAAGGACACATCTACGATATTCCTTTATGGCCATTGTCAGGGTTTACAATAAAAGCCTGATTTTAAAATGATATCGAATATCATAGAAACGGTATTCTAAAAATAAAAAAAGGTGGCTTACGATATTCAAAACAGTAAAAACTGACTTACGATATTCAAATACTTTATTTGGAGTCCTACGATGTTCAGATACTATATCCTGAGCTACAGCATTCAAAATTGATTCAAGTTAAAATAATTTCTTTAAGTTGCTGCTACGATATTTGAGTTACTCTTATGGAAAACTACTGAAATTATTATTTAAAAGACTAACGATATTCAAAACCTATCAAAGACTGTCTGACGATATTCAGATACTATATCCAGAGTTACGGTATTCAAAAATTATTATGGTTAGAAATACTTATTTTAGTTGATGCTACGATATTGAAGTTACTCTTTTTGAAAACTATCGAAACTATTATTTAAAAGACTTGACTCACAATAACAAATTGTATCGAATTGGATTGGCATATGTTGACTTACGATATTCATAACCTATCAAAGACTGTCTTACGTTATTCAGATACTATATCCTGAGTTGCGGTATTCAGAAATGATTCATTCCACGATATTTGAGTTACTCTATTGGAAAACTATCGTAATTATTATTTCAAACAATTAATACACAGTTGCAATTGGATTTCCATAGCAACTTAGGCCTTTAGTCTATGGTATTTGGATCAGCTACAGTTTGAATTACGATACATGAAAATAAAATATGCTAGTTTTAATAACCCGTTATTTCGTTATTTTGCATAATTTGATTTATTTCTTAGATGAGCTC
Organism: Lordiphosa mommai; assembly: GCA_018904225.1. Lineage (NCBI taxonomy): Eukaryota > Metazoa > Arthropoda > Insecta > Diptera > Drosophilidae > Lordiphosa > Lordiphosa mommai. The sequence goes on from JAEIFT010000074.1 coordinate 922,800, forward strand.
ACTTAAGCAGTTCAACTACAACTGAGCAATTTTGTATTTATATTTTCCAAGTCGGATCTTTGAAGAGCCAAGCTTTATTTCAAAAGTAACTAGAGTAATAATATCGAAGATTAAAGAATCCCAAAAATGGCAAGCAGACACTACAAAACGAACTGCTCAGCAAAAAAAATTTGGCCATATCCGGTTGCTGGCTGCTTATGATACACTAAGTCAGACTGTCAGCTCCCTGTATTGACTTCTGAGTGAATTTGCAGCTACGAGGCTTATAAGGGGTCTCGTTCCAACTTCTGATATTATTGTAGAGAAAATCATATAGGGCCCTGTTCCGAATTTCGAGTCGATTTTCGTGTAAACGTTTGCATTTCGAATTCAAGTTCAATAAAAGTATATGCAAGTGAGAATCAAATCCGTGGTTACTAGATACCGTTGTAATTTTTTCTCGAATTGAATTCACTTGAAATTAAGCAGCCGGTTTCAGCTGCTCAAACAATTCCGAGTTTTCTACTACCTGATCTAGTAACCGTAGGGTTATTTGTCACCTTCTTTACAGAGCTGTTGAATTCGATGGCAAAATACGAACGTTTACACGAAAATCGACTCGAAATTCGGAACAGGGCCGATAGACTTCACCTTGACATCTTCGTCATAATTATTAACACTACTCTCATAAATCTTTCTTGAGCAATAAACATTAAAGATTCCCTCAAAATTCTTGGTCCTAGGTTGCTCTTAACCAAATTATCTACACTTCCGATCAATGAAATAGACTCAATATATTTTAGGTTTTACGATTTAATTCTTTCTTTTATGCAGTAAGTTTTTACAGCAATATTTGTGGTGTTTCTTAGAGTGGACTGCAGAAATGGCGAGAATTCGATCGAATTTGGTAATCAAAGCAAATATAGCTACCGTACGCCGAGTGATAAGAAACGCTATACATATCAAGAGATTAAAATAAATAAATCTAAGCTCACTCTCGTTCGCTCGCTCAGTGTTTGCTCTAAGTCACATGATATAAAAACCGAATAGCAAAAAATTGTTTTTATTCAAATATAAATTATGACTTTTATTTGAGGGCGACATAATGATGTGAGTTGACATTTCTTATTATGGCTCAATTTACAGGCAATATGTTTTGTCTTAGATGAATGAAAATTCGATGAATAAAAGACCTAAATGTGAACTTATAATTGAATTTAGTTTTATTTTGGTATCATCCCAATGCTACAAATACATAAGTACTATAACATAGTGCATGTGCTCTACTTGGGGCCGATTTCTTAACTTCTAAATAGCTGCTATGTGTCAGATAAACATAAATTTTACTCTGTTAAGGCTTCATTTCAAATGGCATAAAATTGTATTTCGGCACTATGCTTTATATAAATAAGACAGCTTTTCAAAAGTATTTCTATTCATATGAAGGATTGTGCCGAAATAAGTATTTTTGTCATCTGGAAGGAGGCCATTATTTGTAAGTGTTTTATCGAAGGTGGCTAAAAGCATTATTTGTAAAGCTTTAAATATCATTTACATTTAAATTAATAAAATGATTTTGCAATTTATATTAATTTTAAGTCCTTGAGTCTATTTCATTGATCGATCAAAATTACCATTTTTTTAATGTTCACACACAAATAAAAATATGAAAAAATTAGGCTGGGTTCACGCTGTTCGACGCATGAGACATGACAAACTAGTAGGCCTTTATGTTGTCTTGTTTTCATTGTGAATAGCTTGTCATTTGACATTCAAAACAATACAACATTAAAGTTTACTAGATTTCATGTCTCAGGCGTCGAGCAGTGTGAACAAAGCCTTCCTTATTGTCTTAGCATGCTAATTTTTGATTTGTTTATTTGAGAATTAAATTCAGAATTTTTCCTTGAATACTCAAAAAATGTAAATTGAAAAAAAAAATTGTTATACTTTTTCAGATGTAAAGATGAATATCTAATCACTGACTTCCACTGAACGGCTAGCTTTAAGCAGATTGTTGTATATATTATTTTGCAATAAATGTTAAAAGTGTTTATCGACCTTTCTATTTGCTTAGAAATTGGGACTAGCCGGCTCAGGTCATGTAAATGTTATGTTTCCATAACATTTTAAAAAACAATGTACCAACAACCCAAAGTGAGCATGGTTCGCTGTTTCGAAATCACCAGTTTCCTATCAGCGAGTTTTGCTGCCATCTCCAGAGTTTCATTTCTTCAGAGTTGCAATAAAGCAATCTATTATTATTATATTGTTAAATTCAGAATAATATAAAATGTATTTATTTTGATTTGAAAAAAATTATTCTCCATAGAAACTCCATGAGTCTATTTCATTGATCGGAGTCCTAAATAATTCAGTTTTTTTATATTTTTACTAAATACAGCTGGAGATATGGTATTCATATCAAAATTATAGTGGAAATTGAGATATTTAGGTCGGCTTACGATATTCAGATCGGCTTACGATATTCAGGTCGGCTTACGACATTTACAAAATATTCATGTGCTTACAAATGCAAGTTATCATATAAGAAAACTATTTCAATCGATACAATTATAACAAGACCTGCCTTCAGATGGATTCAAAATTGAATCATAGCTTAATCAGCTCTGATTTAGCAGGACTGGTACTGAAATCAGTAAACCGTTTCTTTTGGGAATAGGTTTGAGTACTGAATGGCACACATGGACGAGTTTCATGGATGTTACGGTATAGGATTTCTATTCATGACTTGAGGCAATTTTTAATACTCAGGCCTAATAAATTCATTAATGAGTCTTAGAACTGTACGACAGGTAAGTTGTCTTCCACAAAATATCGTAAACGAGCTAAGCTTACGATACTCAAATACGATTATTATACCATAATCGAACTACTGCAAGACAATATCTAATATAATTGAATGTTTTAGTAATCTGAACTTATGATATTAAAAAAACGACTTAAGACAAAGATAAAATATGGTAACGACTTTCAAAAAATATTTTAGTTATGATTTTGAAAAAGTATGGGTCTACTGACTCCTGGAAAACTCGCTACTTTTAAAAATTTATTGTAAATGTTGAAAAGTTTTAATTGCCCTTCTCCTCTTCTTGTGTAATGTCCAAAATGAAGCGTCGACATGTTAGAATGTAAATCTAACTAAATGAAATTGAAAATGAAAACAGTTCGTAACATCATCTCATTTTGGCAGGTTTTAATATTTATGGAATTTTGTGTAAATTCTGTTTGGAACTTCATTTGAAGACTTTCGCTTGAGTTGTTGGAACTGCAGTTTCCCCCCTTGGTCAGGCTCAGTTTGCAGTTGGTCGGTATTCACTGACTGAAATTCAACCCTATTTATAGTTTTCTCTAAACAATTAACACATAATAAATATATTTATGTGTATGTCTACTTGCATATTGATAAATTAAATTTATGCCAGCTTTCATTCTTTGTTTATGTCAAATTTGTGCGGTCAATTTTCCGTTTGGCTGACGCAACAAAAACAAATTATAAAATTTAAATATGCCAGCATATGAGTGCGAGTAAGCGGAGTATAGGGGGACAACCCCACTTCATACTCAGTTCACACTGATAGGCCACATATGGCGCTTATCGACGCGGGAGAGGAGGACGGTTGCAAGCGGCACTTAAGGGCCTAAGTGTAGCATTAGCCGTTATCGGAGGCGGGGAAAGGGAAGCTGTCAATAGAAACGATAAGGCCGTCCCTTTGTCCCACTCTCTCTCTCTCTCTATCGTGAACCCGTGACATCAAATTTGATGGCGCCGCCATTAAGTAGCTAAAAGCGTTGGAGCTGGGTGACAATTTTATGACTCTGCGACTTCTCTCACCTGCGATATGTAATCATCCGTGAAGGAGCGCTTTAAACGCTCGGCGGGAACATTTGCCGTTAGTTGGGTTGTTGCTGTTGCTGTTGGCGATCGTTGCGATCTATCACATGGCCTCGGCTGAGTGCGAGCCATGCCCACACTGGCCAGAGATAGGACTGATGAGGACTTGGCCCTCTCATAGAGCGACTCGTACGAGGGCGGCTCTTTGACGGCCGTTTCTGCCGAGGAACACCATTGGGTTAGTGTGTGTGCCGGACTGCCATAGTAGGAGGGATACGAATAGCGATTCCGTCGCTCACGCTGTCCATCAGCTGCTGGCTTAATGGCTGCATCGAATGCACTTAAACTAAAACTGGGAAATGAAGGCACGGGGGGCAGGAGCGGGAGCTGGAGTTGGTTCAACGCTGAGGCCTCATAGTTGCTCTGCGATTTGCGCAACTTGCGATTGAGCCGCTCGTCATCGTCTTCTTCTTCCGATGAGCTGGGCATGGGCGTGCGCTCGTATGGCGTCCACAGCATGGAGGAGAGTGCCTCCTCCACATCTGGCGGTGGTCGTTGGCGATGCCCATGACTGGGCGTATTGCTGTCAGACATGGACATGCTGGGATGACTATCATTGCGCAGAATTTATACTAACAAAGCCACCAGCATGCTGTAAAAGAGAGAAGGCAGAGAAATGTAAGAAACACAGACTCACACACAAAATCCAAAGTTTTAACTAAGCAAATGGCTGACAAATTAAACGCTTACAAATGGTCCCCTCCACAAAACTTTTGCTTTAGCCCCATTTTTTATTTTACCCATTCCGATAAATGGCGATTAAGGCACTTTAAATTGCAGATAGTAAGCGAAAAAAAAAACATTTTATTTGTGCTGAAGTTGGCATACTCTTACAAAAACCAAATCACGTATTCACTTATGCTGGAAAAACTTTTGTCAAAACAAAAAAATTCTCGGCGCACTCTTCTAGTATTTAATCGTTCCCCGCAATGTTAGACAGCACAATAATAAACGAGAAGGCAAAGCTAACTTCGACTGTGCCGAAGTTTTAATACACTTGAAAAACTTTACTCCAACTGATTTAACCGGTAAAATATATATAGGATATAGATATCAGATATTTAAAAATTTTTAATCATTGATAATAAAAATTTGATACCATAAAAAAAACTTTTCTCAGTAAAACACATTTTTCGACCGATCGGTCCTATGGCAGCTATATGCTATAGTCATCCGATTTTTATAAAATCTTCCAGAATTGTGTTGACGCATATAAAACTAATCTATACCAAGATTGGGGACGCTACGATAAAAAACAAAAAAGTTTTTCCCACTAGAAGTAGTTTTTTGACCGATCGTTCCCATGGCAGCTATATGCTATAGTCATCCGATTTTGATTAATTTTTTCAGAATTGTGTGGAAACATATAAAACAAATATATACTACGATTGGAGACGCTACGATGGAAATCAAAAAAGTTTTTCTCACAAAGACTTATTTTTCGACCGATCGTTCCTATGGCAGCTATATGCTATAGTGATCCGATTTTGATAAATTTTTCCAGAATTATGTGGAAGCATATAAAACTGACATATACCAAGGTTAGTGACGCTACGATGGAAAACAAAAAAGTCTTTCTAACTAGAACTTGTTCTTAGACCGATCGTTCCTATGGCAGCTATATGATATAGTAATCCGATCCGGCCGGTTCCGACATATTAGTTGAGTGCAGTAAAAAGAAAAAATTTCAGCTTGATAGCTTTAAAACTGAGAGACTAGTTCGCGTAGAAACAGACAGACAGACAGACGGACAGAAAAGCGGAAATGAACTCAGCTCGTCGTCCTGATCAAGAATATATATAGTTTATGGGGTCGGAAATGAATATTTCTATGCGTTACAAACTTCTGGGCAAAATTAATATACACTTTTCAAGTGTATAAAAAGGATAGTTTTAATAATCAAATATTTTCGTTATCCAATTAGAATAATTCTTACAATATACGTTATTTCTTCCATTTATATTTTAATAATGTTTAATTGATCTAAATTTTGCTTTTAATGCAGCTGAAAAATGATTAAGGGATATGAAAATATTTACTTAAATATGAAAAAAAAAATTACATTATAAAATATTTATACCAAATTGTTTTTTTTGCAGTGCATAAGTTGGCAAGCCTCGAATACCCGTTTTTTTTGTGAAAGAGCATGGAGCAAAACCTTTAAAAATTGGAAAACCACTAACGAAATACGCCAGCAGACATGAAAACAAGCTTCCGTTTTGTGGGTAAAATATATGCAGAAAAGTTTGCAATGCAAAGTTTTTGGCAGCCTCCTTTTCTGTTTTTTTTTTTTTTTGCCCCCAAGAGGACGTTTGCCACACTCACACATACACACACACACACTCACAGGCATGGCCATGCATAGGCTGAGTTAGCTTTAAGCATTGGACTAAACGGGAGAAATTGAAACGGAAATGGCTGCCCATAGACGACACTTGATGCAGTGGCAGATAGCTTTAAAATGCTGGAAGTTTTATGTGTTGCATAGCCCAAGGCGCTTGAGTGTTCTAATTTTCCTCTTCTTCCTTTTTTGCCCTTTTCTTTTTCGCTGTTTCTTTTTTTTTGTGATGCTTAAATAAAGATTTGTGTTAGTGTGTTTCATTGTGGCTGCCGCTGCTGCTGTTGTTGTTGTTGTTGTTATTGTTGCCAATGCGCACTTTCCTTGTGTTTTGTTTGGCAAGTTTATGTGCATTGCTGGCCTTCATTGTTGTCATTCGCCCGGGTGGCGGCCGTTTCATTGTTGCTGTGGTAAGCCAGGAGAGGCAGACGTAAGGCAAAAGGCAACACACAATGCCAAGCTCCAAGCTTGTTGAAAGGCCAGCACACAAATTAATATGTGCAACAATTGAGTGTGTGTGTGTGTGAGTGTGCTGAATATATATATATATGTGTGTGTAATATGCATGTTACCTACTTTTGTAAGCTTTTAATTAACAACAAGTTTGTCGAGAAGCAACAGCAGCTAACAAGAAAAAAAGAAACCCCGTGCAAAAACCTTGAAATCTCAAAGGCTTTGTGCTGTTTTGCCTTTTGTGGGGATTTTCTTTATATTTTGTATATAACGAATGAAGAATGATTTTAATATGCACAGAAAATGGGATTTACTTTACTTTATGAACATATCAGTGGGAAAAGTTGTGGACTTAAATATTTAATTAATTAAATAATCAGATAAATTCCACTTCTAATCTTCATACAATTTAATAAGAGGAAGAAAGCTGAATGCCTGACAAGGCCTGTAAAATATTGTCAAGGAAGATGAGAAGACCCAAAAGGAGCAGTACAATAGATTCAAGCCTAATACTAAACAACGTACCAGGAGGAAGGAGGAAGGCCTTACAGTCAAGGAAAACGAAAGGGAGAGGGAAATGATTGCCTTCATTTAATGAATTGAATAAATTGTAAAATCAGTTATACGTGGTTTGCCATTTAAATTTCTGGCCTAGGTCACTTCTAGCCATTTTAGGACCAATTGGCCTTGTCCCAAAAAAAGTTTGAACTTTTATCGATTAAAGCTCCATACAACTTTTTCATGTGTGACCACATTTGATATCGATTAACGATTAATCAAAAACTTACCTGGGCAGAAAAATGGAATTAACTCGTGAACATTTTCGTGCAATCATTTTTCACTACTTTTGAGGTGGATTATCACGGCAAAAGTGCAACGATGAACAAAAATCTTTGTATGGCGATGAAGCACCATCCTATAGCACTGTGAAAAATTGGTTTAATGAAGACGAAGGTCTTGAAGGTCGTCCAAAAACAGTCGTTGTGCCAGAAAACATTGATGCCGTGCGTGAACTGATAATGCAAGATCGTCATGTGACATACCGTGAGATTGAGGCATCCTTGGGCATTTCTTACACCAGCCTACATGCGATATTGCATAAACACCTGGGCGTAAAAAAGGTTTGTTCTCGTTGACAATCGCTCAAAAAAAGGCTCGTGTGGATTGGTGCAAAGATATTTTGAAAAAATATAATCGCGGTGTTTCAAAAGACGTTTATGAGATCGTCACAGGTGACGAATCATGGATCTATGCTTATGTGCCCGAAACAAAACAGCAATCAACCGTGTGGGTCAAATCCAACGAAAGTCGTTCGTGGAAGAAGCACTTCGAAGCAAATGGTCGCCTGTTTCTTCGGTAAAACTGGTCATGTGGCGACTGTACCGCTTGAGCAACGTAGAACGGTCAATTCTGAGTGGAACACCACAATTTGTTTGCCTGAAGTCTTCGGAGAAATTCGAAAAACGAACAAGAGAAGATAGATCATTGTACACCGTGACAATGCGAGCTCTCTCACACATCAGCTCACACCAACGCCTTTTTGACCGCCCAAAACTTCAAATTGATGGGTCAACCGCCGTACAGCCCTGACTTTTTTATTCCCGCACATCCAGGGAAAAATGCGTGGTCAACGGTTTTCGTCGCCAGAAGATGCTGTTGAAGAGTTCAAAAACCATGTTTTGGAGGAGTGAAAAAAGTGCTTCGACCATTGGTTTGAGCGCAAGCAAAAGTGTATAAATCTTGCTGGAGAATAATTTGAAAAACAATAAAACCATTTTTGATCATAAATATTCGCGTTTTCATTATAAGGCCAGAAATATATATAGCAACCTACGTATAAGTAAACTTCTTCTTCTTATTCTAGAACAAGTCGTTTCTAAGCCATCAATCAATTTAATTTTGCATCAAAAGTTTTCGCTTATCCCCAATTTGCATAAAATTAAAATTCAACTTTCAATAGAAAACTAAAAATTCTTCCTTTTTTTATATTTCTCATCTGAACAACTCAAGCAATTTGTCAAGAATTTATAAAATTTTTAAGACATTTCTAAAGATTTTCTGTGCCTAAGCCCAAAAAAAAAAAATAAAACGCTGTAAATCATAAAAAGAGCAACGAATTTTTGTTCTTGTATTTTTATTTTGAAATGAGCACAAATAAAAATATTTACACAAAGTTTTGTTGAAAATGTGAGGGAAATAAGCAGGGAAATGAGCAGAAATTTGTCTGCAGCATTGAATGAAATTATTTACATAAATATTTCACAGCGCGCTCAAGACATATATATATTTTTTTTCTTTATATTTTTTTATTGGACTAGACGTGCGTCTGTCAATCAGGCTGCACCTCCCCACCGCCAGCCCACTGGGAATTTGTCATGAAAAAGAAGACGAAAAGTTGGAAGCGTTGCCATTGACAACATGGCAGAGGCAAATTGCTGCCAGTATGTTTGTAATGCAAACAAACTTTATCTAATTAAAGGAACACGTGTTCCAGCTCCTGTCTAGGGTCTAGGCAACGTCTTCATCTCCAGCTTCAATCGACAGTCTTCATCTTCAGCTTGGCAGGCCAACAGCTGCTTTGCATTGATGACGCACTTGAAATGCTTTTGATGTCGTTGCTGCCGATTCGGCATATATTCACATGTCGGGCGGGGGGGGGGCAGGCCGGTTACTTCCGCCTCAACTCAGCCTGTCGAGTGCCTTTTGAGTTGTTTGTCAATATGTAGACCATTATTCAATCAATATATTGACACACATTTCATTTCCTTCACCGTCGCCCCCCCCACGCCAATAATCCCGTCCAAGTGCTAATCGCAAACAAAGTAGTTTTTGCTTGAGTTCCATTTCAATTTCTTTTGACGTGCCCATTTTTATGCCTCGTGGCTGTTTGGTTTTTTCTTCTTCTTCTATACTCGATTGATTCCTACACCAGTTTTACGTACTTTTGACACACTTCCTGCCCTGCAGGTCCCCAGAAGACTTACATTTCCGCTTAACTATTGTGTGTGTGTGTGTGTGTGGGTGGAGGGAATTGAATTTGAAGCTGAGGCCCCGCTTTTATTTGCACATGAGTTGGTTCCTTTTTTTTTCTTCGTATTTTTAATTTAATTCTGCGTCTTTTGCTTTGGCACTTAAAAAGTTTTCGTAACTAAGGCAACAGCCGCCACAGCAGAAAAGTAGGCTATGTGTTTCACGACTCAAAAGTCAATCAAATTCGAGTAGCTCTAAATCGGCTTTTGTTGTAATAAAGGAAAAGTACTTTGATGGCAAAGTTAACTATTGAATTTTAGAGATTTGTTAGAGCAAAGCCAGCCAGCCATTTGCATACGTTTAGTGGATTTTTGGGGGGATTTATTCTAAGTAAAAACTTGTACGCAAAAAATCTATGAGATTTGCGCTAAATGAGACTTTAAGAAAAATTCTTAAGAAAATTTCTGTTCAATTAGTTAAGACAACAAAATTTTAAAAAATAAAGTGGGAATCTCCGTTTTTTTTCTTGGGAGTGCGAACCTAACCTTAATCAGATCAGTTTAATACTTCTGTCCGAACTCAAGCCTTAACAAGAGCACAAAAAAAAACTAAAAATGTATCGGTTCCAAACAAAAATTTGTTGGTTTAGGTAATTAGCTAGTCTGATGGAATGTCAGCAAAATCATCGTCCGTGTATTTTTGGCTCATTGAAATTAAACTCAAAAATATTATGCCTTCAAGTCGAAGCAACACTTGTAGTCCATATTTTCGAACACATGTAAAAATAAAAAAAAAACAACCTTAGGCTTAAAACAGCATCAAACGTCTTCAGCTGCATTTAATTTAGTTTTCACCAGGTTCTTAAGGCTGAAGACACATTCAACGCTTTCATCACAAAATCCCCCAGCTAGGCTCAGTATTGAATCAGTTCTGAGATCATTGAAAAAATAAATTACATAAAAATATGGCTTTGTTTATATGATTCGCATATCGGTCATGAATTTATCAAATGGACGTTCTTCCATGATGTTAGTTTTTTTTAAACATTTTCATGCACGCCCCGATAACTCGACCACCGAATCACGCCGCCCACTCCCTTCGGTCTCCCTCTTTTTCTCCGCCGCCACTACTTCCTAATACTACCACATCGTAAATTCCTTATCATTTACCACCCGCGATTATTACTTTTTTGTACCAACCCCCCGAAACTATCACCCTCTCACAACTCTTTTTTTATAAAAATAATCATTCATTTTAATCGATTCTGTCCTTTTTTATATATGCTCAGTTTGCATCGTATTTTTATAATTTTTTTTTTTTATTTCTATTTTTTTATTTTCATGAATTTTCTTCCCTTTGAACCATCCAACTAGTACTTCTTAGGTTTCATCGAACTTTTAAATATTTGAATTATTTCACACTAGGTCTCTAAAATACCAAAATAGCAAAAATATCTTCAATATTTAAAGATTTTCCTGATTTGTATTTTTTTTTTTCTAACACCCCCCCCCCTTACACACCACCCCTTCTCGGGTTATTATTTTATTTTAGAACTTAATAGCATTTCTACTATTTTATAAAAATTGCACCTTTAGCTCACTTTAAAAATTGCTAGATCTAGCAATAAAATAGCTAAAATGGCAACACAGACCGTGTTCCGCAGAAGAAACAAACACCCAAACAATTTTGATAAGCAAAAGTAATTATGGGTATGTAAGTCACATTTTTCCCCGGTAAGATTGCATTAAATAAAATAAATATTTAATTTGTTATAATAATGAAATTTGCATTTTAATTATTACTCGGAAAACTAACCAAAGGCTGTCATATCAACCGAAACCATTTTGCTACTTAACCTTAATTGGCATAGTAGGCGCCATTTTGAAAATTTGAAAACAACAATCGTGCTTAGGATTGCCAAGTATAAATTAAGGATTCGCACAAAAAATATTTAAAAACTTTTCATCTTATTTTTGATTAAAATTACTTAAGGGGGTATTCTACCTTTGGAAAAATTTTTTTCGATTTTTTTTGTTTTTCATTATTATTATAGCTTGGACATTCCCCTTTCATCCCCTTTAAGTCATTTTAAAAAATTCGAAATAGTTTAGCAAATCTAGCATTTTTAGTGGAGCAATGTTCTTCTTCTTCTACTAAAGCGATTTTGATCAGCCATATTGCAATCGAGGCATAATTGATGTAATTCTGGCCCGAACTTCAATCCAGAGGAAAAACCATTTTTTTTTTACAATTTTTTGTTTTCAATAAACTAAAACAAAAAGTTGACAAATCGACCTTTTGTTTTTTTAAATTGCGGACAATTTTTAAAAAAAATATTGAAAAATTCGATTGAGGTACGGGCCAGAGTTACATCAATTCTGATCATAACATCATTTACCGTTTTCATTTCCGATCACCTGGAGTCAACATAAATTTAAAAAGCTCTTAAGGTTTCCTCCGTAGAATTTTGTTAAAAAACAACCAAAAAACCTTGTGCAAAGGTAGACCCCCTTAAATATGAATCTTAAAACATTAAAAACATCCAACAAATTTCAAATTAGCTTCAAAATAACTCATAACTATAAAATGGTTAATTTTATTTGAGAGAGACGCAACCCTGTTGGGATGTGAGGGACCATTATCTTAGACACAAACCTTCTAACCTACAAACAATGAAATAGCTCGAAGTTCTGTGACACCGAGCGATATGCAAACCAACAGAGGCCAGAGAGTCTTCGGTGGCCATTTCGATTAAGTTGTTCTACTATTTGTACCCTTTAAGTGACCGAATAAAAAGAAGAAAAAGTTTTGAAAAATATTCATTAGGTTTCATTTAATGATTAAAAAACCGGTACTAGGTAATTGGGTTATAAGCAAACCAAATAATAGTGCTGGGCAGCACTTACACAGATTTCGTGTTCAACACTTTAAAATTATTAGTTAGATTCAAAGTTTGGCTGGTACTCCGTACGGAGAATACTTCGTATACTATACAGTACAGTCTGACCGACTTTCTTACTTGTTATTTTATGCATTTTTTTGGTTTTGGGAAAGTTATCGCTGTTAAGTCATAGGTGGCGTTTTTTAGCCACGCGATATTAATGAGCTATTATTAATGTATTTACCATTAAAATTGAATATTCTCTACTGTTACAAAAATGTTTATTGAAAAAGCCTAAAATTTGTAACCTGGACCGGGGTTCGAAACTGAACCTATGAGTTCGAAACAAAATCTAAATATTTTCGCGGGTTCGAACCCCCGAGTTAACCTCTTCAGAATTTTTAAAGGGTTGCAGCCTTGATTAGAACTCACATTCGTAATCGCAATAGCCCAAATAAATGAATTGCTCATTTACACACTTTATTATCCCAACTTGGCTCCCAATGAAGCGGTAGTTTCTGCGGTTTCGGGGATATAGACAATTCTTCATACAAGCTATGGAAAATAATTGAAAAAGTGTATCTAACTACAAGGCTTCAGTGACTAAAAATATGTTTTTATCCAAAGTATTTAGAATTTTTGCTATAATATCTAAACTGACCTCTTCAAAAAGTTGAAAACAAATTTTAACAAACCCAAACTTGAAAAAATAATTGTGTGGTCTAAGAAGTGTATTTTTTGGCAAGTATGAAATTCTTCTAAAGACGTTTAGAAAATACTCAAATTAATTTGGAATTTGTGTTTTGCAGTGGCTTCTTCATCCTCCTTCTATTTATTTTTTTAAACCCAGGTTTGACTAAAACTTTGTAAATGTAATATTCAATTAAACTTTTTCAGGCACTTACTCACTAACCACCCACCCTTTCGGCCGCTTCTCCGTAGCAAAACCTTGACTTCAATTAACCAACTATAAACAAGCTGCTAACTTGGCCAAAGCAAAACGTGGCCAGTCGAAAACAGTTAAGTGCTTTAGAGGTAGAAGCAACACAGCTGCAAAACTTACCTTAAAATGCAGTTTCTGCTCCTGCTGCTGCGGCGGCACAACAAAGACCTTTAAGACAGGCTTCAAACTTTTGAGGCTCTGACCAACTTTATGTTTGGTAAGGAGCGTCGTAAGGAGGACTTTCACTGCCAAGTTTCTTGGTGGTTGCACTTAATTATGTTAAAACCAGGCCACAACTTTGGACACCTGGCGAAATATATGCACAGAACACACGCGTACCGGAAGTGCCCAAGTGTTTGATGGAATATGATAAACTCGTCTCATATGAAACTTTCGCTACTTTTATGCCAAACACTTCACACTAACAGGCAGTGCGCTCTTGGCGACATAACGTTTGACAACAGGCAACGCGTACGAACTGAATGGCACAAACGATTTTCAATGCCAATTTCATGCGAATGGAAGGCCAAAACTCAACTTGACTCTCTTTTAGATTGCAGAATGGTGAGTCTGCGCAGAGATTAGCACGTGCCAGTTGTAGCGGCTTCCAGGCTGCCCCTTTTGGCTTTTGGCCAGAGTGAAGTGTTTTGGGAATGTTTGTTTACATTTTGAGGAACAACAACAACAACAAGGGCCAACTGCAGGCAATGCATTGACAGCGGCATCAATTTTATGTTGCCTACTTTTGGGCCACATTTGAAATATGACTTTTGCAATCAGAGAAGGTAAAGTCGGCATCAATTGCATTTTATACAGGCTAGCCTCAGGGCTCACCCACCCACACACACACACACACACATTTTAGCTGCAAAATTGAGCAACAAGCAGCTCCTTCTTCGTGCTCATACATATTTATGAGCCACCCGACTTCCTTGTGTCTGCCATGAATATTCACACTAATTTGTTGCCAATTGAATTTGACTTTGCACACTTATTGTGGTCTTGCACTTTTCTCACATATGCAGGATGATGCAATTTACTTCTTTAATGAACTACAAGCCGTACTTTTTATGGCTAAAACTTTTTTAATTATCATTAATGAACCATGGAGTGAACCATGGCTGACCGAAGCATTGGCTAAGTTTTCGTTTTGCAATTATTTTAATGTTCATTGATGTTGCAAGCAGGCGGCTGGCAGCGGGACCAACAGACACGGACAGACAGACAAGCAAAGGCAGGCATCGGAATGATTTATTGCCTCTTGGCCCACAGAAAGTTCTCTGTATGTGAAAGTTGGCAATTAGACACTTGGCCAAGGGGGGAAGGGGCACGTTCAGAGGCCAGGGTCTATGGTCTAGGGGAAGGAGGAGTCCATGAAACAGCGTTTATGTTTAATGCGTTATAATGGCCGTTGTTAGAGTACATAAGTTGATATCAAAGTTTTATGGCCCAGGCGTGAGGAGCTTGGCGGATGTCTGGATGCTGCTGCTGTTTAGGAGGGATGAAAGAACTGTGCTCTCATTAGAATTACACAAATATGAAAGAGTTAACTGTCATTCGGAGATGGGGGGGAGCAATATAAAATTAAAATTGCTATCTGAAACCATTTGGGTGACTTCCAAGCATCTAGTATTGCGGTAGACAGCAAAATCTATTGCTTGGGCTATGTTTTTGTGTAAACAAACTAGATTCAACTTGAGAAAATAATGAATAAAATGATCCATAGAACTGTTCATGGTCAAAACTAACGTATACCGTCTTTGGGGTACATTCTTACCCCAGTACATTTGTATAAAAATCTATTAAATTCGAATGGATTTTATTTATGTATTTTATAAATTTCTAATGCTTTCATAATATTTTGAATAAATTAAAAAATTGTATAAATATAAATGTAATTGAATTGTCCGCTTCTGCGTGAAGAAAAGTACCGATAAATGGTCTCATCAAGGTCGACTTTTATTTTAGATTTGGCAATGTTTCATTTACAGCTGGGCTTTGCAATGCGTTGCCATTAAGTGTGCCTCAAGAAAGTTATTAGGTTTAAAAATTAATATAAACCATAACAATGGGTCAATGGATTGGTTTTCCTCATTTGGTATACCCAAATACTTAATGCCCTTTAAATACATTATTTAAGAACTAATCATGCTTTAAGCTAGGTATTGAGGGCGTTCGAATTGCTTACTTGAAATAGCAAACACAAAAAAATTAAGTGTTTTTCGTAATTCAAGTTATGTGTTTTATTGTATGAAAATTTTATAGTGTATTTAATAGTTTTCAATACTGTTTGGTAGCGTAGTCATGGCATTTTTTTCAAAGTTGTTTTTGGCCAGGTGCAACCAGAAAAAATTTTCTAAAACGTCCCAAAATTACCCTAAAATTAAGATAATCGCCCTTAAATTTTGGTCAAGGGCTGTTTGGATATGTTTTTAAAAATCTATTTTTCTTAAAACAATGACTTTCATTTTCTTAAATTCTGGGCAAAGTTTGACCTAAAAAAAAGAAAAAAGCAGTAGTAATTTTTGTTTTTATTTTAAATTTTGATTTTTTAAATTTTTTTATATATATTATTTACTTACCGCAACTGGGATTCGAATTCGGGACTATTCGTTCAGCAGTCTCATACCTTATCCCAACACCACAGCAGCCCAGTTCAGTCAATGAACAAAATGTGCTATATGTATATTTTCTTTATTTCACAAAGTTTTTTACCAAAATACTTCTAAAAATATAACAATTTTTTAATTCATCTTCCTTAAAAGCCTATTCTCAGATGACATACAAATTATTTTTGTCACAATGCTTCATATGAATAGAAACACTTTTGTGGCGCTTTCAAATCAGAATACTTTTTCGTAGCTATATGATTTATATAAAGCATAGTGCCGAAAATAAAATTTCTATCATCTGAGGTCAGGCCTTAAATTGAAAAAGTTGTTTCCAAATGTAAGAAACAGGTGGGTTCATCAACCAATATGCATGCAAAAATGTCTGACCAATCGACAACTTGCACGATAAGATCTGATGAATATAGTTCTTTAGCCCAGTGTCAGTGGTCGATTATTGTCGGTTCTCACAAGCAGACTCAAAGGCTCAACTTGCTCTGACTATTTTTGACTGATTATTTGACACAGTCTGAGCACTCCAACTTCGTGTCGGCCAACAATATATAATTTAGAAAAACTTAGGGTCGGCATGCCTATTGTCTGAATGTAGCTTTCACTTTTTTAAAGAAAGAAACTTTACTATATATAAGGGCAATTTCAGCCCTAAATTTTATAAAAGATATTGCTACCCGGTTTTTCTTAATTTTAGAAAAATTTTATTCAATTATCATTTTTCCATAATCTTAATCTATAATCTTTATTTTTTAAGAATAGGAAAACAATTTTTTATGGTTAGGTTCTCTAAATTTAAGAATATATATTTTTTTGAATCAGAAAATTTTCTTAAATTTAGGGCAATTTTTTTTTGGGTTACTTTTTCTAGAACGTAGAAAATATATATTTTCTAAGTGTGTTCGAGTAGTGTCAACAGCCCCAAGTTACCTAAAAAATACTACTAAACTCAATTTTCGGAGTAATTTACTTTTCGATCTGGTCACACTGCGTTTAGAATTCCACAAAAGGAATATCTTGCAAATTGAAGGAAAATTAAAACGACCTCTAAATTTGCTTGATTTAGGAATCACAACTATTTTGTAATATGCAGATCAGTCTTTGTGGGGTTCGCACAGAGAGATTTCTTTGAATTAGAAACGATATTTGCAGGCGCTGATATGCTCCACTCCCATATTACTCAGAACCGGATATCTCTATACACTTTAAAGACCCACCAATCCTTCTAAAAACATCGAATTATTATAATTTTATTTTGTCTGAGAATCGAGTGAACACGAATTGAATGTCGTCTCATCGCACTGCACCATCGCACACGCTTCTTGCCGGATGTCTACAATGCTTCTTATATTTTATTTTTGGTGGTTCAGTAGAGTTGTACTAAATCTAATAATGAAATTCTAATTTGAAGTTTGTTTCTGAACCCTAGGTTATTTTAAAAGAATTTAATGAATTTACTGTAGACTTCAGATTTCAACAGTTTTTAATTTCCAACTTAAAAGTTTTTAAAATACTTTCTAGCAACTTTTTCTGGGCAATTGTGAGCACTTGTTAAATAAATTGGCTGGCCTTAATGTTGGTTGGAAATTAGAGCTTCTAAATCGTGAAATTTTTTTCAGTTCCCTAGCTATTTATTAAATATTTCAAGTCAGTTTTTGCACTCCACTTGGCTGTCACTATTTCGGTGATAATTTATCACCATATTACACATTACTAGCACCATTTGCACTATCAAACCAGCTTGTGTGCCTGGCTCAGGCTGGCTGGGGCTGGGGCCCACCAACTCAAGGCTCTCGCCCACACGTAAACTGCTCGCAGGCAGAACGTTTCAACGCAAAAAACAAGTGTAAATCAAATAAAACCTAATAAAATATATAAAAAAAAAAAAAGGGCGAGCGCAGGTTGCTCACTCCCTCACCTTTCCCCTCCTCTCACCCACTCACGCATCATATGCGCGTCCACACAATACCCCAGACATTTCCACAGGAAGAAAAACGAAAATGTGTACATTTGCTCGTATGTTGGAGGAAAAAAAAAAAAGGGAAAACGAGACCCAAAACCAAAATGGCAAACGAATTGAAGTCAGCAATTTTATGTTTTATTGCAATTCTTGCCTTTCATTTTCCTCCGTTGCGTTGCCTTGTATTCTATTTTACGGTTACCTAGCTCCCGTCTCCTTGAGCCTCGCTCCAACCCGCCATATGTCAATGCAACAATGGAGCGAGCGCGCGTGGCTTCAAAAGAAAAAAAGTTGCCCGGTGAAATCGCTTAAATCCGAAGATTTTTTTTCTGCTGCAGGCCCTTCCACTTACTCGCGACGTGCGCATATGTCATAAATGCCTCCACTCCCCCCCCCCCCCACCCACACTTTTGGGTTGTGGTTTGGGGTCTTGGGTCCTGGGTTCAGGGTTGTAAAAACGAAATGGAAATGGTTTTTGCGGCAAGTGCGCTGCAATTGTGAGGCAGTTATAGATACGGATACGCTTGTATCTATATGCGTCGTGTGTGTGTGTGTCTGTTTGGGGAGGTATTCATGCGTGTTTGTTTGCTTGTTTGCCCTCGCTTCGGTTTTTATATATGTATGTATGTATTCAAAATTATATGTTATCGATGTATTTTATGCATTTTCATTTTGCCTAAATTGTTTTGAAGTGAACACATAAATTATGGAGAATTGTGGTACATACATAAATTATTGCCAGCAATATTAAAGTAATTCAATGAATGTTCAAACCATTGATAATTTGTGCTTGAATTTGTGTGTGGCCTGGGGAAACCCCCCACAAACCTCATAGCTGTGTGCATTTTTGTGGCATTCTATGGGAAATATAAATCATCTAATATTTAAGGCAAACTTTTGTGGAACAACTTTGTGATGTTCAACAATAAAATACCATCAAAAAATGAAAATGAAACTTAAAATTAATTTTAATAAATTAGTTTTATTTGAGTTTAAATTTCAAAAAGGTAAAAATGAAATTTTTAAATATTTGAAAATGGTGAAACTTGAATTATGTTAGGGAAAATATTTAATATTTAAGGTACAGGATGGATCAAAAAGTAAAACTGTTGAACGAGAAATGTTAATTTTACTGTTAACGATTAAAAGACACCACAATAAAATTTTATCAAACAGTTTTATATTTTGGATAGCAGAGAACTGCAGAACTGAAAACTGTAGAATCTGCTTTGAGTAAAGTTTATGGCGTGATGGGTGCCGCGTTTGCTTACGATAGGCCACCAACCGACCTAGACAAAGAAGCAGTCAAAAAAATGCGGTTATTCGGGAGAATCTTCCTCGAAGAAGGCGCCCCTGCATTCCCCGAAATTTGATAAAATCCTCATATCTTCCACAATTTCGTGTAGCGTCATATTCAAAGCAGTGATTAATCCCAAAACGAATATCGGTTCCGGTACCGGATCCGATACATACCGAAATGAGAATTTCGGTTAAGGGTTCTATTTCGATTTTCAGCTTATTTCGGTTTTCGGTTCGGTATACCGGTACAAGAATATTTTTTTTATATTTAAATACTCAAATTGTTTTAAGATATCCAAAAAATTTAATGGATGATATAAGATTGAAAAATTGTGTTTTAAGAAAGTGACAATCATCTTCCACCTAAAACAACATGTCACGTAACCTTAAAAAAAAACAGAAAAAATTTTAAGTGTATTCTTATTAACTTCTATAAAATCTTTCAAAAAAGCAGACAAATATATCTTAGTTTTTATTTTCGAAATAATCTTCTGTATCCCAGCCAAAAATAGGGATTTTACGAGATTTGGATAGAGTTAAAATACTCAAGGTAAAATACTCAAAGGGTTGGAAAACATAAAAATCTGCCTAAGCATTTACTTATATAACATTTTTATTAATATTAAATCAAAACTTTCTTATAATTTGAAATAATAGATCTAATTTGAGGAAAAAATTTGATTAAAATGAAGAAACTTCATTTCTTAAACTTATATTAATATTTTTTCTAACATTTCAATATTTAAAAGCGAAAATTTTCTAAGGCTTAGAAATCAATAACATAATTAGAGATTTTATATTTACAAAGAAAAGTTTTACCGCTTTTTAGGAAATATTTTTATATCTTAAAAAATAATTTAATGCTGGTTTTCTTTAAGAGCGAATTTCTAAAAGGTAAGACTTTTTCTGAGTGTATCCCAGATGTTCTACAAATCGCTTCCTACCAAAAAACGTCCCAATACCCATACTATTTGGGGAACACATGGGTTTACATTGTTATTTTATATATATTTGAAATAATCATAAATCAGTAAAAGAGATAATAAGAAACCGAAACAGTACCGGTATTAGCGTTTCGTTATAGTTCCGGTTTTTTCAGTTTATATTATAATCAGTTCCGGTTTCGATACCGGTACGTGGTTCAAAACGGTTTATTTCGATTAACGGTTCCGGTTACGGTATTATTCCCTGACTTAAGAGTTAACAATTCCATACAAACCAAGAACGGAACATAACAGATATTTTCATAAAACTCTTAATAATATAAAACAATAATGATCATATGCAAAAATGAGTATAATTACACCAAAACGATTGTTTTTCTTTCCGCCATCGATATTCACAATTAACTTGTTAAAGCTAACTTTATTGTAATGGTCAAATATAATAGTTATTTATTATCTCTATAATATTACTCAGTTAATAACAGTTGTTATACAACAGTATTATACAATAATTAAACTCAAGTAATAACAGTTTTTTTTAACTTTTTTTTAAAAAACATTAAGTACTAGTTACTAAAGAGTTTTTTTTATTACTCAAAACATAACAATTATTAAAAAAGTTTATTTTATTACTCAGAAAATAAGAGTTATCGAAAGACTTCAAATATAAAATTCAGTAAATAAAACTCATTTGGATACTTTAATTTTTTAATAAAAGTCTTTTAATTTATAAAAGCTTCAGCAGTTTGCTCTCTGCGTAAATGATCCCTTATGTGTACCTTATCATTACCTGCGATAAGTTCAGAAGACTTTAATATTGTCATCAAAAAATATAAGTATCTGACCGAGTTTTTTTACTGAGTTGAATAATAAAAGTCGTTTGAAAACTCTTATTTTCTGAGTAATAAAATAAAAGTCTTTAATTATTGTTATTTCTGAGTAATAAAGCAAAAGTCTTTATTAACTGTTATTTATTGCCTTTTTAATTAAAGTCTTTTTACAACTGTTATTTACTGAGTAATATAATAAAAGTCTTTAATAACTGGTATACTCGGACTCAAAAAATAAATGTTTTAAATAACTGATTTCTGCCGAGTAAAAAATAAAAGTCCTTAATAACTGTTATGTGTAGCCTAATTAAATAAAAATCTCAAAATAACTTTAAAAAAAATTAGAGTCTATAATAACTGTTATTTGTAGCCTAATATTATAATACTCAAAATAACTCTTAAATGTGGACTTTTATAATATAAGTTATAACTGTTACCGTCCCTGATACAAACGTTGACATGTATCAGGGTATATCACAGTCGGGCTTGACCAACATGCTTACTTGTTTTTAATTCGGTACATGAATAAATGTCACGAGTCGGATAAAGGTATAGATCTGGCAAACCTTTAATTTATAACATATTTTTATTTTCATTTTTGGAAATCTTTCAAGTGAATGATCAAAGACATATTTGAAGTCAACCTCGTTTAATATTCAAGCTTTTATTTATGAATCGATATTTTTGGGATAAAGATGAATACCATTTCGTTACAGCTTTAATAAGGCTTCTTAAACAAAAGTTTTGTTACGGAAAAAGAGAAAAGAAGCCAAAGCTACAGTTTTCAGCTGCAAACGGCTTGGAGCCTGGAGTGATGTCCAAGTTGCATTTATTAAGTAGCCTTTTCAGGTAAATATTTTACAATCCTTTTCCCTTTTTTTCTTTTATCCCTCCCGCCCGCCAGTGTGCTGTGAAAAGCTAAAGTACAATTAATTAAACACGCGCAGTAAAAGAGCACAAAGATTTTAATTAAAAATGTTGCCGAAGCAGCATAAGTGTCGCTCGTTTGGTCCTGCACTTTGTTTCATGATTTCATTAAATGCCTGAATGGCAATTGTAAGGCTTTCAATTTGTGTCGAAAATTGATAATTGCCAATATTTGTGGCAGTCTCTCCATCTCACTCTCTCTCTCTCTCTGTCACTCTAAGTACCTTGACACAGTGTTGCAGCGATGTTCTAGTTTGTGTCTAAGCAAGCGAGATAAGCTTTATTAACTTATGCACAGATAAAAGCTGAAAGGTGAAAGCAGCTCATCATCATGGGGGGAGAATTCTAAAGAATGTTGCCTCCAGCGGGCAGGCTAAGCTGTGATGCTAATGAGTGCGATAAGCTGAAAATTAAAATATACATAATTCAGCATGTTTGCCAAACTGTTTTCCATTCAAATGCAACCAGCTGCCAACTGTGTAGGCTACATAAATTTTATGTCCTTTGGCTACAACTCACTTACTTCTTTATAATGGACGACTATCGATTGAGTTGTAAAATGAATTAATCAAGTTTTCAAATGAATTGATTTAGTCTGCCACAAAGACATTAAAAATAATGCTTGTGCATGTGTTTGCTTTTAAGCTTAAGACAACAACAGCTTCACACGTTCATGGAAAGGGCTTTTGGCCCGGGTATTAAGGTCAAAACTATAAAATATGCAAAAGCAGCCAGAAGTCCCAGCCACCACCCCTAGCAGTTCATCACAAACACACAGCGGCAGGTAGACTAGCCAAGAACATGACTCCGGCTCCAGCTCAGAGATGGGTCAACCTGGTCAGTCAGACAGTTTTTATTAGTTTTGCATAAGGGAGCTGGCGCAAGTGTACAGTTAGGGCAAAAAGTTTAAGGACCACAATAAATTCGCAAAGCAAAATATGAAGTGAAACCAGGGAATAATACCATAACCGGAACCGGAACCGTTAACCGAAATAAACCGTTTAAGGCCAGGTACCGGTATCGAAATCAGAACAGATATTAAACATTTTTTGAGAACCGAAAACCGTTTACCGTTATAATAGAAACCGAAAAACCCGGAACCATACCGAAACGCTAATACCGGTATTGTTTCGGTTTCCTATTTATAATTTGATTGATTATTACAAATATATATTTCAACTGGTAAAAAAGCAATATATACACTTAGAAAGGAGTCTTATATTTTAGAAATTTGCCCTTAAAGAATATCCAGAGTCATATTCGCTATTTCAGATATATAAGATATAGAAAAAATAGAAGGCTCACATCGGCTACGCCGATGTTTTAAATACCCTTGCAGTTTTCGAAAGGCGCTACCATTGATAACAAAAAAGTTTTTCTTACTAGAATTAGTTTTTACACCAATCGTTCCTATGGTAGCTATATGCTATAGTCATCCGATTTTGATAAATTTTTCCACAATTGTGTGGAAGTATATGAAACTATTATATAACACGATTGGTAATGCTACGACAGAAAACAAAAAAGTTTTTCTCACTAGAACTAGTTTTTGACCGACCGTTTATATGGCAGCTATATGTTTTAGTCATCCGATTTTGATAAATTTTTCCAGAATTGTGTGGATTCATAAAAACCTAATATATACCACGATTGGTGACGCTACGATGGAAAACAAAAAAGTTTTTCCCATTAGAACTAGTTTTTGAACCGATCGTTCCTATGGCAGCCATATGATATAGTCATCCGATCCGCCGATACCGACAAATGTGCAGCGTATTTGTATTTAAAGACTTTTTGCAAAGTTTGGTCAAGATAACTTTAAAACTGAAGGAGGAGATAGACGGACAGACGGAATTGAACCCAGCTCGTCATGCTGATCAAGAATATATATACTTTATGTGGTCGGAAATGCTTCCTTCACTGCGTTACAAACATCGTGACAATTTTAATATACCCTCTGCAAGGGTATACAAATATTATACTTGTACCGGTACGTAACCGGTACACCGAAATAAAATTCTGAGTACCGTATCGGAACCGAAAACTGAAAATTGCCTTGCATTTTCTTTATGAATTATAATGTTATTAAACATAAAGTTAAGTCTCCTTTAAAATACATAATTAATAAAATTAAATTTTTGATTTAATCCCTTTGTCCAGGCATTAACTATTTGAAGTGACTGTGTCATTTCGCTGGCGCTTTGCTTTTGCATTTAGCTTTCCTTCTGTGTTTGCCCTTTGCCTTGATGTTTTGGTTCACGCTGCGCCCATAAATATGCTATACTCTTGCTATGTTTGCTTGTCCTGGCAACGTTTGATGTTTTCGCAGGCAGCATACAAAAGCATTTTAGACGGACACACTCCCTTGTCATTTGTGGTCGCTCTGGTTTCCGCTTTACACACAAATACACTCACACTCAGCTATATGCATATGAAAGTGTTCTCTCTGCATGTGTGTGTGTGTGTGTGTGTAGTTTGGCTTGTCTGTTTTGATCCCTTGTTAATAATATAAATGATGATTTATGACCCTCCAGAGGTTGGGCAGCCACAACAATTGTCAGATCCAAGTTCGGGTCAGAGGCGAATTGAATTATTGATCAACTTAAAGATGGCCCAGTTGCAACTTAATAAGCAATTATGCTGATTTATACCCCACCTCCACCCTCCCACCCACTTCTCAGCACATTAAAATCGAATTTTGCATAAAAAAAGCCACAGGACTCGATTTTGTGACCCACAACAGCCAACAAAAAAAAATTTATGCAAACGTTTTAAATTGCCTGGCCGGAAGCCAAGAACCCTAGAAGCTGATCCACAAAAATATAATTACATTTTTAAATTTAAACATTAAAAATGTACATATATATGCGCGCAACTTGTATGGTTGCCCAATGCCAAGTTGATATGTTATCAGCAATTAGCTTTTGGGTGTCTTTTTTTTTGTTTGTATTAAATTGAAAATGGAACAAAGCATAACCATAATTCATATAGCCCATACATACTGCTCGTACAATATCATAAGTCAGAGTCAGAGTCAGCCTAGAAATGCGAATAACAACAGACGCATGCCGGGCACATTTATCATTGTGCCAGTTGAGCGTGAATTGGAATGCGAACGGGGGGAGGAAGAGGAGCAATGCGAATGGGAATGCAGTAAAATAAAAATAAACAAGCCTACGAGGTGGTGAGGGGGGGAGAAGAAGTAAGTGTATAGCTAGTTCGAGCAAATCCGGAATTAGCTATACTCTTTAAATATTTGCTAATCTATAACTCAGTCTCTTACTTAGATTACAGCAGTACTACCAATCAACTGTTGATGATGGGCATTGACAACTTGTCCAGGGACTCTACAATATCAGAAAAATGTTAACAATATTTTACTTGCCTTGTACATTTTGCCTGCAAGTGCATTCACTAGATCGGATCGTGTAAAGTTAATTATAAAAGCGAGTGTGAATAGGGCCAGAAAATTTTTTCAGAACTTTCCTTCTTCTAATAAGGCCTATACATGGCTAAGCCTATGATAACTACATATGTCATACAGTTTCCTTACAAACAAATGGTTAAAATTTATACGAGGGCGTATTTCATTTGGGTTCAAGACTTAAATTTTAAATAAATTACGTTTGAACGAAAATTACCAAATTAATACTTGATTCGTTATACTAAGGATAACGCATATTTTACTGAGTGCGCGTAGAATACGCATTAATTAAACACATCTATATATATAAAAGAGTTCAACCTGACTGACTGATTGACTGATTGACTGATTGACCGATTGACTGATTGACTGACTGACTGATTGGTGACCCTTGCACAGGCCAAACCATTAGAGATAGCAAGCTGAATTTTTTACAGTAGTTGCATCTTCATTCAACAATAACTGCATTCCAGTTTTTCGGAAGACTAACCCACTACACCCCCATGGGTGTAAAATGGATTTAGCGATTAATTCCAAACTCATTTTTAAAGCAAATTATACCCAAATTTTAAAGTCAGTCCCATGTTTTCTACCTATCGCTTTCGACCCTTAAACGACCCAAATCGTATGGGAATAGGGTCGTTTTTGGAATCAAAAGCGATTTGTAGAACACATAGGAGTTACTTTAAAATTTTGAAAAATATCCCACAAAATACGAAACTGTAGTATGAAGATATTTTGATTTTCATCGGGACAACTCCAAACTCATTTTCACATTTTGGAAAATACGGAAAATTTGGAAAAAAAAATTTGAAAAAAAAATTTTGTGTTCACTTTTGTTGAAAAATTCACCCACCTATATTTCAAGCTGCACATACAAAAATATGAAACACATTATTTTTAAATTTTTAAAAATATTCCACGAAATGGACGGAAAACTGAAGTATGGTTTTTATACGATTTATTTTTAAAGCTTCAAATAACAAAATATTACAATCGGGATTTTTAAAAATTGAAAGTCCGGAATACTGGAGGTAAAATATTGAAAAATTTGTTTTCCAATTTGATCGGAAGTTGGAAAATGGGCGGAAAATTTATGAATAAAACTGACTTTATTTTCATTAGATTAGCTTCAATGTAGAGATAAGCTTTTCAGCTCTACATAACTAAATGTTATCAACGGGATTTTTCAATTTTGAAATAATCCGGAAAATTGGCGGAAAATGGTTAGAAAAAATGTATTAGTGTAAATGTAGTTCACATATAAATTTTCAATCTCTTACATTCGATTACGCAGAAGTTGTAATAACAAATGCTGATTTTGAATAAAGTAGATTAAAAAATAATCGTTAACTAATCTTTTGGTTGCTATGTTTCTCAGTGGAGTTTTCTTCAAATGGCAACCGAGTAAAGGTGTAAATTCTTTAAAAACATAAAATTTTAATATATTTCTTAGGCTGGGTTCACACTGTTCGACGCATGAGACATGACAATCTAGTAGTCCCTTATTTTGTCTTGTTTTCATTGTGAGAAACTTGTCATTTGACATTCAAAACAATACAATATATAGGGTTACTAGATTATCATGTCTCATGCTTCGAACAACGTGAACCAAGCCTTATATATTATTTTTATTCGGTCTCGGTAGACCTTTCTGTGGAAATGCTCTTATGTACCATCTTCTTAATATACTTAATAAAAATTTGTTGTTTATAAAATAAGTTAAAGTGCTCGTACCAAATTTTAAATTAACAAATTTTATGTGTTTTCAGGATCTGAAAAAGCCTATTTTCTTTTATTTTCTTTCTTATTTTAATCAACGAAGTAATTTATTCAAACTTTTTGCAAAAGAAAGAGCAACATTCAAAATATAATTGGATAGAAGTTCCATTCAAGAATATTGAAAACTCAGCTACAGACAGCTGGTTTTCGAAGATACCTCAAAAAAAAGTTTCCTCGCTGTGGACACGATAACTGTTAATAGATTCAACTGAAATCAATAACACAATTCATATCTGTTAGTTGGTGAGTATAGCTCGTAATTAAACGGTGAGCTTAAAAACACAAAAAAATTTTAATTGTTGTCAGAGTTGTAAATAAAATTATACCCATGTTTTCTATGTACAAATCGCGTTTGACCCAATTCCCATACGATTTGGGTCGTTTTTGGGTCGAAAGAGATTGTGTAGGACACATAGAATAGATTTTAGGCATACAAAATATTAGAAGTTACCTTGTGCTTGGTTCAATCATTAGCACCTCCTATCGTAAAGGAGGAATCAAATTTTAAGAAAGATCGATTAAGATGTTTTGACGAAAACGTGTCCAAAGTCCTCTAAAAGCATTTTTTGAGAAAAACACGACCTTTTTAGTCTCTGATGGGCCAATTTTGAAATAAATCTCTAAACTAAGGGAAAATATTTTAAGCATAAGCATTGTTATATTATATCTCAAAACCCATGTAACCCCATAAGCCAAGTGCTCAGATCGATAAAAAAATGTATATGGTCACAATACATCATCCAAATGTCAATCATTCCTTTGATACTCATGAGCTGTTCAAAAGTGATTCTATTCATATTAATTTTTGTGACCAAATGTTAAAATATATTTAAGACTTTTTTTAAAAGGTAACTTATGTACCATGAGTAAGGCAAGTGAGAAAAATGTTATCAAACGTTAGATTCATTGAATAATCTTCCTCTTCTATTCTTTTTTCAATCAAAATTATGAATGTTACTCAAAAAATGGTTGAAAATAATTAAAATGTATGTTGATTTCGAGAACTACTTTCCTTTATCGAAGGAACGACACTTTAAGCAACCATTATTTCGTTGCTAAGCCATGCTGACAAAACGATTTTCACTGATTTGAAATAAATCACCAAAGCGCTAAACACAAATTAAGTTACCTAAGTTAAAGAATGTAATATTACGTATACGACAGGATATTCCCATATAAAATTTTTTGGAATTTTATGAAAAGCTTTCTACGCTCTGCCCAGTCGTATATACCCGTTATTGAAGTTAATATGCAAAATTGTGCCATGCTCAAACATAAATAAATATGACAACAAAAACCCAGACACTAGGCGGATTCTATGGACAGGCATTGAGCAAGTTTTAAAAAAAAAAGAAGAAGAAAATAGCGTTGGCGAGAAAATTTTTGCGAAATGAATGAATGACAGAGTTGTTGCTGTTGGTTGCCGGGCATAAAGAGAGAAGTATCCTGCTGGCTTTGCCAACTCTCTGTCTCTTTCGCTTGGCAACATGAAAACATCCTTAGGCCAATGCATTCGACTGTATGTGTGTGTGTGTGTGCGCGCCTATGCGTGTCGTTGTCTTGACTTCCCGGGGAATTGTTGCTGCCGTGGTCCCATTTACATGTGCGCTGCTGTGGCGGGCCCCGTAACACGGTTATTGCATTAAGCAAAATTGTAGCCTAGATTTGAATGGGGGCTTGGCCATGGCCCGGCTTTTACCCCCCATTGTTCGGGATCTGCGGTCTTTTGTTTAAACATTTAACATTCATTATTTTTTCTTCGGCATCGCCGGCAGCGACAACGACTTGTGCCTTTCCTCCCCCCCCCCCCCACGCTGCATATTTAATAAAGTTTGAGTTAATTTTCGTCATTCACATTATTTTGCGGCACATGCGTGCTAACAATTTATTTTCGCCTTCATTCATCTTCCATTTTGCGGGCTGTCTAAATATTTATGAGTTGGCATGAATTTTGGAGGCACACGGAAAATTAAACCTGAATTTAAATTTTTTTAAAAAGACATCAACGAAGTGCTTTAGTTATAATTTGATTAATTTTCAAGCTTCAAAAATTATATATAAAACAGTTCAAAATAATTTTAGGCGCTGGATATCAACATTATAGCTTAACTTATTTTCTGTTTAAGAAGTAGCCATTTTTCTAATACAATAATTTGTTTATAAGGTAGGAAAAGCAGAATGAGCATTAAGCTATTATGTATTAGACGTTTTGTTTGCACAAAACAATGATAAACTCCTAGGCCAAGCAATAGGCCTTCAGCTATTTTTTTTTTTTTTTTTTTTTTTTATGAGCTTTAAACGTAGTTATTTTAAAGAATTTTTAAGAGATCAAAACATATGATAAACTAAAGTTGCAAGGTTGGGACTATATAGTGAATGTGCTCACCTTTGGTTGATATGCTTGCCGCAAATGTTATCGATTGACGATAAGCTTTTTATCGATAGATAGGTTAAGCATTAAGCTTTAAATCGATACCAAGATGTTTAACCTTAGGTCTCGTGTTTAATATTGAACCAATTAAAAAAAAAACACGACAGTTTTAAGCAGTTTCAAAAATGCTTTCAAAACTCATCTCCCAAAATGCCCGTCTACAACCTTTTTTTTACAGGTGAATGGTGAAAAATATTTCAAAAATTTCCAACAATTTTGAATGAATAATTTTCTTTCTAAATTTTATGGTCCCCAGTTCATTTTATTTACACTATAAGACTTACTTATAATGAAGAAAGAAAACAAAGTTTGTTTTTTTTTTTTTATGACACGCCACCCACCAGCTCACCAGCAGACCCAATTTTAGTCTATTGATGCCACTTCACTTGTCAAAAACAGCCGCTGGGAAGTTGTTTTGATGTGTTGGCCAGAGCCTTAGGACAATCTAATAAACGAGGCAACAAAAACTTTCACTGACCTTTGTGGGGTGTGTGTGTGTGTGTGTGTGTGTGTGTGGGGCGCCTTTGAAAGACTCCGAAATGAATAATAGAATATCGTAAGGCAAGGAAAAACATGCCAAATGAGTAGAGTGGGTGTAGGATTTTTGTTATTTGTTGACTCCCCGGGGTGTGCGTAAGGCAACACACACAATGCGAAAGAAAGAAAGTTGACACATACACTTACAGGATTAAAAAGGAGAAAAAGACGAAAAATCGACTGTTTGGCTGGCTAAATTGAAAAACCCCTGTCCACCTGGGCCAAGTTTTCTTCGCAGCTGCAGCATACTTAATGAGCTGTCCCCAAGTTTCTGGCTTGACAGCTGTCCCGGGAAATACGTAAACAACTCTACCTAGATGTGAGTTTTGCGCACAACTTTTGAGGCCCTGATTTATGACCACAAAAGCCATTTAGCAAATTGAAGCTTTCGCTACATCAATGTCAATTAATTGCCATTTAAGTTGCTCATCAATTATCGGGCCAAGTGCCAAATGTGTCGCCCGCCGAGCGGGCCTTAAATCAAAAGTCAAAGCCATAAGGCACAAAAGTCAACTCACAAGGCTAAAAAGCAAGAACAGTTAAACAAAAGATAAAGCCGCCAAACGCATAATTGTTCAGCGAACTGTATTAAACAGGGTCATATGCACAATTATAAGAATAGCGAACCGACAGCCAAAAGAATGACAAAACAAAAAAGCTGGCGAACGAGCTCAAGTCCACAACTGAATACCCTTGAATGACGAATATCCCAGGTAAGCTTAATAATTTCTGAATGAAAATTTGTGATTGAAAGAATTTCTTGACCATTTATGCTGCGTAATACCGAGTGCTACAATAAATACTTGCTGAACTGTAAATTAAGTTTATAAAGTGACCCTAAAACATTCCATAGCTATGTGAACTTCAAACGCAAATCTTTTCAGCTTCCAGCTTCACTTTCGTTGGACAATGTGACTGCTAATAATCATCAATAGGATTTTTCCAACGGTCTCAGACTTACAGAGTCTGCTTTCCGGTTTACGATCTCTCACTAGATCATATAGCCCCGGATCAGATAATGTTCGTAGCTGTGTATTGAAGTAATGTGATAGTTCCTTATGCTACCCTCTTTTAAAACTGTTCATTTTATCTCTTGAACTTGGTGAGTTTCCCAGCTACAGAAAGGAATTGTTCGTCATTCCTATCCACAAAAAGGGATCTAAATCAACAATATCAAATTACAAGGGTATCTCCAAACTTTCTGATATTCCTAAACTCTTTGAGATGCTTATTACTTCTCAAATACAACACTTCTGCCGATCTATAACACTGTGATAGTTTTTTTCAAAAAATAAAAAAAACATGACCAACTTGAATGGTTTTCCCCTAATTTGGGCCTTAGTAATCGAACTGCATTATAACTTTTTTGAGTTTTCACGAGGGTTTCAGACAAAATTTTTTTTCAAGGTTAAAATTTTGTTCTAAATTCCAAAAATATGATATTTTATTCTCGTGAAATCTTAATAAACAGATTTAAATGTCCTCTCAATTAATACATTCACAGTTTTCCGATATCATTGCGCATTCAAAAGTTATAGATTAAAATCTAAAAAAAATTAAAACAAATTTTTACATAATTTTTATTACCAAAATGATATTAAATTAGAAAATATTTAATTAGAAATCAAGTTATTGCTGGAGAACAAAAGGGTAGAGATTAAAAAATGATTTAATTGTGATTTTACTTAATATTTGGAAATTTTAAAAAAATTTGTTGTAAAAAAATTTATCTAAAAAAGGTTGCAATTATTTTGAAACTTTTGAAAGCGCAATGATATTGAAAATCTGTAAATGTAGTAATTTACAGGACATTTAAATCTATTTATTCAGAATTCACAAGAATGAGATATAATTTTTTTTTAAAGTTAAGAAACAATTTTAAAGTTTTATGAATTTATTTTATTTTGTCAAACTATAATAATAATAAAGAATAAAAAAAATAAATACTTTTATCAATACTTGAAGCCGATCGGAAACTGACTTTGTTTTCTTTTGAAAAAGTCTCTTGCCTTGACTGACCTTTTATTTCTGACGCCAAAAATTTTTGGTATTTGGCTTAAGACGATATAAGGAGTGGTAGCAGTATTCGCTTCTTGTCTTGAGTAAGCAATCGCGGCCTTTTGGGTTTCTAATTTTACTGAGACACTAATAGTTGTAGTTCGAGGGATTTTCTGTTCAATTGAAAGCATTTTATTAGGAGGATACGAAACGACTCCATTAGGCTGAGCGTACCTTGACCGATGAGGCGAGAGAGCAATGTATTTTCGAGGCCGGACTTTGACCATGAATATTTCAACTTGGAATGACAGCATTATGCTCCTGGAATTGCAAAATAATGTTGAAAAATTTGAATGATAGAATTTTTCATGTTGTCATGCCTTTACGTATCACATGCCCTAATTTCGAATTCGGGACGTACCGAAAGCCTAATTCGATTTGTACAGGAACCAAAAATCTTTTGTGTAACATATGAAGAGCGTTGCTGGGATGAAGCCTCAAATTAGAAGATTGCAAATAAACACACACGGAAGCTTGCTCGAAAGCAAGGCGACAATTGGTTAGAGTTACAGACTGTTTCGAGATAACCATATCTCACATCAGACTCCTTCTTGACTTTGTGGATGCATTATTCAATCCTAACGTTCTATTTATGCCTTGCAGTTGGCCGAATAAGCACTTGGGAACTCCAAAGTGTTCAAAGTGTTCAAACGCAACCCCAGATCTTTCTTTCAAATTTTTTTGTTACTTACTACGTTAATGCACAAATAAAAAAATCGTGAGTTTTGCCCTTAAAAGTAGCAGGTTCGACAATTTGAGTGAATGCTTAATGCAGATTATGTATCATGCTGCCATAACTGACTTTAAATAAATGACTTTAAATGACTTTAATAATCTTTAAAAAAAATGTTTGCATGCTTTGAGGGGCAAACAGCATGATTTTTTAATAGCATAAACGTAGTAACTAATCGCTTTAATAATCTTTTTAATATACAATTTTTCTGGTTTGTTTTAGAGATGGATTTCAGCAGACTTCGAATTTAAATGTTTCTTCAGATAGGTCAGCCATATTTTAAATTCTTTGGAAGGTCACAACATCTATTAGATTTATAATAACTTAATTTAAGCATTTCCATTTGATTTTCTACTGAAAATAAATATTTAAAGGTTCTGGATTCAATATTTTTAGGAAAAGTTGTGATTTTGACGCTTCTTGTCTTGTTTATTTCATAGTAAGGGCCGTTTTCTCAAGTATCCGTTTTTCAAATCCAGGTGTATTTTGGGAAAAAAATGTCTAGCCTACTTTTAGGCCGCTTTTAATTGTCTGAGTTTGTGACTACTACGACCTGGATGTGAGCTTAAAAACGGCCTAAAAGTAGGTAACATAGATTTTCTCAAAAAGCACCTAGTTTATAAAAACATAAAGATGAGAAAACGGCCCTTAATTGCTGTTGTTTTCCCTTCTTTATTTTTTCCATAATTTTTGCCCATTTCCCATCCCTAACTGTCTGGCTCTAAAAGCATAGAAAATCGTTACATATATGGCTGTTTATTTTTTCTTCTTAAAGTCCAATTAAAGTAGATGTAATTCTTTCTTATTAATATGAATTTGATAGCCAACTGCTTGGACCCATTGTATTTAGGGTAGTACATTTAGAACAACAAACGGCCCGAGCATAGGCCACAAAAATTCGCTGTTTTTGTTTGCGCGTCGTTGCCTTAAAGAAGAAAAACTTTTTCATGAATTTCCTATGCAGCAACAACAACAACAAAAACAGCAGCTACCAAACGGAAGTCGTCAGTGGCAAGTTGCCGTCAACCCCCACGCAGATTCGTCATGGCTGGCTGGGATGCGTCTCTTAAGAGGCACTCGAATGGAAAGCTGAGTTGGTTTATCTGCGTTGTGTTTTTCTTCGTTTTTTTTTGGGTAAACTCGCACTTTAAAGCGGCGGCCACTTCATTTAAATCGTGTGAGCTCAAGCATTTGATGATTTGTTTTACAGATTTGTTAACAAATTGATGGCAGAGCCGGAGGCAGAGTCAGAGTCATAATTTCTGCACCGATACGCTTATCACTTCAAAGGCGCTGATGATATGTCTAACATATCTAATTGCAAATTAGACACAATCCGTAGAAGTCACGTGTCCCAAGCGAACTTGGCCCTGGCCCTGCCCGTTTGGGCAAGGACTAATCCTGTAATTACAAATCTACGGCTGACTGCTTGACTGGCTCTCTGAAGGGGAGAGCAAAAAAAAAATCAATACGGCGTCTGCCCTCATAATTTTCATATCGTTTGCCATTTGGCTATGCCGATAAGAAAAAAAAATGCGCATAAGGCCAGAGAAATTTATGCTCGGCTCCCTTTTCATTTGCCGTTTTCCGGCTCCCTGGCCAGGGTTTCTTCTTTTTTTTTTAAATGCATTTTATCGACGACTTGTGTTTGCTCAGACTTGGATAATGTGATTGGGAGTTGGAGTCAAGTTAATTGACATAGCAAAGGCAAGTTAATTTATGCAAATTCCTCATTCTCAAATTAAATACTTATGTCATTAGCAAACAAAGTTCGTTCTCTCTCTCTCTCTCTGGGGCACCGCAAGTGCAATTTGCAAAATGTAGTTAACCACACATGATGAGGATTGGCCAGCCTAAGATAAGCCAAAACCACATCAAAAGCAAACTGTCTGACTGACTGCAGAGAATGGACTCCAGGATGTCCACATAAATCCAGTTTAATTAATTTAACCTGTCAGAGCCATTGGATGGCATTTTGCATAGATTCATGGACACTCGCTCAAACAAAGTTAAAGTGTTACATGAGGGAAAACTGTGCGGAGATTTCCCTTTTCTTTCCCTTTTTTTTTTTTTTTTTTTTAACAAGTAAAATTGATTTTACCTCGTTTGCCTGGGCGTGCAACTCTGCGATTGTTTTGGAATTGATATTGAAAGCTGTCAATTTGCATTTGACATCGTTTTCCATTTTTGCCAAAACTGCAGTTTTTCGCACATTTTGCTTTTCACTCCTTTTTTTTTGTTCTGTTTCCCTGCCCATTTCTCTGATATTTTTTCAGTGCGATTTTTCAGTTGATTTGCCCGCCATTTCCCATTTGGGGGCGGACTTTGATGTGTTTGACATTGTTTTCGTTTTTCGATTTTGTCAACCGATTTTGCCCCAAGAGCACGTTTCGGGTGCAAAAGTATTCAATGGATCAATGGTAGGTGAAGCGGGAGATATTGTGATTGTCTGATGCCCGAGTTGATGTCAACGTCAATGACTTTGTCATGACATGATTCTATTCAAGCGACATGCATAAACTTAACACAGGCGCCTGCCATTAATTAAAACGTTTTACGGCCCTGACCTCGACTCCGATTCCGCGGATAGTGGGAAAAATAATAGGGCATCTGGTGTGGCCCATACACATATGTTGCACGCTTGACGCATTGCAGATGGTCACTTTTAATTATTGTGGAGTTTTTTTGTTTTTTTTTTAATGCCAAATTATATGGCACACAAATTTTATTAAAGGGCCTGTGCCATGTGTCATTATTGTGTATTTCGCTGTAATAGCATATGAAGGCCCTCAATTTGAATTTGCTTTTTATTAAACGAATAATAGGTAAATGAATTAATTTATAGCAAAAATCTACATGCTATCAAAGTGCCAAGTGTCAAAATTGATAAAATAATAAATAAAGATAGAAATACCGAAAACTGGACATCAAGTGGGGGGACTTCCAAGATCGCCAATAACATCTCAATCACGAACGACAAGGGGCGCCTTTCCCAGTTGGACATCGACCGCATCATCATCAGTCCAGCAGTATGATAAGTAGGAAAAAACCATCGCCAGAGAACTGAAGCCCAAACCAGGTTGGAAATGGATGCAGTCAGCAAATATGTGACTTAAGCAGCGGCGGTCAAAAACTTTTAATCGTAGCTAATTTAATTGAAAAATAAATTTTAAAAAGCGGCGGCTGCTTCGGAAGCTTTCAATCTTGCAGTGGGAATTGATCACAGTACGGCATATGGCTTCTCATGTCCGTATATTGGTTTAAAATATCGTTCATCTGATCTGGAAACGGTGTATGGTGGATCGATAAGTAATGACGATTAAAATATATCCCTAAAAGGTTTAAACAATCTGTCTTTAAAATTGTGGAAGATATTCGATTTTGTTCAAATTGTGGGGGTGGCAACTCTGCCATCGTTCATCTGATCGGAAAACAATGTATGGGGGCTCGATAAGTTATGACGAGTAGAATATATGCCTAGAAGCTTCGATCAACCTAACTCCAAAATTGAGGGGTATTTGAGGTGTTTTTCAAATTGCGGGGGTGGCAACTCTACCATCGTTTATCTGATCGGAAAACCATGTATGGAAGCTCGATAAGTAATGATGAGTATAATATATGTCTAGAAGGTTCAAACAACCTAACTCCAAAATTGCAGGATATTTGAGGTGTTTCTCAAATTGCGGGGGTGGCAACTCTACTATCATTCATCTGATCGGAAAACGATGTATGGGGGCTTCATAGGTAATGATAAGTAGAATATAAGTCTAGAAGATTTCAACAACCTAACTCCAAAATTGTGGAAGATGTTAAGTTTTTTTCAATTTGCGGGGGAGGCACGGGGCGTGGCAAAAAAAAAACTAAACTTGACCTACCTGCAAGTATAAGAAATATATGTTCCGTACACTTCGAATCTCTATCTCTTACCATCTCTGAGATCTCAGCGTTCATACGGACAGACGGACAAGTCTGTATCGACTCGGCTGTTGATGCTGATCAAGAATATATATACTTTATAGGGTCGGAGATGCTTCCTTCTGGCTGTTACATACATTTGCACACACCCAATATTCTTTGTGTACCTTCGGTACAGAGTATAATTACACATCCGCCATTTGGCCCTCTATAGTCGGTTAAAGAAGGAGACGCTCAGAAACTTTTGAACCAAATGAGTTTATCGAAGAATTTAAATTTGACGAATTGAATATAGTGGATTCAATGAAAATCAACTTTGATTGACAACAATATCTAAAATATTTGTGGATAATAAATTCAGATAATAAAAATTAACAATTTATAATGAAATACTATATTGAAAAATATTTTTTCTCGTAGGCTTTTTTCTTTTGGGATAAAAATAAAACTTCACTCAGATCGAAACCCATTCGGTCAATTGGTCACTTGTGGTCGACTTTGAACATTTGAGGTAGCAAAAATAAACTCAGTTTTGTGCATTCCAATATTCCAGCTTCAACCAATTGTTCAGCTAATTCTATTTTAATTTGCTGCTTCTTATCAAATCAGGAGCAGCCAACAGCCAAAAACAGCCAGAGCCAATAAATTGTGGGCAAGTAAATATTTTGTTAACATAATTGCATAAATCACAGTCAATTTTTCATAACACATACTCGCTGGCATGCGATAATTTGTACACACGAGTCGCTGCCGCCGCTGTAGCTGCCGTCTCCCTTCCTCCCCCTCGTAATGATGGCGTTGGGTAAATAAACTGTCAGTTTATATGAATGCTGCCATCACTCATACGCCCCATACTCCCCATACTGACAACGCTGACACTGACGCTGGCTGAGATTGTACATGGAAGCGAATTACCACGCTCGTACGCACTTCTGACAACAACAAGGATGCCCGCAACAACAAAATAACAAGCGAATTTTTGTGTTTCCGCTTCCGCACGACGCCTTTGCGCCTGGTCATATGCAATCATAATGAAGACATTTCCAGCTCATTGAACACCAAAGCAACGGCAACTAATGAAGCCATAAGCACTGCACATTAAACAAAGCATTTGGGGGCACCTTCAGTTGCGGCTGCCGATGATGTAATTACTTTGCAGCTGAGCGCATATGCAAATTCTTTTTTTGTTGTTGTAATATTCGATTTTTTTTTTTTTGTTTTTGAAAGGTTGTCGAAAGTTTAACAGTTGAATGCAGCTGCCAGCATAATTCAATTTGCGTATTCAGATTAATCAGGGAAGATTATCATATTCTGACATTCAACTCGAAGGTTACATTGTATTCTGGGGAATTTTTTAAGAAGTTGATTAACGAAAACTGGTACCGTTTGATTTTCAAAGCAATTTGATGAATTATATACAACGTTTATACACAAAAAATATATCATGATGAATGCCCTTTAAAGTATGTTATGTCCATGAATAGGAATTATTAAGCAACATTTTTCTTTCATATTTGCCTTTATACTCATTTATTTTGTATAACTGTAACCTCTCTGACAATATGAACAAATGCACATAGTAAACTATATATGACACTTTCAAAACCGACTTTTTCAAATTGAAAATTATTAAAGCAAATAAAGTATGCATACTTGTATGGGCACTTATCATGATAAATATTGTGTGTATAAACAAGGTAATAGATGTTCCAGAAAGGCAGCTTGATTTATTCAAGATTTTTATTCCTTGTATATTGTTTCTAACGTTTTTGGAAATAACGGATTTCACCAAGCAGAATTATAATATTTTTAGATCCATTTATGTTGAGTTTGTTGCTATTAGCTCATTTGATATACGAAATTTAATTAGACTAGGCAAAAGTTTAGAGAAAATACGTAAAATAAGAATGCACCTTCAAGCTTTCAAACTAAGAAGTGCTTACACTGTAGAAAATTGGCAATTGAAAGTAAGTAGAACACTAAAACAGACCAATGGTTCGGAATGACTATATTGGAGGGCATTTAAAAATATTGCAAAATAATTACTAAAAAACTTAAACTTAGGGCCGTTTTCTCATCTGCATGGTTTTCAAATACAGAAGTTTTTAAAGAAAATTTTTGTGGCCTAGTTTTAGGCAGAGTTTAAAATCACAAGCAAAGATGTTTAAAGCTGCCTAAAAGTAGGCAGCATATATTTAATTTGGCTTTGAAAAACATGCAGATAAGAAAACGGCCCTTAGACTAACCAAATCCGTCTCTTTCGGCCTTTATTTAACCTTCTCAACGCGTATCTCTATGGCATATTTGTACGGTATAGTGGCCCGTAATTGAAGTGCAAATATTGATGAGTGTTGAGTAAATGCGCGTTGCTAATTTGCACAATTCTCGTTTTGTCGCCCCGGCCGCATAATGCGCCGCAAAGTATGCCAAGCCAAAACGTTGATGTTGCAACTGCCAAGTCAATGCCACGCCCCTCTGCATGCATCAGAAATTTGCCAGGCAGCTGGGCTGGCGAACGGATGGAGGGAGGCCTGGGCTAAATGCTTTCAAAGCAGACTCAGCAGAATTTCAAATTTATTCAAATCAACTCGTTTTTGCCCTGCCGAGTCGTCAATGGGCAATGGGGCTGGGGGGCGTAAGCGTGGGCGTGGCATTTTGTCTGTGTGTGTGTGTGCCTAGGCAATGAGCAACTGAATGAATGATTCAATTAGGCATCAAATATTTACAGCTGGCGTTTAAACATGGCGACAGACACTACTCGACGATGCTATAGCAGCTGCTTCTGATTTCCTTAAGAACTTTTCCCCTAATTGGCCGCTAAGTGCGGTGACAAAATATTAAAGACTCAACCAAATTCCATCTAATAAATAAATAAATAACTTTGTCCATGTTTTGTTTTCCCACCCGCAATAGTTTCCAATAGTTTTGCCCTGTGCCATTTGAAATAGTTAGATTACAAAAGTTTTTCAATTGAACATTTGCAGGTGCCTTTCAGGTTTTTTTTTTCAAATATTTTATTTAAGTACAATATTTTGTCATTTTATTTATGACAGTCTAAAAATATATGTATAAAAAGAGGAAAACCGAAAACTCCACTCCAAATATTTTCATAATTTTTATCACGATTGTAATTCTCGCCCAAAAAGTTTTGCATTCAAAAAGTTTTCGAGGCAACTTTTTGGCAAGGCAGCGGCAGCCTCTGAAAAGTTTTCAATGCTGACAATGAGCTCACAACAGATTTCCGAGTTAATTTCCAGCGTTACTTTTTTTTCTGTTGCTTGCTAAAAGTTTTGCGACAATAACAATAACAATTTTGAAGTACACACTGCCACGCATTCGCTTAATGAGCCTAATTATTTTTGTTAAACGACAACAGAGGAGTTTTCTCGATAAACGACATAACAGCGTGTAAGTTACTTGTCGCTAATTGGCACTAGATGTTTGAGGAATCTTTGTAAAATCTTTAAGTAAAACAGGGCCATTAATCAGGCTCTGTCTCTAGGTGCACTGCTCACATGTCACACACACACACACACGGCCCCGCCCTTCTGCGACATTTTAGTGAGTTTTTTACGAAACAAAAAAACCAAAACAAAAAAAACTGTTCCATGTGCTGACAGCGATAAATTCTAATGCCGAGGTCAGCACTACCCCCTGTGTGTGTGTGGGCGTTTTCGTTGACCAAAGCATGAAAAATGCTTTCCCGTTTCCCTTTTTTTTTTTTTTGCACCCAAAAGAATTGAAGAAATGAAGAAAGGAAGTTAACTGGCATTTGGTTTTGTTTGCTGAGGAAATATTTTTAGCACGTGTTTGGTCCATTCTCCAGCTACTCCTTCTCCTTGTCCTGCCGCCTAGCCACATTTGTCACTTTAAATGCAATTTGACTTGTGCCCAAAGGCGCATAAGTTTTCTGCTAGCCACAAGGCATATCCCTTCCCTTTACACTCGGCAATTTGTCGTGTCTTGTTTGGGTAAGAACAAGCGATGTAGGAAAAGTGTAGCATGCTTTTGGGAGCGCTTAGATAACAGCTCAACAAAATTCAATTTTAAAGTGCCGCAACCAGCAGCTGTGGACATATTTATTGGCCATGCTCAAGAAATCGAAACAGTTTTTAATCTGCATACGAAATCAATGAAACTCTAGAGAGGCTGAAGATTGAAAGAACGAAATTGAGCTAAATTTAATATAACCCTAACAAATGTTACCAGCGCAAAACTTTGCCCATTGTTGTGGCATTTGTTGCATTTTGCATTGAGCAAAATGTTTGTAATTAAAATTGAAAAACTTTTCCAACTAAAACATTTCGCCCTCGGACCTAATCAAAATTATCAATGCAAAAGCTTGATTATTATTAATGCAAACATGTTGCAAATTGGTTGATTGTGTTGCAACGAATGCTAAATTAATTAGGTGCAAGAGCAAAAACTTCAAAACTTCTCTAGCCAAGTTATCAAGTTGGTAATTGCGTTAGTGAGCGTGTTGAACTTTGTAAAACTGTAACTGAAATTCAGCTAATTAGCTAAAGAGAGAGAGCCGAGCGCTGAAAAGTATGCTAGACTTTCACAACGAATGAATTTGTATGCGAAATGCATATACATATATACATATATATTTTTGGGCCACAGATTAAATTGATGTGCCGCTGCTGCAGTATGTCGTCGTTCAGGTGATTAACAGAGAGCTTCAAAAGACTGCGTTGCGGTCATAAGGCTGCATATTTCAGAGCCAGTGAAAATTGCTACAGGAAACTGGATGCTTTCATTCCAATTAAGCTGCAACCGGACTGATAATGAAAAAGAAATTCAGCATCAGACGGGCCTAAAGTGAAAGAAAAAGAGTGAGCGAGGCAGAGAGAGAGGGAGAATAAGAAATGAAAAGGAATTTGCCAGCCTTTAGACTTGTATAAAAAATATGGCACAAATATGTTTGGTAAAAAAATAGTTAGTTTGAATGAATCATAAAAAATTATTAATATTAATCAACTCGTACCTGAATAATAAAAATTGAAATTATTTTTCTTTAATAAGTTTTGTATATGTCATTGATTTTTCTGTCCTATTGCTAAAATCATATTTATATAATGGCGAAATAAATTATTTTTGTTTTGAAATACACATGAAAAGACACTACATCCGAACTAATATTAAATATATAAATATATATATGATATAGGAGATATTTAAAATTTTTAGAAGGATCAGTTGATAATAAAAATTTGATACCATAAAAAACTTTCATTAGTAAAACACTTTTTTAGACAGATTTGCCCTATGGGCAGCTATATGCTATAGTCATCCGATTTTTGACTAATTTTTTTCAAATGATGTGAAAGCATATAAAACTAAAATATACCAAGATTAGTTGAAGCTACGAGTGAAATCAAAAAAGATTTTCCCAACTAGAACTAGCTCTTGGACCAATCGTTCTATGCCAGCTTTTAGGACATAGTCATCGATCCGGCCGGTTCCACGACATATTAATTTGCGTGCAGCCCAAAAA
This sequence comes from Lordiphosa mommai, assembly GCA_018904225.1. Lineage (NCBI taxonomy): Eukaryota > Metazoa > Arthropoda > Insecta > Diptera > Drosophilidae > Lordiphosa > Lordiphosa mommai. The sequence continues at coordinate 965,241 of JAEIFT010000074.1, forward strand.
GAATGACTCTTGCAGGAATTTCAGCTGATAGCTTTTAAAAGTTTTGCCTGAGAGCCTCGTTCGGCTTAGATTAAACAGACAGATGGACAGACAGACGGAAGCGACGGGAGAAGTGGGAAATGAACTGGCAGCTCGTCGTCCCGAAGTCAAAAATATATATAGTTTAATGGGGTCAGAAATGAATATTTCTATGCGCTACAAACTTCTAAGCAAAATTAATATACACTTTTCAATTTATAAAAAAGAAATTATATTGTCTGTTTCGTGTGGGATTTACAATGTTAAATCATATATTTTGAGCAATTTTTTTTATTTTTTTTTTTTTCCTGATAATACTACGATTTTAATTCCCAGAGTGTATTGTGATGAGTTGGACAAATTGGAGTGATGCAAGTCACCCAACAGATAACATACGAGAATTTCGATCAATAGACAAGGTGTAGTGCACTCACCAGGATAATGAGACTCTTCTACAAGATTTGACTCCCCAAAAGCTTTTGTAGCTGAATGGATGTACTAATACATCCACCAAATTCTCCAGACTTGGCACCTTTGGACTATTACTTTTTCCGAACTCTAGACAAATTTTGGATGGAAAAACCTTCACCTCAAATCATGACGCTGAACCCTTTGGACCGAGTTTTTTTTTTTTTCCTGGACCACCCAAACATTTTTATGAGCCTGGACTCAATCATAATGTCACGAAGATGGCACAGGTGTATGGGAACCCTGAAGAATATATAATTTCATGAAATATTATACACAATAAAATTACTAACACAGTGTTATAATTTACAACCTGAGTGACTAGTGCATTAAATTTAAAGTTTTAATGCGCTTTAATGCAGAAAAAAAGTAAATGAATATGTAAATACATTCTGAATCAAATTGTTTAACTTGATTGTTTGTCACTTAGCGCCCATAAAAAGCAACGTTTAAAACTTTTACAAAGTTTTTGTTTTTTTTTGTTTTTGTATTAGCATACATGCATACACATGAGTGTTTTTTTTCCAGCTGCATTTGTGGTTGCTTTTCAAGCTGAAACACAACTCTAGACTCTAGGCAAAACTTTTAATAAGCATTCAGCGGCTGAGTTAACGTGCGGGCAAAAGTTTCGTTGACACATTTTCACACTTTGGCCATATCAAAGTGAGGTTTTATCAATAGTTAACTTACTTTCCTTTCTGTTAATCTGCGACACTTGACCCTGTTGCCTAAAGCTACAAAAAATTGTTTAATTAGCCCAGCTATATATTTTTTTGTTAAATGTTTCAAGCAGCAGGTCAGGCAAATATATGCGCAGGCCATTTGAATTTGAAGTGGCCCAGCCTGGTCAAGAGTTCGCTCTGCTCTCGACAGGCACTGCAATGCAGAGCTGCCGCTGCTGCTGCTGAGGTGAGGTGTGCTCCATGTGATATATTTCCCGGGTAGCGTTAAATCTGCGCTTGTATTTGAAGATTTTGCTGGTCATTTATCAGCTTGCCAAAGAACGCGTTGAAAGTTTTGTGTGTGGCTGTTTTTTTTTTTTTTTGGGTGCCTGGGGCTCAACGGATTTGAACGCATTGCACTTTTTCGGTGGCAGCGTGCAGATTTATTGCATTCAACTTTCGTGTGACTTTCACAACAAAGTTTTATGTCTTGAAACTTTTCAAGTTTACTTAAGCAACAAAAGTTTGTCTTTGCCTGATTTTATTTTACTTCATTTTTTTGTTTTTGTATTTGGGTGCCAAATTTATGGGAAAATATGTATAAGTAGGTTCAGAAGTGCCACTAATCATGAATTAAATTTTAAATTATAAATGTCTGCAAGCACATAAATCATGAGTGGGGGGGGCCCCTTTAGCAAATATCGAATATCTATACTCACGTTTCAGCATTAGAAATATTAAAAAAAATTTTGCTGTGGTTTCGTCTTTCATTTCGATGACTGGGCCATTTAGCAAATTGAAAAAAAATGAGCTCACACACACACACACACAGGCACATTTATGCCAAATAAAATCAATAGTAAAAGTGGCACAAACAAACACCACACACACACAACAAGACAGTCGAGAGCGAGAGCAGCTTTATACCATTTGAAATATTAGCAAGACCCAAAAATATTTTTATTTTCTCTTCAGTGTGCACTGACATAAAAAGCATTGCCTACTTTGCGGCAGACCCATTTTGATCAAAATGGTGCCACTTCCGTTTCAAAATCATTGCATACTTTGCGGCTGGCAAAGTTTTTAAAGCCAACTAAAAGTGAAATTGTAAGGCAATCAAGCAAAGGTAATAAATAAATAATAAATATATAAAAGGACTCTCTCTGTTTGAAAAAAGGAAATTACTTAAGTCAAAAAATTCTACTAAACGCTTTAGCTTTGTAAAATGTCAGTACAAACCTGGCATATTAACATACTAGTAGAGACTCCCATTCAATTTAAAAAAATTTGGAAGGAAAAAAATAAAGAATAAAAAAATAAATGGGATCCATCCACCATTTATTTTTTTGCCCAAGGCAAATTGGTTCCGCTAAAGGCAAAAAATAAAAAATTTTTGTAAAAATATAAAATTATTTTTTTTTTATATAATAAAAAATTATTTATTTTGTCCCTTATCTGTATTAATTCCAATCAGTCCGCCAAAAGAGCGACAAATGAATCAATCTGGAATTTCTGCATAACGAGCGTCAAATCAGATGTAACATATAATTGAACATTTTTAGAAAAGACTACAAATTTGATTAAAACCAATATGAATATTTAAAACAGAGTTAACTTATTTATTTATTAATAATTCAAATAAATTTATGTTTGTGTGCTTATTCAGTAATATAATTGTTTTCTTGATAGTGTTTTCTCGTCCATAAATCATTTTTTTGTTAAGCTTTAATAAGTTTCCCCCTTCCCTCCAATGGGATTTTTTTGTAGTATTAATGAATCATTTGAGTTTCTAAAAAAGTCAAATTTAGCTCCAGACCAAACGTTACTCTTGCTTAGGGCTACGTTTTTCCGTTATTTTACGTTTTTTGTCTATGTCTTTTTGAGCTGTTTTAGTTTTCGTTATTATTATGATTTTGATATAAATCTTTGAATTAAAAATTACTAAAATTGTGCAACAAAGATTTTTTTCACAAATTTTTAATTATTGCAGATTTTTGTGAGATTATTTTTTGTGGGTTGAATGGGGGTAGGCTTGAGTGGGAGGGAGTGTGTGCAGGAAGGTTTTTTAATCATATTCATCTTTATACCATATTTAAAAAAAAAAATAAGAGCCATGTTTAAAACGTGTTACCCCTCTAGTGGTGGGTGGGAGGTGGTAGGGTGAGGGTCAATTAAAATTTAAAATATTTTTGGCCGCTGCTCCATACAAGCGGAATTAGTGTGAAATGGTCCCAAAGTCGATTTGTTTGGCATAAAGTGAACAAACAAAAAATTAGATTTGTAAGAAAAAATTTATTTTCTAGGACATACCAGGTGTCATAGAATTGAAAAATTGTATTATGAAATGCAGTCCTAAAAGCCAGCCATTTATTTTACTGAGCACGTGGCTGTTGTTGTGGCAAAATTATGTCTAAGTTTATTGCCTTGAAAATAAACGAAAATTGATATAAACCATTGAAGTAAATTATGGAAAATAATGTCCAAGGTATGTTTAATACAATTTCCGTTTGAGTTAGTTTTTTATATGTGCTTGTGCTTTTGTTTTTATGATTTTGTTGTGTGTTATTTTAGGGCGAGCTTAACCTGAAAACAATTCTGTTTCGTGGAGTAAAAGTTTGTTTGATTGTCCTGGATTGTCGTAACTGTTAATGCAATATGGGTCAAAAAACTGTCCTCTATAGCACAGTCTAATTGGTTTTTTACGAATTTTCACAAACTCAAGAAATCACGAATTTTTTCAGATTACTTTAAGGGGGAGCAAAGTCTTAAATCATCCTGATAGGGGGGAGAGGGGTAAAAGCCCTTACTAATTATATATATTATGTTCCTTTTTACAGTTATTCTTAAACAATTTTAAAAATATAAAATATTTTTTTTAAAAATACCGCATTTATTTTGATTCTAATTATAAAATGATATTTGATCCCCTGTGTTCTTAAATCGCCTCCGATCCAAAAAATACCTAATTCCCTTCTTGAGATTTTTATTTTAAGACGAAATAATTTTAACACACTCAGTTATGATAACTTTTCCGTCTGTAACGTGTATGTAGTTCTGCAAATTTTTTCGACTTCATACTATATTATTTTTTTTACTTTCCTTGTAATTATTTGGCAGATTCTATAAATTATCTTTCTTGGACCATTTGTGCTATTTATTCTCAATTGCCATTTCAACCAAGACAACAGGAACGCTTCTAAAAAATGTACACTTAATAATGAAGATCCTTTTTCTTAACAGCATTTTTGAGAATCGGCTCAAAAAGCTGATTGTAGGCTTGATGAAGAAATTTTGCATTCTATCAACTTCTTAGAATTTGGCCCATTCTCATACTTGTACCATATAGCTTTGTATCGATCGGCTTACGTCCTGGTACAGATTCTATTTGGTGTCTTATCAAACATCACTATTCCTAGTTTTGGCTAAAGTTGTGTTTTCAAAGGATAGTTTTGGTGGTACACCGAGAATCCAACATGGGAATACGAATGGCTATTTGAACAAGTGCTGAATATGCTGTTGCCCAAACCCACTTTAATCCTTGGGATTCGGACATTACTTTACACTTCCATAAAATATTACTAGTTCTAGTTTATTTCTTTCTTTATGGAATACAAAGAAAATAATGGTCCAAATTTAACCAAATTCGGTAGGACATCTTGGAAGCTTAAAAAATTTGTACGAACTGAATTTCAGTTTTATAGTTTAAGGCCTGAACACAGATGAGATAAAAATGTAGTTTTTCACAATACTTCATATAAATAAGGGAAGTATTCTACAATTATACTATATGCCAAAAAATCGTCTTTGACCATCACCTGCGGCCTTAGGCTTTAAGTCTACCAAATTATTTATATTAAGTTATTGTTGCAATCAAATTTAATTAATTTAATAATTTTCTTCTTCATTAAATTGAAAGGAATATAAAAAGCTTCTCGATTCGATTCAGAATTACACCATGTATTCTACAAATAGCTTTCGACCCAAAAACGACCGAAATCGCATGGAAATTGGGTCGTATTTAGGTCAGAAAGCGATTTGTGAGAACATTTGGGATTAATCCAGTATTTGAATTGTGCGTCGATTTTATTTTTCTATTTTATAATAACTTACTTCTATTAAAAAGCAATGAATTTTTTTGGCAACACTTTAATTTTGTATTTAGCTGAACTTTTTGATATTCGAAATACTCAAAAGATGAAGATCTGATGAGTTCAT